>LDPL01000012.1:2177790-2593990 GCA_001305505.1 Neonectria ditissima
TTTCCTTTTTAATATAATCTTAATTATATATTATATTTTTTTTATAAAGAATAATAAATTAATTATAGTTTTACTTATATATTTTTAAAAGATCTTTAAATATTTATATTAAAATCTCTTTTTATAAAGAACTATTTATATTCTTCTTATCTTATAATATATTATATTAGGTAATATTAGTATATAGTATACTAATTTTCATTCTTAGTACTATTACTCAGTTAACACACTCCCGTATTCTAATATCGGGGTTTCAGTCTTGTCACTAATATCTCATTAACCACTATTCTATTCCTCCCCTAAGAGAAACACCATCCACTGCAGCTTTACGTTGCACCATCTTTCTCAATGGCGAACCTCAATCTACTCCGAGCCCTCCGGGCTCCTTACCCTGACCAAGGACCTGGGTTTTGGGGCGAACAAACCTCCACCCTTAACTTTTGCGAAGAGGTGAGGCGAACGAGGGCCTGATGAATATTTTTGGAATACTTGAAAACTAACTTGCGTAGGACTACGTGCTCTCATTTTACTGTGCTGAGCTTTGCAACGTCAGGGCCTTGTGTCTTTTCCGATTGATTGAGTACATAGCGCTAACGTCGTTGCAGACACTGACAAATGTGCTCTTCCTGTGGCTTGGAGTAAAAGGGATTCGGAATTGCATCCAGAACTCGCACCCAAGCATCTTCCTAGTCGCGTACGTCGGGTACATCGTGGTGGGATTGGGGTCCATCTCGTTCCACGCTACTCTCAAGTGTAAGCCAATCCTGGTGGAAGAATCGCCAATGAAGTGTGATCTAGGCCTTGCTTACAACGTCAGATCCGATGCAACTCGTTGACGAGCTCTCCATGATCTACACTACGTGTCTCATGATGTATGCGAGCTTTTCGTTTTCGCAATCCAAAGCATTTTCAGTCATTTTGGGAACCAGCCTGCTTGGCCTCGCTACATTCATTACGGTTTGTCTCACCAACGCGAAAGGCGCAGATTGGTGCTGATGACAGTTGCAGTTGTACTACCACTTGACCAAAGACCCAAATTTCCATCAGACCGCTTATGGCCTCCTTACGGCTCTTGTCGTATTCCGCAGCATGTGGGTCATGGAGTCGCAACTTCGCCCAGCACTTGAGACGCGAGGTGTAGACAAGTCGCGCGAGCTGCTCAAGACGATGTGGGCTATGGTTATCACTGGTGAGTTGAGAAGTCTTTCCCGCCATGGCAGCCCGATGAATGTTCGTTGACAGAAAGGTGAAGGGCTCGGAGTGTTTTTGGGTGGATATTTCTTGTGGACGCTGGACAATGAGTTCTGCTCACAGGTAACGGGGTTAAGACACGCCGTTGGCCTTCCCTGGGCTGTGGTGCTTGAGGGCCACGCTTGGTGGCATTTGATGACGGGCCTCGGTAAGTTTTCCAGCGGGCGGGGGTGTCCAAGCGAGTACCAGCTAACGAAACAAATAGGAGGTAATGCGACCTTGATCCGCCGCAACTTGTATGACTACAGCGCTAACATGTGACGCTGTTTTTTTTATCTGGCGATAGCATACTACTATATCACCTGGGGTATCTGGCTTCGTCGCTGCTTGTCCGGAGACGATGACCAGTTTGCGCTTCATTGGCCGCGTTGGTTGACTTCAATTCCTGAAGTTCAACGCGTCAAGCAGGCAGACGTGAAGAAGCAGCAGTGACCATGTTGCCTCGGGGTTAGCGGGTCAATGAGAGACGATTGGCAATCCGGAAGTCTCGGATGTTACTTTGCACGTGGATGCAATGCAAAGTCTCCTCCGGCTCCTGTTCGGTTAGTCTATCCTTCTGATCTAGGCTAAATCCGAGCGTTGCTCACTGAAGTTGATAGGCACAATTAGCGACTAGATCGTGCAATACAGTGGACGAAGTGTTTGATGAGGGCATTTAGGACGCCTGTCCACTACGTGCCTGTCGGCGGATGGGCGTGATAGACTGAGGTTTGTATCAGGCAAAAATAGAGGAACTTAGTATACACGTGTACTAGATGAAAATACATTGAGAACTGACCAGAAAATCAATCCTGGCAAAACTGCCGTTTGTGATGGGAGGTGAGGTATGACGCGTGTGTCGGCTCTAGAAGCTCTTCGGCTGAGACGGTTAAACGCATATGTATCTTAGTGAAGGAACGTGCTATTCATCGACTGGTGTATGCATAAAACGGGGACACACCTTTCAGGAGCGGACGGGCCTGGCGAGGCGCGTAGAGTCGTCCATCCTCACCCAGCCGCAAAATCGTAAAACACGTCGACTTCTATTCACCCCGCCCTTTTCTTGAGACCATGGCAATCCCTAACGAGGCTCTTCAAAAGGTGAGGTTTTCGAGTCCTCGTGGTATATTGATCTTTGGTCGTGCTGCCCTCGGACTTCTGCTCAGGACCAGACTTCTTCTTACCCCTCCTTGGCGATCCACGACAAAACACATGGCTAAGAAAGCGAAGCTCACTAACTGGAGAGAGTAGTTGGTGCACGAAATCGAGAGCCAGGCCCTGGCAGCACAGCAGCAGATCGGCCTGGCCCGTACTCAGATCTCATCCAAGCAACGGGAGCAGCGTCTGGTGCGGCTCACTCTGAGCGAGATGGCTAGCCTACCCGATGATGCGGTCGTGTATGAGGGCGTTGGCAAGATGTACGTGGACTTGAACGCCTCGCCTTTTCCCGTTTTCCTGCCTTCTTAGTCGCACCCTAGCTGTGCGCGCTGGCGTCATTCATCTCCCCCTTCTCAACTCCCTCCACCCATGAGGCTCATCCCTCTCCCCTCAGGCTGAGTCTCCTCGCTCTCAAAACTGCGTGGGCTCTCGGATTTCCTTTTCGTCCCCGAGCCTCACGATTTCACTCTCTTTGTCTGACATCATGGCCGCTGTGCTTTTTTATTTTAGGTTCGTGTCGTTGCCCGTAGACTCTCTACGACAGAAGCTCAACAGCCAAACCCAGAGCATTGAGTCCGAGGTGGACAAGCTGGGCCAGCGGCTGCTGTACCTGGAAACGACACACAAGAATAGTCGCACCCACATTGAGCAGATGCTGCGCACAAAGTAGCCTAAGCGCCATAGGATCAGGCTGGGCCGTCTTCTGGGGCCTCGCGGCTCTAGGTTCCCTCTCAGGCGTTCTCCCAGGCGTTCTATTTTCGCCACCTAGCCGCCGTGGTCTCGGACGTTTCAGGTGCTATCGGCAGGCGCATCAGATTGGCGCCTTTGGCGTGACCAGCCCTATCGCAGCGCCGCAGCATCACAGCCCTAGCTAGATACATGGTTCGGGTGTGCCGTGACCAACCCAACCTGGCGGATCGGCCCCCAACACACACCTTGGAATTTGTCAGTAGTACCTGTACCTTAGATGCGTCTGTACAGTATTCTTGCATTAGCTGCAGCCTAGCTTAGTCTGCCAGGTAGAGGAAATTGTTCACCAAGAACTGGCGCCTAGGTACTAGACTCTCCATGCACGGCCTCATGATGTCTTCGTCCTGTCTTCTTACCGCGTACTTGCCATAGTCCCTCTTGACTTGCGCTTGCTTTCCGTCCTCTCGCCATCTATTTGTGCCGTCATGCCCATCCTCTTCGCATCTCGTGATACACGCGAATTTGCAGTGTAACCCCGCCTACCGATTGCCCAGGTAGTGCGAATTACCCCGCCACGCCATCCCACCACACTACCTAAGTAATTGGACATTGTACGGTGATGTTTGCGCTCGTTCTGATAAGCCATGGACAACCACTTGGCGCCCACGTTACAGTGCAGTTCCTAATTCGTACAGTACGATGTACAGTACCTGACCGTATGCAAGCTGCCTCTTCGGTCTCCGCCTCTTTTGGCCCCCACCTGGTCTCAGCCCCGCCCACCCCGGCCCAGCCCTACCAGAGTCCGTTTCCTCCCCCCGGGACACTGCTTCCTTCATATTTACCGTCTTCGCGCCCTCTTCCGCTTTCTCTTTTCCTTTTCTTTTCTTCTCCCTTATTCTTATCATCCTCACTCTCTCCACTGTTCTCATCATCTGTTCCCCCCCTTATCCCCAATTTCAACACTCAGTCGGCCAAAGGCTGTAAACATCGAGATGAGCAGCTACTACGACGACGACGACGATCTTGACATCCATGTCCGTCGTCGCGGACCCTCCCCCAACCCTGTTCGCTATGTGCGGCCTACGCGGCCCCAAAGCTACTATGACACTCCTTCTGGCCCCGGGCCCAGTTATCTTGCTCCTGACCGTCTCGTGGCGGTTGCGAGGTCTCGCTCCCGCGAACGCTCCCGATCCCGGGACCGGCGCACTAGCAGCCCTCCACCAGCTCCAGCTCCTGTCATCATCAACAACCGCATTTACAATGAGCACTCTTCTGATGACGACGATGACCGTCACATGCAGCTGGCCCGGTCCTCTCGCCGCCGACACCAGTCTAGTTCCTGGTCTCGCTCTCGTTCTGGATCGTCATCGCACATGACTCGCGAGGATTGGGAGGCTGAACAAGCCCGGAAAGAACTTGAGGGTCTTAAACTTTCCAACGCTCGTGAAAAGGATGAGCGTCGTCTCATCAAGGATTACCAAGAGGAAGCAGAGCTGCAGCGTGCAAAGCGTGAGCTAGATGACATCAAAGGCCGTGAAGCCCGCATTGAGGAAGAGAAACGTCTCAAGAAAGAGATGGAGCTGCATCGTCTAAGAAAAGAGGACGAGGCCAACGAAGAACGAGAGCGGCGCGAGAAGGAGGCCAAGGACGCAGTTGAGCACTACAAACAAGCTGAGAGGGATCGCGCGGTCAAGGAGAAGAAACTTAGAGACGAAAAAGAGAAGGAGGCTAAGGAGGCCGTTGAGCGTTACAAGCAAGCGGAGAGAGATCGTGAACTTAAGGAGAAAAACGAGAAGGAAGCCAAGGACCGGGAATACCAGCGCCGGCTTGAGGAGGACCTTCGAAGATCCGGACTCGACGACAAGGCCATCACCACCATTCTCAAGAAGGAAAAGATCAAGAAGGAGGCTGCTGCAGCTCAACATGCCCCACCTCCTGTCAGTCATGTTGGCCATGGCGGGTACGGTGCCAACATCGGTCACGGTGGCTACAACGCCGTCAGCCATGGTGGCTACACTGGTAATGCTGGCCATGGCAGCTATGTCGGCAACACTGCCCCTTACGGTCAAATGGCCCCTTACTCTCCTGTTCCCCCCACTGCTGCAATTGCCCCAGCCGGGCCAATAGCTCGTCCGACTTACACTCGGATGGCTCGCAAACATCTCTCAATCGAAACACTGCGAGTTTACCACGTCGACTTCGACTTCGATGCTACTGTACGAGAAAACCCCCCCTGTCCTCTTATTATCCCCGATGTTGCATCTTGCAGCTGACCTCTTGACTAGGATCCCGATTATGTTTTGATTAAGCGTTGGGTTCCCGAACAGGAGCAAGACGAATTATGGAAGCACACCAAGTACATTCGTGAGAAACGCGGTAAGACGCTCCTGATCGAGGAAAAGAAGCATACCCATCTTGAGCCAGAATTTGAATGGGTGCGCAAGAAGCATGAGCACAAGAGAAGTAGATCTCGGTCACCCTCGCTTCTCATGTATCTAGCCGGCGCACGTCCGGCGTAGATCGCATAGAACCGTGCACGTGGTACTTATCGAGCGATCGAGGGAGTTTGTCATTGGAAATACCGAGCGCTGGGATTTTGAGCTTTACACATCTATATGAGCCGAGTTGTTACATCTATCGTACATGTTTTTTCCCTCTCTTACACCGCTGCAGCGCGACGGATGAGTTCTTCGTAAACTGTCCATGCGAGGGCAGAGCTAAGAGCTTTTCGGCTCATTCGTAATACCAGCCCATCCCAGAGTGAGCGAACACCCTCTTGCGTCACCATCTTGTACCAGGCGTGCCATATATTGCGGTAAAGCTGTGGTTGTAGCTGAATCCGAGTTTTGACTGCATCAAAGGGGTTCGAGACTACCGAGCAAGCGCCACCGGCGAGCATTGCCGAAGTGAAATTGACGGAGCTAGCCAAGGTAGCTTGCATTTTCCCTGGGGAAGCCCCGGTAGATGAAGCAGCTGGCCTGGCCAGAGATCCAAGGCGTGTCTTGAGCATTTCGTAAAATAGGACGTACATGCCTGCATATGGGGCATCTCGTAGCGCCGTCGCGCCGAAGCCAGAAAAAAACCCACGCCAGCCGCTTCCTCTGCGAATATCGGTAGCAGCAGCTACCATGGATGGATACGCATAGAGGCTTGACTCGAACCGGACCTTAATGACGGTGAGGGGCATCAGCACAAAGCCAGCGAAGGTTCTGGCGACAGCTCCAGATAGCAAATTAGCTGAGTTGCTCAATGAAGGCAACACTGACGAGCCATTCTGGGTCTGGAGACGCCGACCGAGAATTCCCGTGCGTAGAGCATGTTGGCGAATGGCATTGAGTGACGTAAAGTAGAGGGCCGAGCCAAAACCGGTACGCAGAGCTGAGGGAACCGTACCTCTCCACAGGGCCTGGACCAAACTAGGCGACTGTCTCAGCTCACCTAGGCAGGCTGAGAGGGAGGAGTGACCTGATTGCTGTACGCGCGTTTTCAGCAGGTCCAGGGGCTGCAGGATGACTGCAGAGGCAACACCAGAGCCGAGGCCGGAGACGAAGTGATGGACTAAGGAACGGCGTCAGATGGGGGAGGAGGGCGTTTGCCAGCCGGTCCGCCGGGAGCTTTAGTCAGCGTACCTGAGTTTGCCGGCCGCGAGGCGCGTTTCGAACTCGCCGCTTTTAATGCCTCGACTTCATCCTGTCTTGCTGGGGGAGTGGCGATCGTGAGGCCCATAGCTAGAAGTAAATGTCGCCCACATGTCCCGAGGGATGTTGGGTAAGTGTCATGACTGGACGGAATCTGACCAGTGCAGGTCCAACGCCCCGGTTGCCGGGTGTCATCCGCTTTGGCGCATAGTTGTACGTAGCGTGTTGCGACCCACTAGGCCACTATTACACCACATTCTGGCTTTTGTGGCCGCCCCGGTAATCACCAATGACGGATTCAAGCCGGCCAGCAAGGAGACGATGGCGCTTGACCAGCTCGACCCACTCGCTGACACCAGTTGCGGCCAGAAGCATCCCAAAATCGGCACCGAGACGTCCTAGACTGCCGGCGCAGTAGAGAACTTGAGTCAAGATGCTCTCCCTAGATGCTTGGTCTTTGACCGTTGGCAAGTAGATGCGGAGAGTCTCGAGGAGCATCTCGACGAGGTGAAGAGGGAAGCTTGCCATTGGTGAGGGCAGCGCTTGTAGAGGATCCTCATCACCATCATCATCAGCCTGTGGCGCAAAACTGGCGTTGATACTCTTGAACACGGAAACAATGCTGAAGCTATGCTCGCGGAAGATTTCAATAAATCTCTTGAGATAGCGCTCTGTCTGCTGGCCGCCAGACCAAGAGTTGGCCGCCTTGTCCTGACGCCTGCGTTCCTCATCGGCCAGTTCTCGAAGCGGCTCCAGCGCCTCAAGGGTTGTCAAGAGGGTGGCTAGACGACAAACTAGAAAGACGGCGGGGAGTGCATCTTCGGCAGGCGCGGCAGAGATCAAGTCTGGGACAATGCGCTTCAGCCAACCCATAGTACGGACAGCGGCAGCCAACTTGAGATTGGGAGTTTTGAGTGTACCGACAAGATCGGCAGCCATCTGGCGAATGGCGGCATCTGCCTCTTCCAATACTGAAGAGACGACGGGAGACTTGGGATAGAGAGAGGCGAGTCGGCGGACATGGGCATACAGTTCGAGAGTTGAAGAGTAGTTGACGGGGGCGGTTGAAACGGCTGACGCGAGTAGAAGGGGCATTTCCATCACATCGACTAGGCGCTCTGAGTTGCGCAAGAGAAGCAGTGCTTCTTTCCTTCGAGCGAGCAGCTTGTTGTCGCTAATCTTACCGAAGGCGGACGAGAAGTGTTCGGCGTGCGAATCTAGGCGGGGAACTGCCTGGGTCAGGTCAGAAGCTCTCTGAGCGAGGACCGGCAGCGTCTGGCGCAAAGAGGCATGGCTCGCAGCCGACTCGACAACGGGTTTGTGCGATCGCTTGGACAGGGCCTGGATGGCGAGTAACAGGGAGTGGGAGGCCTGAGAGAGAAGCTGGGGCTCCGAAGTTTGTAGGACATCCGACTGCTGTTCTGCGAGATGAGCTAGGTAGGCGAGAGCGGGTGCGTCTGTCTGTTGCTGAGGGGCCAGCAGGTCTCGCAATGCCTCGGCCATTGTGTATTGTGCGTCGAGCGTGGTGTTTCGGGGGCGGGGGTTTCGAAGTGAGTGGCTGGACCGGGAAGAAAGATGCCACAAGGCACGCGAGTTGAGAAGGAGGGAGGTAAGGTTGTGCTCGGGTTCCTCGTGAGCCCTTGGCACGTGGGTTAGGTGTGCGAGCCTTTGAGGTCCAAGATGCGGTGGTGGTGCGGGCGGCAGTAGCAGATGATCTATTCATAGGTAGGTAGGTGATGAGAGTAAGGTGGCAGCTGGCCTCGACGTTGCTGTGGGTACTTGGACGCGGTCGGTTGAGCTCCCACCCCCCGCCCACTAACTCCACGCGGCAGGTACCTGCCAAATACACCCACCCGAGGCACAGGCCAAAGGGTACATCGTATGAAGCACAGCAGTACATCCCTTTTAGGTACAGAACGGGGGCACCCAACTGGACCCCGACTCCCCCAACTCCTACTGCAGCTTCCCGCCTCCCGCTTCCAGTGCCCGGGCAGCCCTGCGAAGGTACCTTGTATCTCCTGCCTCAGCTCAGCAGGGCCTTCGATCATTCATGCACCGCAGCCACAAAGTCAAAGGGTCCGCCCACGTGAGCCACACCTAGCCCCCCCAACAGACAAGAACATGCAGGGGTCTTCCCCAAAGAACCTCTTGAGCTGTGCCTTAAATAACCCTGGCTCTCTATCCGCCGCGGCGCGCATCGACTTCGCTCGCCCCTCGTCTTTACCTCGCACCTTTGTGCATATCATTCTCTGAATCCCTCCTTCGAACCGCTACCTGAACGAGCCTCTCCCCCAACATCTCTCTCGATATTCGCTGTCGGAAACCTCTCCTTCAACTGGGTTCCCCTCGAGTCTTTGTCCGCCCTCGCCCCGTCCACAGGTACTTGCCACACTCGAACACCTCCTACAATTGCCAAGTAAAGCAGTCGACACAATGAAAGATCCATTCTTCTTCCCGCCCATCCCCTGGCTTTCTGCGTGTGTCCAGCCCTGGGCCGACTACTTCGACCTGCCTACGCTGCCCCTGCACATCCACGAAGTCCTCTTTGCCGCCCTGGTCTACTCGGTCATCTTCTATCCCATTTCCCCATGGCTGTCAAACTGGCTTGCTCCCGCACACTATCCGAAGCTGCCTCGCAACCGCCGCCTCAACTGGGACGCCCACGTCGTCTCCATGTTCCAGAGCCTCCTCATCAACGGTCTTGCCATCTGGGTCATGTTTACTGACAACGAACTCGAAGAGATGGACTGGCAGGAGCGAGTCTGGGGTTATACCGGCGCCTCTGGCTTCATCCAGGCCTTCGCCGCTGGCTATTTCCTTTGGGATTTAATCGTCACCAGCCTAAACTTCGACGTCTTTGGCATCGGCACTCTACTCCATGCCATTGCGGCTCTCTTTGTCTACTCGCTTGGCTTCGTTCGTCACAGCCCCCCTCCCAGTCCCACCTCCGCTAACAGCCCTCTAGCGCCCGTTCGTTAACTACTATGCCTGCGTCTTCATCCTCTGGGAGCTCTCCACTCCCTTCCTCAACGTCCACTGGTTTATGGACAAGGTGGGCATGACCGGTACACGCGCCCAGCTTTACAACGGTATCATGCTTCTCTTCACCTTCTTCTCGTGCCGACTCGTTTACGGTACCTACGCAACCTTCCGCGTATTCCACGACATCTGGTCCAGCATCAACGCCAACCCGCTTCCCAGCAAACTTGAATTCTCACCCACGATGGTATTTGCAGACGAGACCTCCACGGTGCCTCTCTGGCTTGGTGCTATATATCTTCTCAGTAACGTGACGCTCAATAGTCTCAACTTCTACTGGTTCTTTATGATGATCCGGGCCGTTCGCAAGCGATTTGAGCCCGCCAAGTCCGACGGCAAGCCCTTGGAACCCGTCACCGAGGTTGAAATTGACATCTCCCCTCTTGCGTCGGGGATTGCGAAATCCACAACTGCCGGCCGAAGACGAAGGGCTTGAACTATTGGCGTTCGCACATATGGATTTCCAAGAACTACAAGGCGAATCTGGTAGAATGGAGGAGCGTGTTGGGTTTTAGATAGGCGTTGATTGGGAACGCCCGCGCTCGCTCCTCGGACATGACAAAAGTCACAACATGTCCACTTGTCATTCGGTCGGGCTTTTGAAGCCTCAACAACTGCAACGCCCGCGCTAGAGGCCTGATTTGTCTCCATGGCCACGATTCTGACCAATGTTCCTCTCCAACCCGCCCTTTCGATATTTGAGAACGAGTAAACTGCTTTGGATATTGTCTCTTGCTCCTTCTGCGCTGCTTCATCATTTGCGTAAGGTTATGTTTAAGGCTCGAAAGCGTACTTGTTATGGCGTGGCTCTCCGGCTTACGTGGTATCCGGCTTCGTCCACAAGGACGCCTCCTGCGATGTTTGGTGGGCTATGGACAAAGATAGACAAGATATGAAGGAATATTAGATGAGACCAACTCGGGTTGGTCTTCAGTATATAGTATTATTATCTCCCCACTTATCTAGATACACCTACGTGACAAGGACCAGACATGAATGTAAGATGTGACGGCATATGTCCAAACCAAGGCGGTCGATGATGACCAGCCACACAACCAACCACCACCCAAGCGATCCGCTCCAACCGCAAGGCCAGTACCCTACAGGTTTTAGAATCCAAAAGGATTTTGGGGGGCTACAGTAGACGTTAGACAAGAAATAAGGAAATGAGGACAGACGGGATGACTTACTTGCTTGCGACAGGTTGGCCCTGCGCCCAGTTGCCTGGGGTGTGAGCTTGTTGGCCTCGCCTGTCACGCCGAAACGGACAGGAGGCGCCGGACCAGTCTGTTGGGGTTGCAAGGGTTGGGGAGGCATTGGGCCGTTGATGCCTCCTAAGCCAGTAGCCTGCGGCTGTAGAATGGACATACCCGTTCGCTGGGGTTCCAGTGCTGGAGGGAGATAGCTGTTGACGCCCCCAGGGGTTGGCTGGCCATACATGGACTGGGGGAATGAGGGCTGGAAACCGGTAGGTTGACTCGGAATTGATGTGAACTGGTTCGGCATTGGCACACCGGTCATCATAGGCTGCATATATTGAGCTGGAGCGCCGGTAGAAAACGGACTCATGCCTTGACCCTGGGGCCCCGGGTATCCCGTCATGTTGGGCTGGAGAGCCATGGTCTGCAAGGGTTGCTGTTGTTGCATTTGTGCTGTGTACTGCTGCTGTAGACGGGCTTGGTTGATCTCATGGAGGCTCTGTCCTGGTGGCGCCACCTGTCCCTGAAGTGAGCCCGTCATCTGAGGCATGATCGGTGGCGGCGAGAAGGCGCTAGGCTGTGCCGATTGCGGAGCCGATAGTGGTCGTTGAGGCGGAGGTGGCACCAGGGAGCCCTGGTTTGGCAATGCCTGAGGGGGAGTAGGTCGCTGCCGTAGTAGTGCCTGGGGCGATGCATGATTGCCGAGAGCAAACTGCTGGGACTGGGCGACAGTTGAGAAGAAGGACGGGGTGGCTCCGGGTAGTGGTTGTGAGACTGGGGGAGTAGGTCCGGGCTGCTCTACCAGAGCTTCGGCCCTGGCCGGTGGCACCTGGGGCTCGGTCTTAGTCGGCTCGAGGGGGGCCGTTAGTAGCGACAACTCCCTCATCGATCCGGACAAGGCCGGAGTAACCGCCGGAGCGGTTGCCGCAGGCTCTGGCGACGACTTTGGTATCGACTTCGGCACGGACTCTGCGGATGGTTGCTGCTTACTCGGCTTTACATCCCATGCGTCGTCGTCGAACCCAGCTGTAGTTTGACGAGAGCCGGGAGCAGCTTCGCTTGGGCTGTTGGATGGTACTGGGGACTTGGCTTCGTCATCGCCAGCTCCCGCTTGATCAGGCTTAGAAAAGGCCTTAGCATCAACAACGTTGCTCGTCTGCACCGCAGGCGCCGGGCGGCCCTTGCGAGTATTGTTTCTTAACGTGCCTCCAGGTCCTGAAAACAGGCCTCCTGCATCCCCGTCCGCCCCTTGGTCCGATGCAAAACCGACGTTTCGCTTGCCACCACGGTTGCGACCGTACTTGGCATCCAGAGCACGGGTGACTTTAATAATGTCGCCCTCCCGGAGGCCCAGGGCTCGTAGAGTGTTGGCATCAACATCGGGGAGAACGCTTTCGTCCATCGAATCTTTAATGAAGGCCTGGGCATAGCGCTCGCATAGACCCACTGCAACCTCACAGGACAGGAAGAACTGAAACCAGTCGTAATCGGACTTTTGCTGCTTTTCGATTGTCACACCGGCGGCCTCGGGCGCTTTTTTTTCGTTTTTCTCGGCAGATCGGGCACGCTTCACATCCGCAAGGGGCTTGTCGTCTTCCAGAGAAATACCAGTGAAGTCTTCGACATACTCGAGGTCTTCGCGGGACATTTTGGTAATGGGAACTGCAATCTTGACTCCGTTCATCTTGTGCAGATGGATTTTGCCGTCTTTAAGGCCGAGGAACTGTGCGTCGACACTGAAAGATTGGGAGCGATCTGTCCAAGTACGCACTTTAGACGAATCCGGTTCTGGTATATTTGAGTCAGCGAAACATGTAACACCTAGCAGCACGGCAGGATACTGGACTTTGGTAGGGAATGATAGGGGAGATACTCACTAGACTTGGACTTGGCCTGGCTGCCATCGCCTCGTCCATTCTCGCGCCGACTTCGCTGTTGTCCCGAATTATTACCATTCTCTCTCGCCATTAGACTGCTGCCTCTTTCAGGAAGATGCATGCCCGGCCCTACCTGCTGCGGTTCTTTGCCGGCTTTCATAGCCTCCTTGGTCAACCTAATCTCGTCCAACCGATTTTGCTCGACCATGGACTTGGCCGAGAGGCCACCTACAGCTCCGGACGGAGGAGTGACAGTGCCGGAAATCTCGATGTAGCTGCTTGGCACAACACCTTCCTTGCCGTTCTTGAGACGACGCACCTGCCACCACTCCTCGCTTTTGGCATCGTCAAGAATAATGACTTCGTCACCAATAGCGACCGTCACCTCGTCGTCTCCTTGGGCCATGAAGTCGTAAAGAATTTGCCCCTTCTTTCTCCTGTGGCCAGTACCTGCCATAATGACCTCCCGTAGTCCTTCAGCACGCACAGCACCAGCCAGTTCACCCAGGGCACTGACAATCTCCTCGGCGGTGTCTTTTGCTCCAGCATGAAAGTCAACGCTCTTGCTTGGCCGAACAAGTTCCATGAAGACGTGCTTGCCCTCGCGCGAGTAATGTGTCATGCGATCGGCCGTCCACTCCTGTGAGGGGCCATCCGAGGCACGTTCCGGAGCAACGAGAATCATGCCTGTTATGAGGTTGATGCCAAGGGTTGTAGGCATCTTCTTCCTTTTCCCCATCACTGAGACCATCTCATTAATGTTGTACATGTGGAAGCCTCCCGGTGTCCGAGTCTGGTCCCTGGAACCTGAAATCACGGGTGAGGTCGGTTCGTCATACGTGGGTGAAGGGGACGAGATTGGCCGAGGTCGAGTAGGCAGTGCAGGAGATCGAATAGGTTCGTCGTAGTCTTCAGGCTCTTGATAAGGGGCGGGATTCCGGACAGGTTGAAGGGGGGGCGAAATCTGCCGTGAGGATGTCCGGGCGTGCATGACACCGGCCAGGGCGGCGGCCGGATTCGCGGGAGGCGATACAGGCTCGACCGGGCTATCCGGAGCTGGCTCTGGCTGTGGCCTCGTAGGCAGTTGTGGGGGAGCTGGCGGCAAAGATGGCGCGGGAGCCTCGCCGGGTGCGTCCATCTCAATGTAGTTGGCTGGGACGAAGCCGTATTCGCCGTCGAGGCCGACGAGGATCCAATCGGGATCCGTGGCATCGAAGACTTCAAGCTGGGCATCCTCGGGGAAGGAAAGCTCCTCATCGGTCTGGCGTGTGTAGTCGTAGAGAGCGCGGGCAGGGCTCACGGGAGGGGCCTGTGCGAAGAGAAAAGCAAGATATCAGCGTAACCGTCCCATCAAGGAGAGAGCCCGGGGAGAGGGGGGAAACATACCTGCTCGAGATAGTTGTTGGGCACGAGGCCTGTGGGCTCATCCTCATCATCAGCGCTGGCCTTCTTCTTAGCCTTCCACCAGCCATCATCGCCTTTCTTGTCGAGGACGTAGAGGAGGTCGCCTTCGGTAATGGCCAGCTCGCCTTCGGCCTGGGCGGCGTAGTCGTAGACGGCCCGGTACACGCCCAAAAACCCCATGATGGAACGGACAGCGTAACTGTAAGCTGCGCCGCGAGCGAGTGCTCTGAATGAAGACTCAGGAGAATGCGTCTATCACGATGGGATGCGGTATGAGGTGGAGCGAGTCGAGTCGAATCGAGTCGGGGCAAGACGAGGCGATGCGATGCGAAGTGACGCAGTGCGGCGTCGTTTGTCTGAGGAGCGAGTAGCCCAGGAGATCCAGGGCCAGTGGACCTTCCCTCCCCGACCAGACGGGAGGTACCTACCTTATTCGCAGGTACGTACCTTAGCTTACTAGCTGCCTCTGGAATGGGTACGCACTATGCTAAAAAGGGTAATAATGGCGTGCGCCTCCTCCCGAGGTAAGTAAGCGGCGAACACTATCCAGGCCAGGCCACGACGTCAACCGTCGTAATTCGCACAGCCCTTTAATTGCTCCAGTCACCCCAGCCAGGCCCCTTGGCAGTTGGTGCCCGTCGTTCCACTCCCGCTCCCAGGCCCAGTAGGAGCACGTGGAGGTACAGGCCATTGATGCATCGCATCGCAGTGCATTCAGTGCAGTTCAGTGAAGTCTGGTGCTTGGGTACATATTTCTAGCATCCGCCCCTGTTGACGCTTGGGTGGCATTATGCAATACGACACCATGTTCTGCATATCTAACTTCCTCGCTGGGCAATACTCTAGACGAGTCAACAACTTGAATCGTGGACACACAGAATGGCTAGGCGAACAAAATATTGCTTGTAAAACTTCGTTTGTCACCCCCTCATAAATAGCTCAAAGCGTCTCTCCATATCTATCACCTTGCCGATTCCCTGGCTAAGTATTTCCAAGCCAATCGACCTGAGCAAAATCTCATTACTCTACAGGCGTCTACTTGATGTATTTTCAACTTCAAGCAACCCTTTGCGGAATTGAACGGCGCCTGAGCTATATAATGATGTAACTAGAATTCAAATTCATCGTGCTGCTTCCTGCCTGCTCGACGCGAAGCATTACTCCAACTGTGGTTGCCAGTATTTTGAATGACACCCGCAGTGATTTTCGGCATCGAACAACACCCTGCTATTCCTCTTTTTCGCCTCCGGCAACGCAGTGGGATGGCATGGACTCCAGATTAGGCTCACAAGAGTCGACTAAGAGACCGCACAGGCAAGGCTGCTGCAGCATCAAGCATCAAGCCTCGCCAGTGGCCTCGAAGCTGCCCATAATAGCTTCATGAGCAGTATCAAGTTGTTCCGAGGGAAGTGCTGACACGTGAAGTTTCGCAATGACATGGGGCTCACGTAAATGCGTACTAGCCTCTAGAAAAACCGCGTCGAACTTGAGTTTGAACTGGACATTCCTTACGTCGTATCCGACCCCAATACGTCGTCAGAGGCAGCTTTTCCATCGCCAGCTTGACCCAGGTTTCGAAAGCTTCCTGTCCGCTGTGCTGGAGTGAAGACGCCAGGAAACATTCTGGGGTCGCTTCCTGAGAGGTGAAGGTCTGCCATGCCGTCACTGGACCATACCTGATCTCGAGGAGCCGTTCCCGTAGGCGATCCCATTGTGGCAAGCACCGGAGATTCCAATCGGGACGCTTGATCCACAGGTACTGAACCTTGGAAAGTGGTGGATTCTGTCATATTGGTGCCATCGACTGCTCCTGATGAATGCTCGTCGTTCATGTTGAAGTTGACATACCGTCCGAGCCTGTTTGGGCGTTAACAACACATATCTCCAAAGAAAACCAGATAAATGGCACATGGCATTGTGACTTACACCTCCCTCTCTTGAATCAGCGTCAAGTATCGAAATTCCTCTCTTCGATCTGGCACGTTGGTCTTGACCATCGTGTTCCCTTCCTTACCAGGCTTATCACAGCCACGCCCAAGCCAATGCTCCTTGACGGAGAGTTCATAGCCGCTCTGCTTGACCGAGTTCTTTGCCAACTCACACATATCAACTGGGCTTAGTTTGTAGATTTGTGCGGCAACGGCATATTCCTCGATCAGGGGTTCCTTTGTAAACGCAAACTGCAAGGGATCGTCTGTAGACAGAGATACGTTCATCCCACGTCGGAAGTATTGATGGAAGGGGTTGCGTTCGTAAGTCAGGAATAGGGCGTTGTTGCTCAGAGGCGACATGGCAATTCCGATTTGATCAAGGTAGAAGACATACTGCAGAAGCGGCACTTTGCGAAGCAATAGACCATGGCTGATACTGTGACAGCATAGAGCTGCAACTGCGAGATGCTCGCTATCACCCGCCTCTCCGCAGTGTGGCCGCAGGACAAAAGTATTGAACCCGCGCTTGCGCCGCCAGTAATTCAATGACGCCATGTTCGAAAATAGGTAGTAGATCCAATAGCTGTAGGGCGGATTCTGCTTAGTATCCCAATCCTTTGGCACGGGAAACTTCTTGAAGAGGCGACGTTCGACCTTGCTCTCATCATCAACGCTGTCAAAGCCAATCACTCTCTGGAGAAATACGTGCAGTTTCGGGTGGCTCGATGGATCCTTGGTGACTTCGAACAGGGGCTGAAAAAGGTTCCTGACCACCTGCTCGTAAGTCTCCATCAACCCGGTAGCTTTGTACACATCGTACAATCTCGGGATCTGAATGAGCCAGCGGACGTTATGGGAGAACAGCTTGTTATCAACGACCCATGCAGCAAGCTTATCCCATTCGTCTATGGACTTGCCATAGATAGAAATGCGCCATTCTACCATTTGGTACTTGCTGGACTCAAGATCCGCGATGACTTCCTTGGTGATCTCGGCGAGATATCGACCATGGATAAAGTTGTCAGTTTTGAGGAAGATGGTCCGAAGCCGTGATTCCCCAATAGGGTTGTACTTGAGGTTGAACTTGTCAAATCGATGGAACGAGTCGGTGTGGGCCTAGGATGTTAGAGGAATTAGGTGATCGAAAGGTCCTAGCGCAACTCACATGCATATCAAGAGTATCTATACTGAGATCGTATGCAGTCAAGTTGATGCTGGCAAACACTTCGGCCAGGGTAAGATGCTTGCCGTCACGGTAGAGCACCACTTCATTGGGGAATTTCTTCATCTTGCTTTTGATGAAGCGTAGCAGATGTTTCTGGTTCATGCATGCTGAATGATGAACGTGGGTGTCCACCTTACGCACGTTATAAAAATCTCGATGAGGCACCTTCTTGCTGTCGGCCGTTTCTTGATATTCATTCAGTAAGACGTAGAGGTTGAATTTTCCCTCCAGATACTGAAGTCTGCGGAAAGCAAAGCTCTTGCTAGGCCCATCTGAGGAGACGTTCAGGATGTCGTCCAAATCCATGTAAAACTCCCTGATAGTGGGTACTTGGATGGCAGGGGCTTGCGAAGCTTCTTCGAAAACCTGGTAGACTCCGCTATCGTCAAGCTTGAAAGCCGTGCCGTCATCTCCTGGCAACGGCAGCAAATCATTCATGTCGAAATCTTCCCCAATGTCCTGTCCTGGCTTCCGTTTTCGAGTCGGCCTCTTTCCCTCCTGATGGCCGGGAAGTGGTTGTGATGGGGCTGCTCCCAGATCGCCTTTGGCTTCGTGCCAAGGTGCGTTATCCTGGCCAGGAACATGCTCAGACAGATTCGCTTGATGGTGAGAAGTTTGCCTCCAAGCTGGCTCAGGGGGAGGGGGGTAGACATCCCATTCGGGATCATCTCTAGGGTTGTCGTCTGGGCCTTGCATTGAAAGAGCGATGTATTTTCGCCTGACATCCAAGATTCGCTGGATATCTTGAGAGATCGCACTCAATTCAGTTGTGATATGAGGCTCGGTATCGAAGAGACCACCACCCGAGAATCCAGCGTTGGAGCTATCGCTGATCTTAGCACCACGCGATCCCTGGCCATCGCCAGCGGGGAGCGAGGTGTTGCCAAGTACATGAGGGGTAGTCTGGGTATGAATCGTTGCCGCCGACTCAGAGCCTGATAGAGCATCAACCCCCGTGTTTGATGTCTCTGAGATCGGCCCGTTCGCATTCGGTCGACGGGCGTCAATATCGAGAATCAAAGAATCGGCACCATATTCGGTGGCTGGACGAGAACCAGAAGTGATCAGAGGACTACCATGGGGGGTTGACTGAGACCCCACGTTTGTGCCATTTCGCAGATCAACTTTACTCCGGTGATAGAAGAATTTCGCGTCTGTCTGGCTCATCTGACGTTCGTCGACAGGGTCATAGAAGGTAGTCCGCCGGGGCAAATCTCGTTGCAGCATCCCGTCTTCTAGGTCGTCTTCCTCGCTGTCATTGGATGACTCGGCGTCGCGGTGGGCGTAGTCATGGGAAGTCGTCGTACCGGAATATCTCGCTTCGTCGCCCTCCTCGTCCGACTCTCTGGTTCGTGAAGGTAGCGACGACTGCTCACCATCGTCAAAGGCATCGTGGCCTGCGAAGAGCTTATGATTAGCAACAGAAACACCCACTTTCTCGTCGCATTGACTCACGCCCCGCCGCTGACTCGCCATTTGGAGCCGCGCTGACTCCGTTGTTCAAAACAGTTTTACATACCTGCCATAGCGGCCTCTCAGGTCTGAAAGCTCGAAGTCGATGCGCTGACCGAATGAAAAACAGCCAAGAATCGGAGCGGGTTGCTGAGTACAGAATGTTGAAAGGTCTAGGTTTAACTGTAGGCACGGGGTGGACGGAGAAGAGTGGGTTGGCGGTAGGTGCGACGTCGGTGAGCAAGAGATGCAAGGGACGGAGACCAGGTATTCAGGCGAGTGGTGTCCTTGATAGGCGAACAGAGTGGGAAGGATGCTCGGGCTCAGAACGGCGTTTTCACTTCCACGTCGCCACTCTTCTCGAGCTTTTCCCTTGTCGTATTAGGATCAATGGGTTATCTGCTATGCCCTTCCCACCTACCTGATGTGTGCTGTTAGAGATGCCCGCACATGCAATGATGTAGCTTTCTAGGTTTGGCCCCTGTGGCGCTAAGTGACCGCCCCTCTTTGGGTACCTGAGTACCTGAGAACCCAGGTCGTCGGTAGTTGCAGCTCCGACCCCGCCAGGAATGGCCTGGCACCTCAGCAAGGAAGCGAAGAGAGCGCTGAGACGCAGGGATAAGGAGATGTTTGGAAACAAGATGCAGCTTCACCGGGATTCTGCACAACGTTGATGCTGCAGGAGAAACCCCATCTATTTATGAAAGGTGCAACCTGGTGTATGGGATTTTGTTCTAGTACACCACGGATACCGGCGGACTCCGTCTTGGAGGATCGCGGGTCAAATTAAGCCGAGCGGAAGCTATTTCCTTGCTAGGTAAGCGGGCTCTTGACCCAAGGTAGGACACGATACCTACAGAGATGCATAGGCTGGCCGATTGGTAAGGTAAACGATCTTAGAACGGAAGAAAATCGCTCTTGGTTTCGCTAATAACGGCATTACCCTTTTCTTGATTCGTGGGGTTTGTCCCAGTCGGCGTGTCTCATCGACATTCCGAGTCAAGACCTGCCGGAGTCTCGGTCTCATTGCTGGCGAGGCTCTTCACGCACCTCAACACCGGACATAGCTCTCTCGAGTCCCCTAAGAATAGCTACGGACTCTTTAGTGCGTCCCCAAGCCAAGGACACGCCCTCGAGAATCTTCCTCCCTTCCCTGAGAATCCGTGTAGGGCCTTTGGCTACGCAGATGTCGCCAACCCCCGTGATGTAAGCTCTCATGTTTGACGGGCGACCGCATCGGACAAAATGCTGCACCATTTCATCATCGTTGGGTCTATCAAGCCGGATAAAGGTAGGGTCTGAGCCAGGCATATGGGGAGATTCCTCCAAGTCCAAGTTCGAACGTTCGCCGATGCCTGCCTCAGGCCTGGATGCCGGTGCATTCGCAAGAGGAGACGATTGCCGCGAAGGACTGCCACTCCGAACGTGTTCATCATCAGAACGGTCTGGCCGGACAATCGGAGACGCACGAGACGCGTAGTAACTGTAAGCCCAGAGAGTCAAGGTGGCGAGGAAGACGGAGCTCGGTTCGTAGAATGCCAAGGTTGAGTATCTCCGGACATGCCAGTACAAGCAGCCGCAATGTACGGCAGCCAGGCGAGCTTTCGACTACATATTGCGTAAGCCTTGATCTTGTTGTGTACAAAGATATGATAATTGCCTACCTCATCACGCTGCGCCCATCGAAGAATCTCTTGCTCGGCAGCTGCCGCATCTTCTCTGGTTGGAGTTTTTGAAACCTCGGCTGTCGACCCAGCGGTAAACAAGACGAGTGTTAGTATATCGCGGTATGGTACCAGGAGGATGACCCGAGAAAAGTGCAAATGGAAAACAGTTGGATGCTCAGCCCCAGAGAGCAGCGCGATTGTCCCGTTAGCAGCCCAGTGCAATACATCTACACAATCGAGTGCGGCATTTCGCCACGCGGAAAATGTAGGCAGCTCGTTCAGCCACTTATCGCCAGATGCCTCCATTTCTTGGACGTGCTGCCCCGAAGTTAGGTTGGGGCGTAGAACCTGCTGAGCAGATGGGATCCATGACGCGAGTGACCGTTGGAAATAAGATTTGACTTGGTCGATTTCGTGATAGACTCCATACAGGAGAACAATTCGACTCGGTTCCCCAAGATCCGACTTTACTCGTCGTTCTAGAAAGAGCGTACGAACTGCTGTTTGTAGAGATGGGTTTCCTAAGCATATTAGGATATGAACGATTTCAAGTGTACTCAGACCAAAAAGGGAAGTAAATGGTCCATTTCGGACCAACCAAATCCCCAATCACAATTTGAGGGAGAGTCAGTTCGGTGCCACTCACTATCAGTCCGCTGAAAAAGCTCAGCCCACTCTTGCACGCTGGTTGTGTTCCAAAGGCCATCGTGGGGTAGACTGCTGTTAGGAACATCAAAAATAGGTTGAGGCTGTAAATCGAAATGGTGGTACTGGCTCATGCAATCGATCAACTGTTTCGTTAGCGGCATATTGCAAGGTTCCTGCGTTTACATACCCAAGCCAAATATCCAAGACGACGTTTAGTCTCCAGCCGAACCCAGCTTCGCCATTGCTCATCCCAGACAGATGAGGATGCGTTGCGGATCATGTCCTTGATGTGAAAGTCTGATTCCTCGGAGGATGTTGATTCAAGTATTCCGTACGACCTCGCGAGGCTAACAAGTCCCCCACAGCGTGGTAGGGCATGTGACTTCAGTTGAGTCGGGCCATAATGAAGCATGCCAATGTGACTTAGGAGGATAGACTGAAACATGGCAACTTGATGACTCGAGTCGTGGCAACGTTCAAGCTCTATTTGAAGCGCCCTTCGCAAATACTCGTGCAAGGGCAGCACCATTGCATCAAATTCTTGAGTCTGGGTATACTGACTGCCGACGGCTGCCATGGCTAGTGTCAACAGCCAGAAATCATTGGGCGTTGCAAGCGTTTGATGAAGTATGGGCACGACTGGGTTGAAGCTGGCAAGAAAAAGGCGGATGAACAGGTCGAAATGTAGTATGGAGGGAAAGTTGGGGGCGGTAAATGAACAATAAAAGCCCTCACAGTCCAAGCACAATCGTTCAAAGTGGTGTAGAATTTCGTCGTAGGTGGATTTCCATATCAAGGTATCACGTTGATCTGTTGTCGAAGAGTGATCTGTCGCTAAATGACTGAGATTTGGAAAGCCGAAAGAGGAGGAAGAGGCTTGGTCTAAATATAGGTCGTTAAGTATGGCGGATTGGGGATGTGTGCCAGGGATCAGAACATGGGGTACTTTGGAGCGAACTGTGCAAGGAATCCGGGCTCCGTTCTTGCTGGTTGCATATAGTTCACCCTCAACATTGCCAGCTCGGCTGTCAGTGCAAGTCCATGATATGCTCGATGACGTCCCGGATGGTGAGGTGACTGGCTGTGCTTGAGTCAGGAAGTGTCTTCCCGCTGGAACAGCGGATATATCAGGGATGTTTGCCGGGCCAGAAAATGTGCGACCATCCACTGAGCCAACTGGCAATATGTTCTCTGGCTCCAGCCCTTGCCCACTCATTGTCAGATCCAGAATAGATCGGTAATCAAGGTCAACGGTGTCGTTTGTTGGCAGCCAGTTGATATGTAGGTCCAGGTCTGGTTCGTATGTAACGTTCTGATAAGTGAGGCCGGGTACGTCTAGTCCAAGGAAGCCAGGGTTGACGGCATTTGTGGTCTGAAGACTAGGTCCGGGGGCGAACAGCTGAGGTACATGACGCATCAGTTGAGGCTGTTGAAATTGGCTCATTCCCATGGAATTATAAACGTGAAGAGGTCCATGGACGGGAATTGTGTTGACTTCATTGATGGCATTGTCACGAGATTGGTTTTGCCTAAGATTCTCATGAGATGCCATAGGCTGTTCCGGTTCGGGACAGAATGCCATACGGTCAATAATTTGATCCCCTTGGAGGATGGGATTGCCGGAACCCAACACTGGCTGTCCTTCTGGGGACATGCTCCTCGCAGAGTCTGGAGAAGGTCCCGATCGGTCGGATGGATCTTGGTCGCAATCTGTTTGGTTTGGCCTGCTTGACTGGCTCCTTGGAGTTGGATACACGCATGGAATCAACCTTGTATGACATCTGCTGCAGGGGTTCCCTTTGTTGCACTTCTCTCGGGCTTTGGAGCACGGCGTACACGCCCTCCGCTGGGTTGACGTCGCCCCGGCATGAAGAGGAATGGCCACTTCCCGGGCTGGGTTGTGGATGAGCATATGTCGTGTCAAAACATCACTTTTCACAATGTTAGCACTATAATAGGATCTCTTTTTGGAAAATCGGTAAGCACCGCTACCAACCTGCAGCTTGCAGGAAGCCTGGGGATGATGGCATGGAACGGGCAGGCTCCGTGGCTGAGATGCATGACACACCTTCTGGCAAAGCGCTTTCCGCACTTTGAGCATGTGAATCTTCTAGTGTTCTCATGTCCCTTCTCGTGTCTTTTCAAATGCTCGACTCGCTTGAAATTCCTAGGACACTGGGAGCATTGAAAGCTGGCCCCTGGAGCGGCATCTTGGGGCTGTCGGCGGTGACTGGGTGGCCAGCCTGGCTGTTTGGGCGAAGAAACCATTGGATAGGCAGAGTAGATCAATCATCTCAAATCATTTGGTCTTCAGAATGGACCTTATTGTCGGTTCGCACCTCGTCTCTTTGCTAGAATAGGTACTGACTGTTTATGGATCAGGAGACAGAAGGAGGGGCTGGCCGGCAACATCCTGGTCAGATGCTAGTTCGCCCCAGATGAAAGATTATCCGTGCGCCGAGAAGGGATTGTCACTGTAGCATCGCTCCCGTCCATCATCCGTGTGCCAAGTATGATCCGTCCAGGCCGTCCAGCAACTTGAGATGGCCATGCGACAACGAGAGCAAGCATGCTTCTTCACATCTGAGCTCAGAGGCTCAACTCTCATCTCGATAATCACAGACCACCACTTCTTACAAATCATAGCTGCTGGTTGTTCACGTAACACTTCCGACGCCAACCGGTTGAGTTTTCCTAATTGGTTATCCCACGCGAGCTCATCCATCCCTGTAGGGCTGGCCAAGGTTACACGCGAGGATCACGAAGTGGAGCGCCTTGAAGGTGCGTAACGCGTGTTCCCCATGTCCCCTCTGAAGCCGTGAAATGATGCGCGAAGTGTGACGCCCGTCTTGACCGGCAGCAGCTTCTGTGCCTCATCCCGACATGTGGCCCACCCTCGGTAATTGAAAAAGCAGACAGCTGGAAAAAGAAGAGAAGGCTGCATTTCCCGCATATTTTGAGCTGCCGTTACTGCCCGTGACGATCAAAAAGTACACCTCATGTATCCTTGCTTCCAACATACTTGCTACCCTGTGCAAATTAACATAATCACGGTTCATGAAGAATACAGATATCGTGACAAAATGGTACACAAGCCATATTTTCAAAATATTTCCCAACCTCGTTATCTCGTTCCAACGCCTCGATCCCTAACCAATATCATACGTGGACAGGCAGCTGGGCCAAATCAGACGACGCTGATCCAGATCGGTTGCCATGATGTATGCTGATTTCCACCGTCTTTTTGATGGATTTCCCCTGAAGAGCCGGTTCAATACTTCGGCTCTGCCTCTCGAGTATTTCCTGCTTTGATGACGCCGCCGAATTGACGCTGTCCACCTCTTGCTCGCGTCTGCTGTCCTGAACCCCATCCCAGACGGAAAAGGGTGGTGGGTCGCCTCCACCAGAAGAGTACAGCCTTTCGTGGCGAGATGGTCGTCGGGTTGCCAAGCGAAATGAAGAACTCTCGAGGTTGTTCATGTTATTAATGTTGTTGCTGTTGTTGCTAGTGAGCGCTAACTTGGAGGCGAGCATGTCGATGCTAGAAACGTGGTTACAATTTGGCGACTCAATATGGCAGGGGACACAGTCGAAAGAACTTACAAGATCATGACAGGAAAAAGACACTCCAAGGTGTAAAAGAAATGATCGATTTGGCTCGTGAGTGTCGTGGCCTTCTGTACAGACGGCTGGAAAAAGTAGGTGACGGCTCTCGTGATGCCGATGACGGCCAGGGTAGCCAAGCGAATCTCTGTGCTCCGCATCAGATGCTGGAATAATGTGGACCTCAACGAAGCTTCCTGTGAGATCTTTTTGGCCGTGGTGAATTTCTTGAGCAGGAAGTAGGCGCTGAGGCACTCGACCAAGGCGATGGAAACGAAGTAGCCGATGTGGAGCCCGTTGATGATGTTCCTCAAGATTGCTCGGCCAGCGAGAATGACTCTGACCCGAGAAACCAAGATGAGAATTCGGAGGACGAATATGACGAGAATAAGGAACCAAAATATGGCTATAAAGGCTATGCGTTCGCGGTTGCGCAAGATGCGGATCAGGATGGCGTAGCTGTAGAACGACACGCCTGCTTCTTGAACCTAAGGTTGACAACTCGGGATTTAGTCAGGGCAATCAAAGAAACGGAATATTTCCTTCACAATCCAGTGCGTACCATCCACATGATGTCGGCAACAGCCGAAGCAGCGGCCGAGTTGGCGACGGGATAGTCCCCGAAGTTGTAGTAGTAGCACAAGCCATTGGCAATGGCACCGGCGGCGGACACGACGATGGGGATCAAGGAGATGGGAGAAAGACTAGTAATGCCGACAACAGTGAAGCCGAAAAGGACATTTCCGATTCCAATGGTGCTGAGGATAGCCCAGCTGGACTGGAAGTAGACGGAAAGGTCGAGATCGGCGTCGGTCTGCGTTGAACCGGACATGATAGAAGTCGCTTCCAACGGAAGCAGAAGGCAAATCAACGAAAACCAGCACAATCAATCCCAGACTTGGCGCACCCGGCCCCAGCTACGGTATATATGGCTCAACCGTCAACGAGACCCATGATCTATGATGGGCCGCTGTGAGATGTGAAACCGCCTTCTACCTGATTTGCAACGGGGTGGTTCCCCGGGCATCCCCAATCACCACCGGAATCGCCCCCCCCCCTCAAAGCACCCCAAAGTCGTCCCCTGGAGTATGCAAGAGGGTGGCGCGTACAGGCTGAATCCTTGACGGCACGCTGCAGGTCTTCCATTGCAGCCACGAGGGCTCGATGCGCACCAACGAGAATTATGGGACGAAATTAGCGGTTGGGTTTGCGGGGTTCTCCATGCTTTCTCCAGTACTCTCGGCCTGTCTCCAGGGGAGGATCATGGGGAGGATTCCGGGGGCGGGGCCAACAAGCGACCCTAAAGGTTGCAGCCTTGTCGAGATCTCTCCCCGTTGACTGACAGGCCCTTGGCGCGCGAGTCGCCATCCTGATGGGTGATGGAGAACGGTCATGTGCATCCTCATGGGCCGACATGTCAGCCTAGGCCCGGCCTAGGACCCAACAGCAACATTACCACACCCGCCCCCAACCACCGGGGTTGACGGGCGTTGCTCGACATCCCTGGACCACTCGATTCGGCTCTGGCATTGGCTCATGCTGCTTCTGAGGAGCTGGGAGAAAAAAAGGGGCAAGGTAGAGTGCGAGTAGGAGAGAAAAGCCTTCACTCTTCAGGGGCATTTGGCCGGACAATGGAGGTTTGCCACATGGGCTAAGACGGAACCGTCTTCTCGTGTAGGATAAGCCGTAGGGACACTGGATTTCTCTGCACGAATCTGGAAAAGAGGTCATCGACAGCCGAGATTGAACTGTCAGATTGCCGCCGCCATCGTGACAAGCGACCATCTGCGAATCATTCAAACGACTTCAAGGAGGGATACTTTACGTTCACATTTGTCTTGAGCAATAACCCGAATCTATTCAGTCGACGTTGCGGTAGGCCTGGTCACACCGGAGCAATCCTCCCTCCCTTCTCCGGAAACGTGTTACCGGATTTGTCGCCCCCGTTTAATAGGCCAACCCTCATTTGTCCCTCCCCTCCCCGGTTAGCTCTAAAGTAATAGGGTACAAATACTAGCTCTCTTGCTCCGTCGGTCTCTTCCCCAGCCGGCGAGGTAGTTTCTGGGACAATGTTCCAGCCAACGCTCCGCAGAGCCACATATTCCTCGCCCGTCTTCTCATCCGTGCAATTCTCCTCCGTGACAGGCGAGCCGACCTTGAGATGTGTGTCCTTAAAGTGGTTCTTCTCCCATGAGTTGTCCACGTCCTCCACGCAATACACCATCGGGCCGCGAGCGAGCGTTAGTGTACGCTGGTTCGTATATCGATGTGGCGAGAGGTATCGAGGTCTGAATCCACCGACCTGCAAGGAGAAAGACGGGTTGTCTGCGGTATACGCCGGGTCTAGGCTGAGATAGCCCTTCTTGACTTCCACCTTGCCTGGATGAGGAGTCGGTGTTAGGACATACGACCCGTTTGACCAGGCCGGTAGCCTCAGGCGGATCGTCGTCTGCAACGGAGACGGAGAGGAAAGCGTGAACATGACGTTGCCCTCCCATGGCCAGTTCGACTTTTGTTCCAGCGTAACCGGCGCTCCGTTGGCGCTGAACGAGACCTTTGCCCCGGTATATAAGTGGACGTTGATGGACACATTGTCCCCCTCAGAGCCGTAGTCCCAAAGATACCCCCCGAGACTACCAAATAGCCGGGAAACGTTTGGCGGGCAACACGCACACCAGAACCACTCGTGTCGCTCGCTTTTGTCCGTATCGGAACTGGCTAGCTGGTTCGCGTACGTGAATGTTTTTCCGTCGAGACTCATGGACGTCATGACATTATTGTACAGGCACAGCTCCATGATATCGGCGTAGTGTCCGTCAAGATCAAGGTGCAGGAGGCGTTCGGCGAGCATCATGACGGCGATGGAAGCGCACGTCTCCGCATAACAGCCACCCTCATCAGTGCCCTGAGGGAGAAAGTAGTCGATTCCAAAGCCTTCCCATTGCTTAACGGCACCGATGCCACCAGTTAGGTACATCTTCTTATCAACCATGTTGTCCCAGAGTCGATGTAGCGCCTGGGACCAGACCTCAGAGTCGGGTAGCGATCGACGGTGGACTTGAGATAGATGAATCATGTCGGCGACGGCAGTGAGGAGATAGACGGCTCGAACTGAATGGCCCTCAATGGTGGGCTGCTCGACAATAGGAGCATGTGATTGGCAGTACCAGTACGTGCGGTTCTCAGGGTACGCATCAGGTCGCATGCAGGGATGGTCGCCTCTCTTCTCCATTTCCCAGTCATAGTAATGTTTCCCATCTTGTCCCTTTGGATTTCCGCGCTCGGTCAGGAAGTACTGCGCAAGCTCAAAGGCGTCTGTACTTCCAGTGGCCGAGTAGAGACGGAAAAGAGCCAGCTCGATCTCAGGATGACCAGGGTAACCTTGAATTTGGTCTGGACCTGGCCCGAACTGTTTCCTAATGAGACTCACGTACTTTTGGATAGGCGAGATCAACAAGTCATTGCGATAGTAGTCTCTATGGGCAATGGAAGCTTCGATCAGATGTCCAGCGTTGTAACTGTCCCGTCCAAGTCAGCGACGAACACTCACACGAGAGTTCAGACGGGATCCTTGTGACTTACAGCTCATGCATATCCCTGAGGTTGGACCACCGCTTCCCAGGCTCAACCACAGTGTAGTGCACATTCAGGTAGCCATCTTCTTGCTGCGCTGCCCGGATCATGTCGACGAATTCGCGGATCGTACCATCAATCTCGGCGTCGTACTCGTCCGCTAAGAAGTAGCAAGCGCCCTCAATCCATTTTGCAATGTCGCTGTCCCAGAATAGATGGAAGGGCACCGGCCACATGGACTTGTCGTCGTAGATGGGGTGCCACTTCAGCTTGAAGCAGTCGTAACGACCTGTGGACCGGATCTGTTCGAGCTGGGCGCGGACCGTAGAGCGGGAAACGGTTTCTCGCCGGGTAGAGAGCAGCGACTTGCCTTTGAAGACCGTCTCGCGAAATGTGACTTGCGGGTGCGCCATGGCTGTGAGGTTCCGGGGCAGATTCGATCGTCAGGGTCCTACAAATGGATCGAAGTTGATGGAGCAGTTTGCGTGTTTTCGGTTGCCCTTGATGAGCATATCGGTGTTCCAGTTGCGTCGACATGGGGGACTTCATAAGGCCCGTCAGATGGCCTGCAAGCCCGGTGGGTGACGGACCAACAGTACCACCCTGAGCCACCGGTGGGAGGCATCTGGATAGTCTATGACGATCCATGCCCTGATCTGGATCCTCTAGAGATGGTGCATGATGAAAACCAGTGATGATCAGGTAGGAAGCTCTCCCACCGGGATTTGATCGCAACTCCATCCCGGTGGGCGGCTGCTCCAAGAGGAGTTGGAGAAGCAAGATCCTAGGGTTTGCAAGGCGGGGAATCCAACGAAGTGGACTCCCACCGGACCAGATCGAGGACCCATCGCTAACTTTATCATACATCATCTGAGCAAAGAACTTTCAATTCGATCCATTGTAAGCGTACACTCTTGTTCTGGGCAACGAATCCACATAGTTCCGACCTGCTCGAGCGCGCAATCAAATCCTTTGTGAAGGGGGTGTGCTCTCTCCCTAAGGGCATCACTAGGCAAGCCAGTTTAAGGCCAACGACTATGCTTTCCAAGATTAATAACGACGCACACACGACACCTTCAATGCCCAAATTGAATACACAAGGCCACATGGCGTCGAGATATTGATTGAAGACCTAGCAGCTGAGCGTCATGCAAATGTAAGGTAACTAGATGATGGTCATCACCGAGCCAATCTTCGAGAGCCCACCCAAGTGGCTGTCCTTTTGTGATCTATTTTTTCATTGATTCATTCATTCGTCGTATGCGTAGTACAGCATGATGGTGCAGGCGATTACCCAGGCATTCCGTCTCTCTATATAAGCCGAATACAAACAAGCTTGAATGAACACCCATGAAACAGTCTATCAGCTAGTCTTCCCCTCCCGCCCTTCGTTTAAACTCGGCTCCTCTGCCACCTTGCGCTTCGTGCCCATAGTGTACAGCCCTCCGGCACTGAACACCACCATGGCGCCCAGCATCGTACCCGGTGCGAGGCGATTCCCAAACAACCAGATGCTCAGAAGAAGGCTCACAAGTTTCCGGATGTTGAGAACGATGGTAACAGTAAGAGCCGTGGACACTGCAGCCAGGAGGTTGACTCCACGAATACAGGCGTACTGAGTCAAGACGTTTATGACTAGGTAGATGAGCTGACTCGGAACCGGGAGAAAGTCAGAGGCAAGGCTCAGAGGGCCCGGCATTTGGATAGGCGGGCTCGATAACAGGTGGCCCATTGTGCGGGCCATGGACGGAACGAAAGGCAAGAAAAGCGGCAGAGCAAGGGCGTGGGAGTAAAAGAGATTCTCTCTCCACTGGGGTCCGTATATGACGTATGTAGCCTCAGTGTAGAGGCCCATGATGGCTGAGAGCACCTGGGCGACGAAGAGAATCACAAGGCCGGTGCTGAAAGCTGGTCGGCCATTGCTTTCCCCCGCTGTCTAGAAATGGCACATGATGTTAGAGTTGAGATCGTTGATACAACTATGAGTCCATGAGGGTTTGGGGAATGACTTGCCTTCGACTGAGAATCCGACCACGCGGCGAGGATGACACCGAATGTCAGCAGGACGACGGCTACGACTTGCATCCGGGTGTACCGCTTGCCGTAGAGATACCCGGCTGCCATGGTGGTGATGCTTCCACCGGAGCGGAGGATGATGTGGACCGGCACAGAGATGTTGTAGCTAAAGGCATGGTTGTTGAGGACGTTGATGGTGAAGAAGAGCACAATGTTGACAAGCCAGCGACGGATGGGGACTTTGTTGGGTGCAATGAAGTAGGGGTTTTGCCTATCAAACTGGGCGATGAAGCCGGTCACAGCGACGAAGAGAAATTGCACGAAGGTCAGGAGAGTGCCTATGATGCTGGTCAGCAGAACTCCTTGCCAAGCGAGTTGGTGACAGGGATGACATGCCGCTTGATGGCTCGAAACTAGGACAGGTCAGTACTGGGCATAGAATATTCCGGGTTCCCGGGGTCAGTTGGGGCATTTCATCTTACCTCACGATGGCTTCAAGCGCGTAGACCTGTGAAGCGGATTATCCGTCAGCAAGCCAATCATGACGCAGGCAGAGGTTAGATGGCGCGGAGGGCATACGTTGGAGCAGCATCCGCCAAAGATCAGGCCGAGCATAGTGGCGGCAGTGAGCAGCGAAGGCCCCATCTCGAGAGCGAAGCGTTGAGCCATGGTAGACGACCAAGACTCAGGTTCCAGCGCGTTCCGATTGGCGTCATCGTGGCGGGTGGCCGTCATATCTGGGATCGTGTTCGCCTTTCTCTCCCGGAGGCCAGTTCTCGACATGGAAGTCTCTTCCCGAGGGGGTGAAGCGGGATGAGAGGCAGCGGCGGCGGCGGCTGAGGGTGAGGTTGCGATGAGGTGGCCCTTTGGACGGTGATGCACACAGGTTGAAGTTGTCTGCGTTTCAAGTCAGACAAGATGGGATGAGATTGATGGACGAATCAAGCGAGGCGCAAGGTACAAGGTACAAGGGTGTTGACGGAAGCAATTGGATTGCATGCGGCTGTGCAGGAGGCAGTCAGGACACTCCCGAGAGGACACGCTAACTACTAGGTAATTAGTGCCTACGAAAGGCGCGCTGTAACTTATCTCCCGCTGGAACCCACGACCACAAGCAGCTATCTAGTTGTTCCGACAACTTACGTGCTGCGTATTGGTGATTACATTACCTCGCCCATGTAGTCCATACCATGCTTCTTTGGAAATACCCGCATGCATGCGGCAACCCACGCTGTAGGTACCGAGGGGAGACGGCTCCAGGGTCGGGGCTCTATTGAGTGGGTGGGGGGTTGCCTGGAAAGGGGGGAAAGGAGGGTGTACAGTATCTATTTGTTAGTACTTACTCCGTACTCTGAATTGATACCCACCCCCGGTCTCGGGAAGCCTGCATGGAAGAACCTTTCTGGGCGGCAACTCTCAAGTAAAGCACCAACATATCTTGGTATGAAAAGTTGGCGCATGATACACAAGCATGTAGGTTGGCGCATAATGCCCATAAATACCTGCCATGGTGGTGAACTACAACAGATATAACACATCCAGGGTAGAGCTAAGAATCTGATGTTTTCTACAAAGTACTAGCCGTAATCAACCTCCCCTCCATCACGGCCTTCTCGTGTCCGTACCCGTGGCCCGTGGGTGTCACTCTGTCACGCGGTCACTCAGATTGGCCAGGGACATTACTCCGTACTCTCCCCGATAACGCCAACATCCCGTCCCTCCGGCACTCTAATTAACCCCCACTCTCCATCCTGGGCTCTACTGAACGAAGACACATCCCGTTCACCGAAATAGAAGAGTACCTACGTAGCTGCTTGATCTTCGGCCCAAGCATGGAGTACCTCGTTCAGTGTTGCATCTCGCGGCGGCGAGGTTATATTCCCCAGGCGCATATATCCGTTTTCTTTACCATACGTTTTAGCACTTTCACAGTGTAACTACTCTCCCCATGTAGGCCCTGACTCTTGTCAACTTCCATATACACATCGCACTCAACGTAGCAGCCAAACTCATAGCTAGGACTTGGCCTCTGTATACTTTATGTGAGTGGCATTCGTCTTTGATTCTCATATAGTTTCTCCTCTTTGTGGATTTCGGCTACACCTTGCCGACCAAGCGATGTCACATGCACTCGCCTTGGCCGCTGCTCCCGCGTCCATCCGCCCGTGTAGGCTGGCTGGCATGACGCCATCCTCTCTCCGACCTGGTCAAGGTCCTCGCTTACCATCTTCTGAACGTTACGTCCGACGACATGATGCCGCCGGTCTGGGTCTCGTCTAAGTATAGTAGGTTGCGCATGGTCCGTAACCCTCCGCTCTGCACTAGGGAATGCCTTTGTCTTGTCTCAAGCACGACGAGTGCAGCTTCCAGCTTCCACCAACCGTCACGGAGCCGCCCAAGTCTTTCAAATTTGCATTCCCTCCCGGCAAAACACTTGTTGAATCCCCGCGCTCTTAAGTCACCTGCGAGATGAACGCCGTTGTCCTAATCTAGAGTGCCGAGAAGACGAAAAGCTGTGATCCATGTGTTAGCTGCTGGAAAATCACACAACTGGGTACTTTTCCTCAACTCACGTTGTTCGTCGCCGCAATGGCAATGCTGTCCTCGAATGGATGCCAGCTCATGTGCAGAATCTTCTTGTTAAAGTCGATCTGGTCCGCGTCCGTCTCCTTTCGCATTCTCTGGCCCTGTCCGCCAGGGCTTCCTGCCCGTGAGCCTCCCTTCTTGCTGCCATTGGTGGACGTCGGGCTCGTTGCTGAGTTGATAGGTGTGGGCACTCCGACCTTCTTAGCTTTGAAAGCCGACTTGTCCGCCTGAAGCACGACCTCCACCTCCTTATCGGGGTCTGACGGGTAAATCATGAAGTTGTTGTTGTAACTACCCGTCATGACGTTCTTGGCATCTCCCGAAAAGACCACCTCAAACTTGTCAAATATGCTGTCGTTCTCGTACGTGTCGCATAGTCGGGGACGCAAGTGCTCGTGGATCGGTATTGTCTTGACGGGCTGTCGCTCCATGTTGATATCCCAAATCTTGACGGTAAGGTAGTCGCGAGAAAGAATGTATCGGCCATCATACGAAAATCGGACGTCCGAGATGGAGGAGATGATTTCGGAGAAAAAGGATCTTGACGATGGGTCCTCCTCTTGTTCGAATACTAGGACATGTCAGTGGAAGTTCAGCAGCGCGGCGAGGCTGGCGAGATGTTAGGGTACAAACACTTCGCGTGCTGGTCGCACAGGGCGCTCTCTCGCATGTCGGCGAGCTTGATCGTTCCCTTTGAGCTGGCGTACATGAACCAGTTGCAGCTCATGGGGTGGAACTCAGCAGCTGTGATGACTTCGGTCAGCTCCTCCATGTTGGCCGGCTTGATGTCGACAATGTTAAAGCTCTGATCTTGTATGTTGAGATTCCATAGGTTGATGCGCAAGTCATCGCTGCTGATGAACGTCTCCCCGTCGCTGTTGACCGAAATACTATTGATGTGGTAGGCATGGGCGTTGGCGTAAGTTCGGCGCGGCACGGCGGCGACGACGGTATCGTGGTGTGTGAGGCGAGGCAGCTTCAGATCGGCGGCATTTCGAAACTGGTGGGCGGGGAGGGGTCGAGCAGCTCCGGCGCCGCTGGCGGCAAGACTACCGGGGGTGACATCATGGGAGAGATTGTTTTCGGCCACGACTTTGAGTGACTTCTCAAAGACCTTCCAAAGCTTGATGGTCTTGTCGTTGGTGGATAACAGGTAGTGGGAGGAGTTTTGTCGACGGCACCACTTGATCTTGTTGATCTTTTCCTCAATCTCGAGCGACTTGAGGTAGTCAAATTCGGGCTCGTGGGATTGGAACTCGGTGTGGAACTTGTACTCGCAAGTCTTTTTCTGTCAAGCTGTTAGGGACGGCGATGGCAAGGGTAGGACAGGGAAGGGAAGAAGGCGAGAAACGCAGGTGGGAGTGGGGATGGTGATGGAGCAGCCAGGAATGCGGATAGGAACTGGGGCTGGTGGCAGTCTGGCAGAAGAACATACAGTTTCGTTTCGCTCAAACAGTACAACACGTCCGCCTTTGTCTCCCGTGGCGAGATAGTTGCCGGTGTGATCGAACTCGACCGTCGAGATGATGTCGGCTACAGAGGGAGAGGGAGAGCGGTCAGCACATTAAAGTCAGTGAAAAAGCAGGGAGATGGGAGAGGGACATACCTTCAGTGATATCCTCGACATCGCCCTTGTCACCGAAGCACCTACGAGCATGAGCTTAGCACAATGAAGACAAAGAACAAGAAGCACGAGGTGGGGTGGTGGGAGCATACTGAGTGAACTTCCACGTGGGGGAGTTCGCTTCGCTATCGACCATTTTGGTGAGCAGCGATAGCGGGGGCTAGATGGGGAGCGAGCGGGTATCCAGAAGATGTCGAGGAGGAAAAGGTGGAAGATAATCTGGTGATGGCGGGGGCCAGGGAGGGGAAGGGCCACGGCAGGATGCTGGGGATGAGCAGCGGAGCTGGCGTGGACAAAGTGGAAGGAGATGGTCGGGAGTGAAGCTACAGTAAGTAGGACACGCTTTGTCTACTAGAGCAGGAGGTGGGCGGTATCGTGGTTGTCGGTCGTCGTCAAGTCGTCGTCAGTCGAGATCGTCGACGTCCGCTGGGAGTGTTGAGCGGGAGCGGGCGACGGCCGGCGATCGGGGTAGAGGTGTAAAAGTAGTTGGCGGTGGTGGTGGAAGTGATGTTGGTGATTTGTGATGGAGAGAGAGCGGGCGGGCTGCGGGCGCGAGGGCAGCGGGCAGCTAGCAGCAGCGACACAGAATAGTGGCGAGGTGGAGAGACGGAGGGCGGGGGGCGGAGACGGCGGTCGATGGGTCGGTCAGGACCACGGTGGGAGAGGACGAGGCGGGCGAGGATGAAGGCGGAGGGATGCCGCGGCGAGCTGCAAGATGGTCGAAGGGACGGAGTTTGGCGTTTGGGGCGAGGGACGTGACGCAGCAGGGCCCAAGGGTGAGGTGCAAGTTTGACTTGGGATCGGACGGGACAAGGTGTGATGGGGTTGGTGCGTGTGCTCGATGAGGCGTGAGGTACGGGTGGATGCTTGGGTCGAGGTGCTTAGGTACCTACGGTAGGGACTCGGTGCTGCTGGGCTGGAAACGCACCGCACTGGAACCGAGTGTGGTGAGGTAGGTGGTGAGGGAGAGTTCGTTGGCCTCGACGGGTTTAGACCTGACCTAGGTACCGGCTTGCCCTCCCCTCTTGCGAGGCCGTTCAGGTACCTCTTAATGCTTCTGGTGCGTGCCCCGCTTCGACGCACTCGCTGTCGTGCCGCAATGGGTGCTAGTCTGCCATGGACAGCTGCTGGAGGTGCCACCCCGACTTGGGATGAGAACATCCATTGTTGATGGTATTATTAGTGACCGCACGGCCATGGACCGCACAGCTGCAGATGTCCCCCCGCATCACCTCACGGGGCAGCCATTCATAGTTCCCTCCACGTCGACGCTGCTTCCAGACGCCTTGGCTGCTCGTCAAAGCCTGGTAACAGCGGGGTGGAACAGGGCGCGCGCCCCTCTTACCATAAAATCACAAGCAACTCACCCCTCGCCTTACCTCACCTCACTTCACCACACCTTACCGTGCCCATCCACACACCCTAGCCGCGTCGAGCTTTCTGATAAGAAAAGACTTCTTAGCTATGTTGGGCGTGGGATATAGCTAACATGTGCCTTAACGAAGCTATTTCCTACTAAAATCATGCCTCAATTACCTAGGCACCTAGTTAGCAGAGGTATGTTATTCGTAGGGTCATGTCCATTTCCGGTGCAACCAAGTAGCTACCTAACTAGGCAACAAAGCATGTGCGAATCGCTCCTTCTGCGACTCGGCCTCGGTCGCTCACAAGCCTTGCAGCTTCCCGGCCGGATCCGCACCCGCTCGCCCGCCACCCCATCTATCCTCTCACAAAGCACTGGATGCTTTGTCGGCTTCAAGTCACCTCGGTCAGTGGCTAGCCAGGCATTTCATACTCAACCCTAGCTTCCCAAGATCGCTCGATACTACCAATCTCCAATCCCCTAATTCACACATCGTGCAAACTATCCACCATTTCTCGGTACTCGCTTCAGCCACACCAAACTCACCTCAGTTACCCCACATCGTCGACCTGTGGATACCTATCTCTCCCGGCATGGGAGAAGACGAGAAGAACCTCGGGATCAGTGCGCCCGAGGGCAACGACAGAGTATCGAGCAATGGCAAGGGCAAGGGCAAGGAGGAAGATGCCTCTTCCGGGTCCTCCAACTCCATGACGGCTCGTCTTCAAGCGTCTGGCAGGTTGGCGCTCAATGCAGTGACCGGTGGTCCCGACTTGGCCGGCCAGCGGGTCGGGGAAAAGGGTACCACGAGCTTCAGCAGCATCGATAGAGCTTCGTCAACGGTGGGGGAGACATCGTCGAATAGATCACGCACCGCGGGCATAGGCGAATCGATAAGAATGCAATCATCGTTGGACTCTAGCACGGCATCCCAAGCATTCAATGATTTCCTGGGGTCCGAGTCTTCGTTGGGCTTCGAACCTCATCGGCATCAACAAGCATATCAGCCAGAGACGTCAATTGATGAGCAAGAGAGGTCAGATGGCGCCGCAGTTGTCAATTTCCTCAACGAGCCCTCCGACGAGTTAGACTCGGTACTTGTGGGAGCGCACAGTGACACTACAGACGATGACGACCTGACTCCCGAGGCGGCGAGTAAGCTTAGAGAGACCCTCTTCAACTCGGCACATCTCGAGTCCCGCTGGGATGATATGCTCAACTTTACGCCTGGTTTCCTGGGTCAGCCGGCTGCCTCGACGGAAGAAGTGCAGCTCCACATGGGGACTCAGGACGTCGATGAAGCACGAAGCATCTGGCTTCAGCAATGGGACGATGTTCTTTCCTCATACACTGACCAGGTCTGGGGAGACCTAGAGCCGCTAGCAGCAGAGGCCCGGCGCGAGGTGGAACAGTTGACGTCCAGTGAAGCTATGCCTGACAGATCATCGGAGACGAAAGCACTTGATCGATTAAGGCAGATTTTGGCCCACGTCAGGGGGCACTGATGGTGATTTAACGAGCGGCACGGGGTTCCTTGTACGAGTACACATGCATATCATTTACCTACCTAGTCTTTACGAATGCGTAGTGTGCAACTTTCAATCAACCACCTACGAACTAAATAAGCATGGGTGATGGACATCGTTGGGCTGTGGATGCGGGGTTGCTCGGTCAACAAGTTCAACCACCAATGACATCATTCCACGCTGTGCAGCCTCCCGGCTCCGGGCCTCCCAACACCCAACCAAGCCGGCCTAGACCGAGCCGACCTACCTAGACCCAAGAGCCAAGCAGCCCGAAGGTGGCCCTGCACACAACCATGCAAGTACTGCGACAGGCACAGCAGGGAGAGCAATTCAATTACCACCCCACTAGACATCGTTCCAAATCCCTGACCCGGAGCCCGAACGACGCGAGAGAAAAAGCCACCCCCGGCTGCCACTCCTAGGTCCCCAGGCCCCCAAATCGTTCCTGTCTCCTTCTGAGCCACTCAGAAATATCTCCCTCCCGCCTCATCCTAAGTGCATACATATTCCCGTTGTACTCATCTGTATTTACCGCCCCGGATTTCTTGATTTCAATCCCACCAACACCGTCATCATGATCCGCCGAGGCTGGCTGTGGCTGACACTACTCGCGGGCCAACTACCCTCAGCTACCGCCATCATCGCGGAAGCGACACCCACAGCATCCTATGCGCCCGTCGCAGCCTCGCTTCTCTTCAGGAGGGCCGACTCTTGTCCATCCAACACATATCAGTGCGACGAAGATCTTGGGGAGCAATTTAGCGACATATGCTGCCAGACAGGCCAGACATGCGCCCTCGACAATAACAACAACCCAGCCTGTTGTCCTTCCGGGTGAGTCCAGCTTCCTGTCCACACATCACCCCATCTCATACTGACCTCGCTGCAGCGCCGTCTGCACCGGAACTGCACCAGCCTCGGCCACCGGTAACCCGACTCCGCTTGCCTCCTTCGTCTCCAACGCATACTTCTCGTTCCCGTACGCGCCAACATCATACGCCGACAGCGATGCCTGCGAATCTGCCGTCGACGACTGCTCGGACAACTACGATGCCTGTGTGACAGTCCTCGGGGACGGCGGCCAGTACGGCGTGACCATTGCTGTCCCAGGTGGCGGGGGGACCACGGTTGAAGCTAGCGTTTCTGACTTGGGCACTTCGGCAACCGGAATCTGTTCGAGCTTAAGCTCCAAGGCCTGTTCAGCGCTCGAGGCTACCAAGTGCTCGGAGTATGGATCTACTGCTCCTTTGTCTGCGAGCGTCAATCTCCTGGCTGTAGGCTTCGGCATTGCCATAGGGCTGCTCAACATTGTTTCTTGAGCTAGACCCGTTTTGCTTCTTCGGCAGCCGGGAAACGTCAAGCTGGCTGGGACTTGCATCGCCCTGGCCACGAAACAACAGCTTGGTCTAGCTGCTTCTCTTTCACCCGCACGGAATCATGTCAACGTGTCGAAGTCATCTCGGCGTACCTCCGAAACCGCATTGAGGGTGCCCCAATACCATTATGGTTGTGAGGTGCCGAGGACTGGGAAAGTCTTTGTTGGCACGTGTGATCGGGGAAGAGTTTTTCTCAGTTAAGTACTGGGAGTTATTGATGATGCATAGCCTTTTTCTTTTTGCCGGTCAGCTCGACATGTACAACTGGTAGTAAGCCAAACGAATTGTTGAGACGCTGTATCGGATATCTATATAGCAACCATGTAACAGTCAAAATCCAAGAGACGGATCGACTTGGGGCTAGGACATTTGGAGCCCCTTTGGTTTTGGTATTTTGGCGTTAGGTACAAGGAAGAAAGTAAATAGCGGGTTCAACTTCGGATCGGTCGATTCGTTGTACATACACCCAGTTGGATATATGTTGCATGTATTTATTGGAATGGATGCCAGAGAAATATGACGGCAACCCCCTCTGTGATTCTTTACATGCGTCACAAAGACATACGATCGTCAATGATCGCAACTCCACGGCCTAGGGTAGCCGGGCATTTACTCAAACGCTTACACCCTGCTTGTATCCGACCTCGTTCACGAGACTGGTTCAAAAGACAAAGACATGCTGTATACCTTGACGTGCTTGTCCGTACTGTTGCCAGCTCATTTCAGCAAATATTGCTGAATTACACATCGCAGACTGTTCTAGTACTATTTCTCAGACAAATCACCTCATGATCTCCCAGCTTGTTGCCCCTGAAGTGCGCGGTGCAGCCTTCCTTCCCTCGCCAACTTATTCCCCTATATATCCGTAGTCATGCCAGCAAATGTCAACTTTCATGAGAGTAGGTTCTCTAATGTACTTTTGATCGTTCCTCTACCAGCAGCGTTCAACTCTCTCTCAAACTCCTCACTCAGAAACCGGCGCGCTGTTCTCTCCGCTTCATTAAGCTGCTTCTCTTCTTCTGCCGATAGCCGTGTGCAGAGGGCCCCGAGGTCCTCGTTCTGTGCAAGAAGCAACGCGATTGCCTCGGCTCGCTCAACAACCGTACTTGGAACACCGTTCAGCGCTGCACACTTGCCACCGAAACTTGAGGTGCTGTGACCAAATGCAAGACTGAAGAGGTAGGTGACCTGGTCTTCGGTCTGCGATGCGTTCCAGTCTACTATCACATCTAGATGGGCTAGACATAAGCCTCTGTGCTCCCTCAAGTACCCACCCTCAAAGATCTCATGATAGTGAGTTGCCACCAAGAGCCGAGGTGAATTCTGCCCCATGGTCAAGAAGTGATCTAGCAATGCAGCTAGTAAGCCGGAACCATCATTTGCGTTGGTCCCCTTCCCGAACTCGTCTACTAGAATGAGACTTTTCGATGTCGAGCACCTAGTAGACAACGCCGCTTGCTTCAGGTCTCTGGCAAAGGCACTCTCAGCTCCAGACATGCTCTCTCGGGTCGACATGCATGTTAAAATTTTGTCCGTAAGCCCGATTATAGCTTGCTTGGCAGGGACGAAGCTTCCTAGGTGGGCGAGATAGACAATGATGGCCACTTGTTTGAGGTACACGCTTTTGCCCGAATGATTTGGGCCCGTTAGAACTAACACCTGTGGTGTATCATCATTGGCGTCGGGGTTGAAACATCCTGATGAGAGTTGACAGTTGTTGGGCACGAAAGATGGCACAACAAGCTCTTGTAATGGGTGACGTCCGCCTTTGATCTGAATCACGCTCTCGGTAACCATTCGTGGTGCTCGCCATCCATATTTTTCGGCTCCCAAAGCCAATGCCATAATTGCGTCGAACTCGCCGCAAATGGTTGAAGCAGATACAAGTGCTGCCTCGTACTCCAGAATTATGGTAGCGAGGCTGTGGATGATCTCAACCTCTCTATCTATTCCAGAGTCAGCAAGGAGGATGGTGTGGCATGACGCTTTCCTACCTCCGATCTGACAGTATATGTCACCATACTCTTCATCAAGTTCTCGCATATAGCTGTTTTTGTAGCATACTGCACCATCGGCTTCGAAAAGTTTCTCCCATACGCCCCCAGTTACGCCCTCTCCCTCATATCGACCATTTCCAGTTTCCGGGTTCAATTCGACCACAGTCAGGAACCCTATCTGGGGCAGGAAGATGCAAGAGCGAACATACTGGCAAGCCCACTCTGGCAGCTTTCGGTTCATGTGACTGATTACTTGGGTTAAGAAACTGTCCATGCCGTCATATGTTCTCTTGAGTTCATCAAGCTGAAGATCCACTCCGGCTTTGACAGATGACCGATGTCGAGATTTAGACTGGTCGAAGTCAATCGTCTTTTCTATCATGTCGCCGACCGAGACAAGATCAGAAGGAGTGAGACAGTCTATGAGCTACATCATGAGTTGATCAGTATGATTCCTTGCATCCAAGATATAGAACAAAGGAGTCTAGCTCACCTTGCAAACGATCTCAATACTAGCACATCCTTTTAATGATGCGACAGCTTCCCTCAATCCCAAGCCATGAGCCGTAAAATTTCGAATTGTCGACCATACGCCCTTGTTGAAGGACTGACTAGCGGACGGGAACTCGATACCTTTTCGTAGTTGGACGAACGTTGTTTTGATGTTTCGAATCTTGCGTAAGAGTGAAGTGATTTGTGCAAGACTCTCCGCGTTGTCAGGCTGGAGCAAAGCTGAGATAGTCTTTTGCCTCTCCTCGATTACCCCGATATCAAGAACCGGACGAAGAAATAATTGACGCAATTCTGCCCGCCCCTGAGGTGTGCATGCCAAATAGTGAAACAGACCGTAGACTGACAGGCTCTCTTTGGTTCTATCTTTGTTCGGATCAGGACCCCATGCTTGGCTGTTGGGGTGAAGCTCTGTTTGGACGAGCTGGAGAGACATGAGAGCATCGCAGCTGACGAACATGTACGCTGAAAGTGAAAACATTTCAGCCGACTGAACACGAAAAAGAGCGCCTGCCACTTGACCGTCAGGCAAAAAGCCCCCAGACCGGCGACGGTGAAGATCGCCAAGGACAGCGCCGGCACAACCAACCTAATAAGCATCAGCGCCTGCCACGACCAAACCTGATTGAAGTGTTCAGGAGACGAACAGAAACATGGCTACTGAAATTGATAGAGCCACCGCAGCGAAGAGACTTGAACACCAGAGATTCTTGGCATAGGCCTTCAAGTTGAGCAGGGATGTTATCAAGAGGGTCGTTATCAACGCCCCCAGAAAAGATCGCGGTTGCGGAGGACAAGCGATCTCCTTGAATATTGACCAATCTGTCATGAGCAGATTCGAATGAGAATTCAGAAGACTGCAAGCCGCGAAATACGACACTATGGGGCGAGTCCCCTATAAATTGTCAACGGTGTTTGGCATTGAGGATAAGCGATAGACCTTGTCGACTTGCCTTCGCTGCGAGAAGCACATTGCTTTTCTAGGTGATCGTAAAATTCTTGAGGAGCTCTAGCTGACACCAACAGGGTAGTTGGTTGAACGTGGATCAGGAATTGTTCGGCAATGTCTAGATTTGCCATTGGAATATCCTCTGATATACGCAAGATACCGTCTGTTGTGGTGAAGTATGCACAGCCTATTGTCGCCTTTTCCCGCATGTCAATAGCCATGATGGTCTCCATGAACACGAGTTCAGCGTTGCCATCATCGCCAACGTCCTGATTGCTAGGAATAGAATCTGGATGACGTGAACGGGCACTGGACGATGGCGTATCAACCTGTGAACTGGTCACTAGACGAGGAGAGCTAAAGGGATGCCTGGTGGAAGTTGGTAACCGTCGAGCTAGAGCGCCAGATCCACGGGGTGTTTCGTGTCGTGTCGAAACTGCTCTAGACGAGGAGCCGACGCTGAGTCGATCGGACTGCTGGCGTTGACCACGAGCCCTCCCCCCTCTCGCGCCTCTCGCGCCACTTCCCCCTCTTCCACCGCGGCGCCGTTGGCTTGAGCTAGAAGCGACTGGGGAGTGTACGATTGGCATTATGAGTCACGATCTCAACTCGGTGGAAATTAGTGTTGAGGGTCATAAGAAAAAGGCCGTGGGTGGAAGTCAAGAGTCCGAGTCGTGTTAGGATACGGATTGAGGATCAAGAGAAAGATAGGCTATGCAGTTATTCCGAAGATTTTATTCAGCCTTGCTGCCTTACTTTATGGGCTGTTGAGAATTCGTGGAGGAAGGTAAGACTGGGACAAGGAAGGCGCGATGGCATCAAGGCGCCCGGCCTAGTCCATTGCCATACAAGTAAGCATCGTCGGAGGCCTAGTGAATGGCTTATAAACATACATGTCTGGTCGCGTGGTTCTCGGCGTAAATATGGTGAATGGGACACATTGCAGCTCGTTGAATGGATTGATGGCCACTTTTCGTAGATCTTTTGGGTTGTTCTAGCATCCTAGGCAGTACTTGGCGTAGGCAGAATGCTCTATCCCAATACTGTTGCACAGCCAAGTCTTCAATCGCTCGTTAACCCGACAGCCATCTGTAGCGTGTGGCAGACATTATCCAAGCTATCATCATTTGTTTCCAGCCTTGACCCAATCCGCAAAGTCGCGCCGTTGCTTGCGGATGTCCACGAATCCCGGCCGTGTCTCCAGCGCACCGAAGGGATTGCCATAATAGTCCTTGTCCACCTCGCCACCGCCCGATCGGAACCCGGCCTCTCCCTCGCGCTCAATCTTGCCAGCCCATTCGTGCCATCGAATCGGTCGCAGCTTCGGGGACCCCATGACAAGTCCCAGGCACACTACCAGTGTTGCCGCCAATGCCTCGATGGATATGTCGATGGGTAGGGAGCTCGTCGAAAGCTGCTGGGTCGTGGCGTGCTGAACTAAAGCTGCCGCGATGGCCGAATGCTCCTGAGCAGAGTAGCAGCTGTAATGGGTTAGCGGAGTTGAGTACCAAGCCGTTGGGAGACTTACGCGTGTGCGAGAAGCACAAGGCCAGTCACCGTAACCGCACGCGAGATCCAAGTCATTTTATTTGAGGTCGTGTTGGTTCGCGCGTCGAATTTGGGTTCTTTGGGAAGACAAATCGCAACTCTGGCGACATGGAGTGAGCTTCGGCTTGAGGATAATGTGGGGGATATGGGGGGCGGCTGCATGACTAAGCGAATCCACCGCCGCGAGAATGGACAAGACAACGCCTTTCAAGATGACAACGCCCATATTATTGATGCATTAATAAAAACAAGTATCTTAGATGTCGTTCAAGGCTCAAGCGTGGAACCTCAAACTAACGAGCAAAATCAAATCTCTGCCAACTAGAAAAACATATCTTTCCTGAATTGCTTCGTCCAGGCACGCGAAACCCGGTCTAAGTTGAACCGCCCCTGAAGCTCCAATGCGCCACCCAATCCAAATCACCCAGACCCCAAGACCCCAAAACCCTCAAGCTACCAAACGCCAAAATCACATTGGAACCTGCTCAGCCTGAATCACCCAGTTCTCGAACTGACTGGCCTCGTCTAGCTCCTCTAGTTTCCAGTCTTCCTGAGTGCCTCTCAGATAGGCGTCATGCTCTGAGATCTCGCCGTTGTATACTGGTAATCCATCATCAAGTTCGCCACCGAGATGGGACTGCCACATGACATCTGGGGGACCAACGGACAACTCCCTAGGAAGTCCGTCGTACAGCCCGTCTGCAAAGAATGAGGTATCAACGGCAGCATTGGCAACTTCAAGCTCCTGGTAGTAGTTGTTGAAGAACCCAACATCACGCTCCATGGGTGGGATGGGATACTCAAAGGCCGGCGAAGAGTGTCTATTCATGGCGGGCTTCATCTCAGGTGTAGGGCTGGGGTATCGACGGATATGAGAATCGTATGAGGATGCCTCGACTTGGTCATATGGAAGAAATCGGTGGTTTTCGGGGGCTGCATACCCATACATCTCGTGGTATGTTAAGGCCGGCTGTTCACCGATCGCCTCAACTGGCGGTTCGAATACCAGAGAGGGCGTCTCGCTCATTCGCGACACTTGTCTGGTCCCTGCGCGTGGAAACCCGCGTCGCAGACCTCCAGGAGCCCAATCCGGATCGTCCATGTCAGAGACGACGGTCGAGTCGGGATCTGTATCGCCATCTCGTTTGCCCTTGCGGGGCTTGGATGGCGAGAACTTGTATCCTGGGTGCGCTTGTTGATGGTTGACCCGTTCGATTCTGGCCCACTCTGTGAACATCTCGTGTACTTGATCTGATTCCATGGGCCACCCAGCCCCACAGACCTTAGATACATGCTGGTGGTTGTTTCGGGCGCACTGAGTCTTGGCTACCTCCTGGTATGCCTTCCGGTACAACATGAAGGCATTCATCGGGCGTTTGATTTGGCCAGCCTTCTTGTTCCGGGATGTTTCCTGGAGTCTTTGCTCCGCCGAGCGTGTCACGAAAGTTTCAATGTCGGCCACGGGCACATGGGGCATATCTTTGGCGATCTCGCTGAGAGACTTGGAGATGATGAGGGATGCACTCGCTAGTTTCTGATCCCGGCTTCTCTTTTGCACCCGGGCGCCTCTTACTCCCAAAGGCTTCTCCTGTAGCAGCTTCTTGGCGACGCCTACCCTGCTGCGAGTGACAGGACAGGGCGTCGGCGGTGATGCCTCTGGTGTGTACGGTGCATGGATCTGATGACTAGTCAGTGTCTTGTGTGCTGTGAGGATCTCGCTTCAACTCACGCTGTAGCTCTGCCCTGCAGGGAGTGGACCATAGGCGTTGCCGATAGCATCCTGTCCAGCGGGGTAGCCTGTCTGCGAGGCTGTTTAGGACGACGATTCTTCAGTACTGGTGGGAGGAGTCAAACACTTACCAGCAACATCTCGCGGCCCTTCTGTGGGTAGTACTGGGAGTGCTCGTTGGAAACGAAGCCGCCCTCGTAACCCGGGGTTGTATGTCTCTGGCGCAAATGCGAGTAGCCCAGGAACTCGCCGCCCATAGCAGCCGCATCTCGCGGATGCGACGTGTTAGCAGGGGGATTCATGACTGGGGATTGCAAAAGGGCGCCGTCGTTGGAAGGTGCTGGTGATGGAGGTGCTGGTCCCATCCCGAGAAGCCTCTCTGGCCAAGTAACTCGGAACCAAGGAGATGACTGTTGGAGTTCTGGGTGAAAGAGAAGAGTCGCAGTCGGAGTCTAAAGGACAAAAGACAAGAGGCGTCAGGGGATGCTTTGAGTGGACAGGGGAAGGCGGTCTTTGAGCAAATGAGACGGCAGGCTTCCTTCCGTTCTTTTGACAGTACCTAAGACGGCTTTATGCGACATGAACTTAGAACACGGGGAAGGGACGGTCTCTGTTCCGTTTCTTTGTGACTATCATATATGGTATAAGTGTGTGCATGGCATCCAGCGGGTTCCCTACAACTTGCAACATTGTCTGCAAGGCGGGGGCCACCTCCACAAATAGGCAAGCAACCCTCTGCAGCATCCGGTTCAAAGAGCCAGAGGGGAAAGACGGTACGTCGAGCGAAACGGACCTCTCCGTGCGTCGTCACGTACGAAGTCGAGCCCAAGCTGCATCGCATGAGCCGCTGCCCGATCTTTCCACCGCCAGGGCCACGTCAAAACAGAGCCGACGTCTCCTCATGCGGAGGAAAGCTGGGAGCCGCTAGACGCCCAGACGCCCTCCCTTCAATCGACTGGAATGCCAGCCACGGTTGGTGGCCTTCTGCGCTGTTCGATTGGGCGCAGCGCTAGTCCAAGCCATGGCGCATTCCTTTGACGTGCGATCCCCTCACCATCGCCCTTATCCTGACCCCTCCAACTGCTAGTCCGCCTGGGAGACGCTCCGTCGTTCGTTGTTGCTGGCAGTGGCGAGCACACATCACATGCGCCTGTTCCAGTCCAGCCCTGTCTAGCGCCCGTTGTTTTCCTGTAGTGTGCGTAGCATGGGCCAAACTGCCCGCCGCCTTGCATGTCGCTCCCTGTTTGCACGTCGGCCGGGGCTGTTGGAGCCAACCGGCAATGTGCAGTTCCTGTCGTGGCATTCGTATGACGTGTGCGGCCAATCATTCAATCCAGCCTGGGTGGCAGCCTTGTCGTTGGGACGGATAGCTGCTTTTTGAACCAGGCTTTCGCCGCGAGACATCTCAAAGCCCGGGCCATCTATTGATTTTCATGGTTGTGTATTGCTTTCGGTTGTACAAGTGGTGTTGGTGGGTGCCCAGCCCGCGGTCACCACACCAACGACGACTGAGCTTGGAAATAATGCATTCAGAATAGAGGTGGCGTACCGGGGAGCCCGTATTGTGCCAAAGCGTGTGTCACGGCTGAATACTGCACCGGAGCACCTGGTTTCCTATTCAATGTGTTTTCGTGGCTGGTGGCTGATCCAACTAAGTTTCCCTGCCCCTGACTGGTCGGCCGCTCCAATCGGAGGTGTGCAAGGCCACCGTACACATGATCTCCCGAACATGGGAAACCCAGAAATGCATTGACCATGGTATTTCTAGAAGTCTCACATGCAGGAGCCCGTCATCAAGACCACTTAGCTCGGTCATGGCTTGGCAGAGGGGCTTCCCAGGGGTCGGTGAAGCTCCGATGGTTTAGATGGTGGTGTCAACACCTGCGGTCTGGGAGACGGGGAGAGGCTCGCAACTGGAGGAAGTATGGGCGTTGAAATACTGATTTTGGTTGCACTGCCTGGATCTGTTGGTCGCGGCGGTGAATGTTTGGTGGGTGAGATCCCAGCTGGCGCGGGAAGGGTACCGTTCTGAACATAGGCTGCACGATAAATATCGCGGCTGATTTTGGGCGTAGTTAGTGCCGACTCAAACGATCGACCACCGGGGAGGCTATGGAAGCTGTTGGATGGACTAGCGGTTCTCACAGACGCCGTCGGAGAGACAGCGCCGGCACCTGGTTGGTATGCGTTGCTCATCCGAGATTCTCGCTCCGGTTCGCCCACATCCAGCTTGATAGGTGCTGGGATGACTGGCGTCGCCCGAGGTGAGCCCCCAATGCTCACCTTGCCTAGAGCTGGCCCCTCAGCACCTAGCGCCGAGTTGGGAGAACGACTGATGCCATTTGAAATGGAACCGTTAACCGGATCATAAACCACAGCAGTTGAGCCATGTCCAAGCACGCCATTTAATTTCTGGCCATTCAGTTCATCCGGCACGACGGCATGATTTGAGACCGGCTTGGTGGCCTTGGGCGTAGTTGTGTTGGTTGTGTCTGGAGCGTGTTGGGCTTGTTTGCTTGGGGTGTGCGGGTTGGTGATCTTCAACTTGATAGTTGTCCGAGGCCGAGCCTTGGCCTCCTGTTCGCGGCGGATGCAAGCCTCGCAGACGAACTGAAACTCTGGGCTCTCGGCCGCTTCTTCGGTGATTCCCAGACACTTGCTGTGCTGCCAAATGTTGCACTTTTCGCATGCGACACTATGTGTCCCATCATCGACCTGACCGTACAAACCACAGACACAGTCGAACACCCAGTCTTCTTCTTCTTGCTCAATGTCTTTGAGTGCTTGCTTGTTTTTCTCAATTTCGACTCGGAGACGACGCTCTGACATGCGCCCATCGCTGCTCTTGGTGTCTTCTGATAAATGCGCAAGATCATCCTCATGCTGAAGGCGGCGGGCTTCACGCTCCTGTAAGCGCTTTTCTCGTGAGATTAATCGGCTATCTCGCTCTCTCTCCTTCTTGAGGTTCGCCTGGTCTTCTCGCCGCTTTGCCGCCTCAGCCTCTCGACGATGTCGTTCTTCGTCCTTGGCGTGTTCATCTTGTTTTTGTTGCTCAATTTTGCCAGCGATGCGACTTGATCGCTTAGCGTTGGCCATTTTAGCAAGATTCGCCAACTCTCGTTCGCGCTGCAGCTCCTTTCTTTTCCGGCCCTCTTCCTGCTTTTCCAAAATGGGCACTAAGTGATCTTCCAATTGCGTCCTCAGTATCTTTTCGTTTTCGTCTCGAGTCTTTCGGAATCCGTCGACGAGAGACCGTACGTCAGCGAGTGACACGGCAAGGCACTCCCAGGTGATGCCCCCGAGACCATCGTCCTCGGGTTGCTCTCCGTTCACTCCATCATCGGCCTCGGCTGTATCGTCTTCGGCAGAGAGAGTGGTTCTTCGTCTTTTGCTTGCGCGACGCCCACCTCGCCATGATTTGGATTTCTTCGGTTTTGGAGTCGGGGCAGAGGGAGGAGGTTCCGTTGAGCGGTACACTCTGTTATCGTCAAGGACATAGTATGTTCGATCGTCCGCGTCCCACCCGTATGGCTCGATTCGCTAGTAGACTGTTAGCGACAAAGATAAGGTACACTGCTTGATGGAGGTGTTCACCCAGTTTGTTTGCTCAATGTCTTTCTGCTCCTCCATCTTGTCCCGGATGCGTTCGGGGTGGTTCATCGTCCATTGTGTTAGTTGTTGCAAAACTCGAATCTGCCAGGGAACATCCTCTTATTAGTTTCAACTCGTCGTGTAACCAATGCGACGGAGTCTACCTTAGTGAAGACGTCGAAGTCGCTGAACTTGGCAGGCACCTCGCCATTGCCGAACGGATTGTCGCCAGGCAATTTGGTCGCATACTGCTTGCGGGCTTGTTCATCAAAGATCTCGTGGCTTCATCTCATCGTTAGCATAATGTCGCTTACATGGAAGCGTCGGAGACGTACGTCAAGCCGCGATGCGACGATACGAGTTTGAGAAGGGCCAGGGCAATATCTCCTAGCAAGGACGACGTCGGTTTCAGGCATTCGGCCTCGATCTCCTGTTTGCGGTACAAACGTGTCAGCAAGAAGGGCCAAAGGCGTTAACGTAAGAGTGACTGTACCTCAATGTCAATGGAGTCCGATATTTTGGCAGCCTTGCCAAAGGTGTAGATCCACTGGCACAGGTTTGCGAACTGCCACATGTTTCGGATCCGATGCAGCAACGATGATTCTGAATCATCGTAGTCGCCATCCACGGCCCGGATGGATCGTTTGTGCGACGACATGTTGCGAGGCGACGATGTTGATGGTGAAGCTTGGTGATGCGTCTGGCGCGTCACGGTGCCCTTGTCAGAAGAGCGAGAGCTGAAGTTCGCGAAAAGGCTACGCTGTGGCGCAGCCAGCCACAAGCACATGCAAGTAGCCAATGGTGTAAACTCATCGGGCCAAGTATGTACGTCGGGGTGAGGTTACGCGCACTGTGCTGGGGTAGTGTTCTAAATTAAGAAACCCGGCATCTGCTTGTGTCGCGACCCCTAACGCCGCTATGACACAGTGTTCCTATCTCTTGGCACTGTCACAATCGTCCCCTTCAGCTCCAGGCCTCCTGGACTGTCAGATCCCTCTTCTCCAGATCTTATATACGACATAATTCACGCGTCTCCCGAGCCGACGAGACATCGAAAATGCTGCAATCTGGCATACACACCCGCCAGAAGTTTCTATCCTGACACTGGGCCACGTCGGTGGTCCGTAGCTACGCTTTTGCTGTCACCCGCTAAACCATCGCGATGTCTTCGAACTTCCCTGGTGACGACCCGGCGCGGCGCCAGTCGATACCACTGCAGAATCTGGACGGATCTTTCTATGGAAACTACCAGTCTCAAGGATTGGCCCCAGGGCAGCCGCAGCAGTCCAACTCTGCTTCATTGACCGAAGCCCAGATGGCCTCGAACTTGCCAGGAATATCGACCTATTGGGAACAACCGTACCATGCTCAGGACGATGGCGATGTGAGCCCGCAGTCACCGATAGACCCGATGGCTCTACAAGCAGCTCTACCGCCAGATATCCACCAGTTTGGATTCGGGGGTCTTGGGGAATCATCCGCTTCCCTCGACACGTTCGATCGAGGCAACCCATACGCCGAAGATGCCCCAGGAGCAGACTACGCCGAGTCCGATAGAGTCCCTCTCACGTCCGGTGCCCAGCCCATTTCCGGCTCACTCACACCAAACCGCATCGACGATCGTTCTCGAGACAGCTTCCAGACAGTGTCGAGCGTTGACAACGCTCCTGGACGAAACCGCGATACTACAAGAAGTCTGGGACAGGACCTAGACCCTTCCTTCGGTGGCCCTCGTCATCGCAGCTATGGTGCCTCTCTCAATCCCAACGAATATCGACGGTCTAGATCTCCTACTGGAGCTTTGTCGCGTGCCGGATCTATTGTTCGAGCGATGTCACAGCGAGTTGTCAACATCAGTGGAGAAAGTGAAGTCGTGGATCAGCGTGCTTCGCGCCATCGCTCACGCTCTCCCCATGCAGCGGATCGGAATGCTTCCCGTGATACTGCCGCTTCGATGCTTGTGGATACCTCCTATCAACCGCAAGTTGTCAACCCTTCAGCCGAGAAGACAGGAGAGCCCCGATACTTCATCTCTGAATCCCCTCCTGCACTTATTCCTCGACGGCCTCTCGCGAACCCTCTCAAAGGAAAGTCCCTGGGTATCTTCTCACCCGACAATTTTCTCAGGCGCCGCCTTTGCAATCTGCTCGTCAACCCTTACACGGAGCCGTTCCTACTGCTTTTGATTGTTCTCCAGACCATCCTCCTGGCAGTAGAAGCCGCTCCTCCCGTTTCGGCTGACGGAGAACCGCGTCCAGCACATTGGGGTGGAACAGCTATCGATTGGGCTATGCTCGTACTGTTCATCATTTTTACCATTGAACTGATCTCACGCATCATTGTGTCGGGGTTTATCCTTAACGCAGCGGAATACAGCACTATCGATCGAAAGCGAGGGATTCGTGCTGCAGTCGCAGATCAATACAGAGCTGTCTTCCAACCTGAACGTCAAAAGTCGGTTAGAAACAAACACCAGTTTCAGTCTGAGCCGCCAACTATAGCTCGCTCCTTCACAACTTTCATGCAAGGGCAACAGTCTTTGCCGCAGACTCTCGAGGAGCAGCAAAGGTTTCAGCTCGCTCGGCGTGCCTTTCTCCGCCATTCCTTTAATCGAATCGACTTTGTTGCGGTGGTCTCTTTCTGGATTATGTTCTTCTTGAGCACCATGGGTCTCGAAACGAAACACCACCTCTACATTTTTCGGATGATGAGCTGCCTGCGTATTTTGAGACTGTTGGCACTTACGAATGGCACAGCAGTAAGCGCATACCCCTGTGCACATTTGCAAATCCCATCTTAACTAAAATCAACCTAGATCATCCTCAGAAGTCTGAAAAAAGCAGCGCCTCTTCTGGTTCGCGTTGCATTCTTGCTTACCTTCTTCTGGTTGCTGTTTGCTATTATTGGAGTTCAGAGCTTCAAAGCCAGTCTGAGCCGCCAATGCGTATGGCTAGATCCTCTTGATCCCAAGAACCTCACAGCCTCGTATACCAACACGGAGGCTTTCTGTGGTGGCTACTTAGACAACGAAACCGGTGCCACTCTGCCATGGGTTGTATCTGCATTTCCTGACCGGTTGGAAGATATCTACAATGGGACCAACGAGGCCAAGGGCTTCTTTTGCCCACGGGGTTCCATTTGTCTTCAACAAACCAATCCATTTGGTGGGACCGTTAACTTTGACAACATCTTCAACTCACTGGAGCTTGTCTTCGTCATCATGAGTGCCAACACCTTCTCCAATCTCATGTACTATACCATGGGCTCCGACTACTCCCAAGCCGCCCTCTTCTTTGGTGCTGGCATCATGATCATGATGCTTTGGCTTACAAACTTGCTTATTGCGGTCATTACATCCTCTTTTCAAGTCATTCGAGAAGAAAGCAAAGCAAGCACCTTTACAGTCGACCAAGGTGACCTCGCCCAACCTCGACCCGAGGAACGGCTTCGACGCGTTTCACCCCTGCAACGCATCTACGATCGGACGGCAGCAGTGTGGATTCTCATAATTGCCTTTGGACTCCTGTGCCAAGCTTGCCGCAGTTCTCATATGTCCCCGTTCCGGGAAGTCTTCATTGACACCGCTGAAATCGTTGTGACAATCCTCCTCGACATCGAAATGATCATCCGCTTCATTGGTGACTGGAATCACTTCCACGGGAGCTGGAACAACATACTTGACATGGGGCTAGCAGTGATTACATCAGTAATTCTCATTCCCGCGATCCGCGGCACTCGCGCATACGACTGGCTTACCATCTTCCAAATTGTCCGAGTCTACCGAATCGTTTTGGCAATTCCTGTCACTCGGCAACTTATTCAACTTGTTCTGGGCAACGCGACTGGTATCGCAAACCTGATGTTTTTCGTCTTTCTGATGACCTTTTTGATGGCAATCTTCGCAGCACAATTGTTCAGGGGTGAGATTCCTGTGTACGATGACGGCCAATTCAACCGTATCTCGTTTTACCAGATCTTCAACTGCTTCATGGGTATGTATCAGGTCTTGACAAGCGAGAATTGGACAGACATTTTGTATGCTGTCACTCAGTACACGAGGGACTTCAACACATCATGGATCGGTGCTATCCTGCTGATAGGATGGTTTATTGTCGCATTCTTCATCCTGGTCAACATGTTTATTGCTGTCATTCAAGAGAACTTTGACGTATCCGAAGACGAGAAGCGGCTTCAGCAAGTCAAGGCATTTCTTCAGAGGAGAGACCTCGGAAACCCCTCGAGCCACCTGGCGCTCTCTACCATTTTCACCTTCGGGAAATCCAGAAGACACAAAGATCCACTCGACTACGGACCAGCAACAATGGAAATGCTTCTTAAAGACGCCGTGGTACGCGAGTTCCTTGATGACAGGATCGATTCACCTGACGAGCACATGGGACAACCTCGTCCACCTTTGAGGAGTGGTACTACGCTGCTTGGAGGCGATGTCAGGCCGGGATATCTGTCGGCCGTTTGGGGTAAACTTGTGAAACGACTTTCCAACAAAGAGCCAAACCCCTTCTACTCAAACCTTCGCTTTGATGGTCCGAATGATACTCAAGACCCGCGCCAGATGGCCCAACAAGCCGTGTCTGCTACGTCGGCTCGACGACGAGCTCAGAGGGAGTACCTCGCCCGTTACCCGACCTATAACAATGCACTTTATTTTTTCAAGCCCGACAATCGCATCCGACGACTCTGTCAACAGGTCGTTGGGCCTGCACGAGGACCCGAACGGTTCGATGGCCTAGAACCGAATCGGGTGGCCTGGTACACATTCACCATCTTAATCTACGCCTCGATCGTGGCCATGGTCGTTCTAGCCTGTGTTACAACGCCTCTTTATCAAAAGGAATATCAAGAGCAACATCCCTTCAGCATCCGAAACTGGTACATCTGGACCGACATGGCCTTCGCCATCATTTTCAGCGTCGAGGCCATCATCAAGATAATCGCGGACGGGCTCTTTTGGACACCCAATGCCTTTCTTCGGAGTTCCTGGGGACTGTTGGATGTTGTCGTGTTGATCACACTTTGGATCAACGTCGTTACGCTCCTAATCAACGACGGGGCCATTTCTAGAGCCATCGGCGCGTTCAAGGCCCTTCGAGCTCTTCGTCTGTTGAACGTCAGCAACAGTGCAAGAAACACGTTCCATGACTTGATTATCGTTGGTTGGTGGAAAATCCTTGGTGCTGCCTTTGTCTCTTTATCTCTCCTGATTCCGTTTGCAATCTACGGCTTAAACCTATTCAGCGGTCTGATGCTGACTTGCAACGACGACGGCTCTGGGATTGAAACTATGAGTGACTGCTTTGGCGAGTACGACAGCTCACCTTTCAGCGATGATTGGCCAATGCTCGCTCCAAGAGTTGCGGCAAATCCGTTCTTCAACTTTGACGACTTCGGATCGTCGTTGTTCATTCTCTTCCAAATTGTTAGTCAAGAAGGGTGGACTGACGTGTCATTTGCCTCACAGGCCATCACTGGTCACAACAAGCAGCCCGTGAATCTCGCATCCCAGGGGAACGCGATGTTCTTTGTTGCCTTCAATCTGCTCGCCACGGTTTTCGTTCTCACTCTCTTCATCTCTGTCTTCATGCGAAACTACACTGAGCAGACGGGAGTCGCTTTTCTCACGGCCGAGCAACGATCTTGGCTAGAATTGCGAAAGATTTTGCGGCAGATCTCACCTTCAAAGAGCTCGTATGACGACTCAGAGAAGTCTTGGAAGAAATGGTGCCACAAGCGAGCCATCGAGAAACGAGGAAAATGGTATCAGACAATCACAGTTGTTCTGGTTCTTCATTTGGGTCTGCTGGTATCCGAGTTCAGCTCAGAACCGGGCTGGTGGACTAACACTCGAGACTTTGTCTTCTTCGCCTTTATTCTCATATACATGGCTAATATCTCGATCCGCATCGCCGGACTTGGTTGGGCTCGTTTCCGCCGCAGTTCATGGGACGTTTACTCCCTCTTGATTGTCGGCGGCGCTTGTATCGCGACCCTCAGTCTTCTCATATCCAGCACCAACATCGAAGTCTACATCCAGTTACACAAAGTTTTCCTGGTTGGAGTTGTATTGCTTCTTATTCCTCGCAACGATGCTCTCGATCAACTCTTCAAAACCGCTGCGGCCAGTCTGACGGTGATTGGTAATTTGCTTGCCACATGGCTGGTAGTTTTTCTGGTCTTCGCCATTGCCATGACCCAGGCTTTTAGTCTGACACGGTTTGGCGAGAGCGAAGGCAACGATATAAATTTTCGAACTGTACCTAAGGCGTTGATTTTGCTTTTCAGGATGAGCCTCGGCGAAGGCTGGAACCAGGTCATGGAAGATTATGCTAATATCGAACCGCCACTTTGCGTAGACGAAGAGAGATTTTTCTACAGCGACTGCGGAAGCAAGTCATGGGCGAGATTCCTTTTCATTGCTTGGAACATTGTCAGCATGTACATTTTTGTCAATCTCTTTGTGTCTCTGATATTCGAGAGCTTCAGTTACGTCTACCAGCGCTCGAGCGGTATGGCCGTGGTCGATCGAGACGAGATTCGACGGTTCAAGGAAGCGTGGCGAAGCGTGGACCCTGCTGGCACCGGTTACATCAGCAAGGACTCGTTTCCGCGATTACTGGGCGAGCTCTCGGGGGTTTTTCAAATGCGCATCTACGACGCCGACGATTCAGTCCGATCTATCCTTGAAGATGTCCAGAATGATGTCAAGACGTCTCGGCATATGTCTATCGGAACGACGACTACAGCCACCGGAGTCGACCTGGACAAACTCAATCGGCGAATCGCGCAGATAGACGTGATCAAAGTTCGTGAACAGCGACGGCGCTTCAATGTGTTTTACGAGGAGGTCCTCGTGTCTGCAGATCCAGACCGGGGCATCTCCTTCACGACGGTATTCATGATCTTGGCGCACTACAACATCATTAGTGACAGCAAGAGCTTGAAGTAAGTGATTGCGAGTCCTGGATGTCGAGGACGCATGCTAACAATGTTTCAGATTAGAGGAGTTCTTAAGACGTCGGGCACGACTTCAACGTGTGGAGGAGCAAGTTCGCCGCCGCATCGTGCTCGGCTTCTTCGACACCTTGTAAGTTACACACTGAATGGCTTGTACTCATCGAAACATAACTCATGGTTTCTTTTAGGTATTGGTCGCGAAAATTCAAGCAGCACATGCAAAGGAAGCAGTCGGCTCGAATGACAACGATTCCGCATTTGGATATTCCTCACATTATGGTTGAGGACGATGAGAGCCAAGATGAAGACACTGGTGGAGCAGCGCCGCGATCAACAGCTGGACAGTCATCGGCTCACTCGAGCATTGACGGCTCCAACCACCAGAGCTGGTTCGGATCGACAGATCTGTCGTTGCACGACACGGCGTGGCAACACCCGTTGAGCGTTCCGCGGGCTGAGCCACCCTCATCAGCATCACACCACGCAACACCCTCGGCCTTTAGCTTCGAACTGCAAGAGTCAGACGTTCACGACCATTTTGGCCAAGGGGAAATTTTGGAGCCGACTAGTGCGGTGAGTCCGTCGCAAGTCCGGGGAATGCTGGACGACTCAGTGTGGGTGGAGAGCATTCGACGAAGTGCCACGGTTCGACGATCGCAGCAGTCGGGGCAATATCGATACGGCGATCTCGGATGAGGATCAGCCAGGGGAGAGTGGGGGAGGGATTACACGTAATGTGCGTGCGTGCGCGTGGCAAAGGGCGAGGGACGTACGCAGTGAGCATGTACGCCAGGTGGAACAGGTATTAGGTATTCTGGATGGGTTTCATTCAAAGACAGGCATGGCGTTCCGGAAGAACAAGAATGGGGCAGGGGCAACATAGAGAGACAGACGGACACACATGCGCGCACAAACGTGATGTGGACTATGTAGGAATGGAGCACCTTTTTGTGTGTGATCAGCGAGACTTGCGACATGAGACTGATGGAACCGAGACGGGGACGGGGAGACGGGACATACAGGAGACGGAAAGGAAACCGCTTGTTTCTATTTCCCACGACGCAACGCAATAGATGTGAGGTGAAGGACTGCCAGGAACGGACGCTGCTGGGATACAGGGATGGGGATGCTGAGACGGTTTCAGCTTGTGGAGTCGCAGGTCACAGACGACATTCCTTGAAACAGGCGTGTGCCCACAGCCCCCGGTCGCGGGATAGACATGATACGTAGGTGCTATTGTAGTTCATGCCGCCATGATGCGGCGGTGTCATTGCGGCCGCCAGGACGGCCTCTTATTTAACACGGGCGCTGCCCAGGTTGCAGACGTGCGGTGTCGTCTTTGTTGTCACGTTTCCTGTCTCGAGGCGCCATCACCACCATCATTTTCTCACTTCCACACACACACCACACCACACCAAGTCACTCGTTTAGACAGGCTGTGCCTATCGCTTCTGGATTCGCTGGTCAACTGCTGGACAAGTTGCTTTCTTTCTCAATCACGACCTTGATCATCCCATTCACTCATACTCGCTCTTGACGCTGGAAGTCCAATCCCCGCGCCACCACACACTCACACTTACACGACACGCAACATTCTTTCTCTCCCCAAACCCCAACCGCCACTATGTTCAACAACCGATTCGAGACCGTTGCTGGACGCTTCTCCCCCTCCAAGCTTCGCAACTCCTTCCGCCGCCGCTCCTCGTCCGCGTCAACGCGAGACTCGTACTCGAGCGTCTCATCGTCGGCGTCGACCATCAACAGCATCATCCTCCGCCAGCCGTCGCTGGTGGGCATGGAGGAGGAGCGCCGCAAGTTTGGCAGCGAGCTGCATGTGCTCGAGCCCCGGCCCATCGTGTACTGGGGTAGCGTGGAGGAGCGGATGGGATCTCTACATCTGTGATGGATGGGACGTACGACGGATGCTTTGACGATGATGCTGTTTTTATGGGGTTTCTTTTCTGCATTTATGTCTGTGATCGGCCTCCCTCGGAAGAGTGGCCTATCCTAATATTGATGACTCTGGGCGTTGATTGTCGATTCTATGTGGTCCTTGAACTCTTGGTACATAAACTTCTCTCCCATGTGTCGGTGGACTAGTATGGCAACGTCCCCGACATCATGATCTTTTGGAAACGGCGCCTCGAGCAAAGCCAATCTCCGGCTTTGTGAGCGGCTTGCCCAACAGGGCCAAATCAAATAAAAAAACATGACCAAAATCTCCTTCATCTTGAATGTCTCATTTGTCTGCCTGTTCCGAGTGAATTACCACCGGATCCTATTGTAAGCCCATGGAAATGCAGTGGCATGGGGTTCGAAACGTGGGCTCAGTGCTCAGTGGGAGGAGTGTGGCCCACTGACCCCTGAAAATTTGCGACGAAGCCCACCGTGCCCTACCTTTGTCGATGGGATCGCCGCTATTTCGGGATGGACGGCCATGTCAGACGCGGCCGGACCAGCATGTGTTCCTTGCCGTTGCCCGGTCCTCGATCGCAAGGAGCGCTGCGACATGCATTCATGCGGGGGGGAGAAACACCTGAGATTGGGGAAGCCATCACGCCAGCGAGGCTGTGCTGCGTCGTGTCTGCGGACATAACAGCAATGCTAATGCCACCTCTCTTGGTCCTATACCGCATACGAAGTGCTTTGCTGAGCGGCTTTCGGCAGGCTAATTAGCTGAGGGCGACATTGCTAGACCCCAGGAAGGTGTGATACACGCGGCTCGACACGTAGTAGATGATGACCGTGAGGCCTACTGCAATGACGCCCAGGGCCGCCAGGACAGTGCCGTGCAGCTGAAACGCCTCCGCCGCCTCCATCTTGATGAGCTTCTTCTGCTTGCTGTGGTAGTGCCAGTCGCCCGAGGGATCCTGTGCGCTCGCGCCAAGGTGCCGGTAGGGCCGGGCCCGGAACAACATGACGAGCCGGCGAAGCCGTTCCGTCAGCCAAGGCGGGAGCCACCGCGGCACGCTGGCGTCGTAGTAGCTGTTGTTGGCGCGGGCGATGGTGTATCGCAGGTCCACGATGGCCAGCGACACCAAAAACACCACCAAGTTGACGGGCGTCATGACCATCTTCGCGGCGTGTTAGCAACGGTTCCGACGGAGCCTGAGGCGAGGTGGTGATGGAGGTGGACCCACCGTGTACAGCGCCGACGGCTGCTTCGGGCGTTGGGCGCCGGAGCCATTATCCGGATCGCGGACAGGCGACAAGGACGGCGACGGCGAGGCGGGTGTGGCCATGGCGAACTCAGATTGCGGATGTCGAGGAGAAGTAGAGTGCTTTGTCGTAGTTGAAAGATGAAACGTGTGTCGAGGATGAGTTGGAGTTGGAGTACTCCAGCTCTAGTTATGCAAACAAACGCCCTTTCGTCTCGGTTTCGTTTTCGCACCGCCATGGGGCCTTACGTATGTAGTGAGGTCATTGCACTCTGCCACCGCACTAAGCCACTTCCCTCCGCCGCCATCACGCACCAAACCTCACCTGAAGCTGGACTTGCACCGACGAAGACCTAGGCCTAAGGCTTGGTTTTATTTGGTGATATATTTGGAGCCTAGCAAATAATCCGCAGAGACTCACTCATGATACTCGTTCAAGCCCAAACTGAAGACCCCATTAAAGCAGCACCAACATCTTCTTTTGACTCTATCCGTTCCCGTTGTCCAGCGCCCCCAGTTCCCAAGCTAACCTATCTAAACGAAACGCCAGCCATCCTGCGGACCTCTATCGGGCATTGTGAATGTCGAGTACCAAGATGTCCTGGGCCCCAATTCGGGTGAGCTCGTCCATAACAAGCGCAATCTTCTTCTTCTCAACCATGCAGCTCACCGCAACCCAGCCTTCCTCGTCCAGAGTCGTCACCGTCGCCGAACGCTTGCCAGGGGTGACTTTGGTCGCGTCAGCCAGCGATTTGCGCTCGATGTTGTACTGGCAGAGCACATAGCGCTGCGCAGTAATCACGCCCTTGATGCGGGATGTGATAAGGTCAATTAGCTCAGGCTTGGATGGTGACTTCGACTTGATGAGCACCGCCTGGGTGTCAACAACGGTATCAATAGCTTTGAGGCCAGCAGCCCTCATGGTTTCACCGGATTCTGCGTTGCAACTGTCAGCACTATCGTGGGGCTTAGGGGAGCACCACACTCAAGGTGGCTCAGACTGGAAGCACTCACCAACCAAATCGACAATGCCATCCGCAACGCCCAAAGCGCACGCGGCCTCAACACTGCCACTCAACTCAATAATTTTGGTGCGCATTTTCCTGGGAGAAACGCCGCCCTCGGCATCATCGCCGGCCTCGAGCCGAGCGAAGTATTCGGTAGCAGTATTGACAAAGCTAGTACCAATAGTGCTACCGATCAGGTCCTTGGCGGTAACGTACTGACCCTTCTCCGGGACCTGAACTTGGAGCTTGCAGCCACCGAATCCCAAGTTCATAATCATGTCACTTCCGGCGACCTTGTCTAGAGTGGCTCCCGAGTCCACAGAACTCCGCCGGGTGTGGTTGTATGCGCGGACACCAGCATCGTGCTCCTCAACCTGATCCCATCCAGTGATTCCGAGGTCGACGCGACCTTCACCGACGAAGGTGGGGATGTCGGCGGCAGGGAGGAATATGAGGGCAATGGGGAGGTTCTTGACAAGGGCGATGTCGAGACGGTTCTCGCGGCGGAACTGGATGTCGGCACCCTCGAGGAGGTTGAGCGTAGCGTGGTTGAGCCGACCCTCTGGATAGCAGCGCGGTTAGCAAGACTGCAAGCGAGACTGCGGGTTCGCTTCGTGTAACACTCACTCTTGGGAACGGCGAAGAGTAGGCGGCCTTCAAGACTAGAATGCAACATTAGCACATCTAACTCCAGAGTCGAGCAAAGATTGAGGGAAAACGAGCGGAAGCTGGTGAGAACGAGTCTCCTTCGGCACCACTGAGCGAAGAAAGAGCGAACCTGTTGACGTCCATGGTAGGCATCCGAATGTATATGGATAAGGGACGGGTGGGATTGGGATTGAAGGAGGCCGCGACGTGACGTGGCTCGGGTTCAGCTATCACAGTACAACTGGCGGGTTCGTCGTGGTGGGGGAATTTATTCTTGTGGTGAGCGCAATGGATGGATGACTCCGATTGCGGGGCTTCCAACATGATGGCGGGGTTCCATTCCCTCTTACGGCACTAAGACCGGAAAGATGCCCGCTAAAACAGCTGTCCCTCAGCCGCTCAGGTACCAGTCTTCAGTGCTTCCTGGCCCTAAAATGCTCCAACTGCCGCTCCGTTGCGCTGGTCCCCTACGTCGGACGTACTTACCGTGCTGCACTGGGCATGGGTTCGTAAGGGCCGGCTCTCACTGGCTGGTTGACGGCACTTATTTACCGCCAATGAGAGGGCGAGTGGATAGCACGCATGGCATGTCATTGACACGACGGCTGGACGAGTATCGCGTGGCCGAGTACTGAACAACCTTTTGTCTGTGGAGTGTTCTATTCACCGACGGGTAGGTAGTCAAGAAGCCTCGTAGCGGGCAATGGCACAAATTACGGCACCCTTTTGTTCAAAATGTCTCTTGTCAGACAGCTTGCCAGTGGAGACGGTGTGCGAACACAAGCACGCGGCGAGCTACCGGTCAGGACAAGGACGCAGCAGAGCCTGAGAGAACAAACCCGCATGGAACCTCAACTCACTGGCCCGGCTTGCTAACCGGGGATTTCGGGGCGAGAAGTGGCGTAGCATGTAACGTCACCTTTTGCTTCTCGAGTGCCACAACCTCAAGTTATTGTAGGCCGTGTTTTTCTTTTCCATTTTGCGGTCACGGACGGGGCCACACCGACAGCCACAGAGCCAACGACGGCCGGCCCTCGCTGAACGGGCTGAAACGCAAGACAAGGCAAACAGCCTAACACATGCGGGCAATCGAGTTCGGCCGTGACACAGCATCGGCCCGGAGCAATAGATGCATCGCAGCGGGCGTGTTTGCTTGTACGGATACACGACATGGTCGTATTCACGCCTACACGTACATGGCCGGCCGGGCTCCAGCCCAGCATATTCGTACATGCTCCGCAGCATGTACAACATTGAACAGACTCCGGAGACGGCGTTACCAATCAATCTTGGGTCAATGCATGCTCAACCCCACTTGGAAGCGCGGTGAACACGAAAATGCACAATGTAAGGTACTTGTCGCGTACATCAATCGTATCCTACGAATATGTACATCGCTTGGCCACACGGGGGCTGGACTGGGCTGGGCTGGCATGAGCCATTCTATTCGCACAAAGTACAGGGGCCGGAATCAGGTCGCTCGCTGGTTTACGACGGGAACAAGCGCGCTAGGACCCGTGTCAGAACATGGCATGGCCTGTGGGGGGCGCCAAGGTGTTAAGATGTCTCAAGACAGTTACATGCTCTCAGACTTCCGGAGATGCGTCGGTGCGGGCGGCGTGTCTCGCCTGGCTGCTTGCGGTGTGTCTGGATTGTGCCTCTTTTTCGCCCCTTACACACATTCAAAGGCAGGGTATGCCCATCTGCACGAGGCTCACCGGTCGATGTCCCTTACGCATGCGTTGTGATTGCCTTGTTTGCCTGACGGTCCTCGACTTTCACTTGCCCCTTTTTTTTGTTGACTCGCTTTGCTTTTTTGCTTTGCCGGGTCTGCGAGGTGCAGCCTGTCGGGGCTGAACCATATAACATGGGATGATACCCGAAAGGGTGGAAGGGTAGCCGTCGTTGAGTGCCGTTCAACTTAGACCCAACCTTAAGCGGAGCGGAGAGACGATAGACAGGGTCGCTATCGTTATTCCTTCCATTCCCCCACTACTCGCCTACCTTGACAAACGGTCGGAGATAATTGCCTCGGCAGCAATATCGTCTCTGTTAACCAATTGTCTTGCAAGCAATTGTTCAGGACGGCAACCCGGCCTATATCCCGGGCGGCTCCAGGTCGCTGCCCTGCGGTGGTACCGCACAACTACGGAGTACGAAGCTAAAGCAATCCGGAGCAGTTGGCCACTGAGAGAGCCGGCCCAAGAGGTCCCCCCGCCACAAGCCAAGTTGATTTTTTAGCGCTCCCGCCGCGCCACTTGTGAGCTAGCCGGACGATTTCCTTCTCCACCCTGCCACTGTCCCGCCGCCGCGACGACGACATAAGCTACCGACTCTCTCTTCTCGAGTTCCCTCTTCCCGCCTCTTCTTCTTCCTCTTCTTCTTATTGACCTCGTCTACTCGCCGTCAATCCCCCGCCCGCTTCGCCGTATCTTGCTTGTCTTGTTGCGACTCGGCATCCTTACCGTATTTCCCGGGTTCTCTCCCTCGAGAAGCCCTCGTCCGCTTTGCCGAGATGAACTCCAGCTACCATCCGCCCGACCTGTCGCAGCAGATGCCCATGGCGACAGGCACGGCATCGGGCTACCCTGCCAATCTACCCGCCATGCACGCCTACCAACACCAACAGCATCAGCAGCATCAGCTTCCACCCCCTCCTCAGCATCCGCACTCGTCGCATCCTCCTCAGCATCAACAGCAGACCCCGCATCACCAGCAGCAACAGCAGCATCCCCACCATCCTCAACTCCCTCCCCCACCTCACCTCCTCCTTCAGCAACAGCAGCAGCAGCAACAGCAGCAGCAGCAGGCGCCGCCGCCGTCCCAGCAGCAACTCCAGTCTTCGCACCACCTTCAGCACCATTCTATCCACCAGCAGCCTCACCCGGCCCAGCACTCCCTCCCACATGCCCACCAGCAGCAGCACCAGCCTCCCAGGCCCGACGACAGTGCCCTCCCTCCCCCCGCCATGCCCGCTTCGGCCGATCAGCGCCCTCGCCAGCAGGCGATGCCGATGCCCTTTTCGAAGGTGGACAAAATCTCGGGTCGGAAATATCAGTGCGTCCTCCTTTCTGCTCATTGGGCGCCTCCTCCCGTGACCTGAACCTAGCTGACTGTCTTTGCAGGCTCGATGTCGCACAACAACCACGTCGCGCCCGCATGTGCGGCTTCGGTGACAAGGTGGGCTCAGCCCGCGTTCCCAATTGATCTGGCACTCTTATTGACCCATAATAGGACCGACGGCCCATCACCCCGCCACCATGTGTCCGCCTTGTCATAACTGACATACACACGGGCAAGGAAGTTGATTGCAAGTACGTTGAACGGGCTTCGACTCTTGGTTAGTCGTTCCTCATAGCTAATTAAACTTGTGCAGCGACATCGATCACTCCATGTTTGTACTCAACGTCGATCTCTGGAACGAAGATGGGACCATCGAAGTCAACCTTGTGCGATCATCGACCGGAACCCCGTCCATCTCTTCCACGACCCCTTACTCATACACATATCTCAACGGGGAATCGAACTCGGCTTCACACCAACAGCAAGCCCTGCCTCCAAGCCGTGACTCGGCGTATTCCCAGTCTTCGAGTATGGGCTATGTGCAAGATTACCCAGTGCAGCAGCAGCAACAGCAGCAACAACAGCAGCAACAGGGATATGGTCAAGGTATTTCAATTTAAGCAAAGAACGTCCGAGACGACCTCGCTGACATAACTCAGTTGCTTCGACGTATCCTCAAAACGGCTCGTACGGACCTCCGCAGCAGTACTACCCCCAGCATGGAGCATACCGAGCCGACCCCCCTCCGGTACCGACGCAAGCCAACATGGCTCAATATCGAAACGGATCTCAGGCCGGGTATCCGCAAGACCAAAACGCGCTCACTAGAATGGCTGTTGTGGGAGGTCAACCGCAGGGTATGTTTACTAGGAACCTCATTGGGAGCCTAGCAGCCAGCGCATTCCGCCTAAGCGATACCACGGATCGTATCGGGATTTGGTTTGTCCTTCAGGACCTGAGTGTGAGGACTGAAGGTCCTTTCCGGTACGTGCGCGACGAAGCCGTCCAAAGACAGTGAGAGGCTAACATGTGACAGATTGAAGTTCTCATTTGTCAACGTTGGGCCACCAGGCGGACTCGGAAGGGAGGGGGTTGTCACCAAAGTCAACCAGGGCAAGGCTTTAATACTAGCTTCTTGCTTCAGTGAAACGTTCAACGTTTTCTCCGCCAAGAAGTTTCCTGGAGTTTGCGAAAGCACACCGCTCAGCAAGACGTTCGCTACACAAGGCATCAAGATCCCAATCAGGAAAGACTCCAACGTCAAGGGAGGCGACGGCGGGGACGACGACTACGACTAATTAGTTGACTGATGGTCTTGTCGGCGCTGGCTGCGGGGAAGGTTGCGGCTAGGGCGGGGATCCTCACAAGGGCAAGTCCAAAGGAAGCTGAGGGGAATTACCTGCCGCGATGATGCATCGGAACCCTGGCCAAGGCAGCGCAGAGGTGGAGGCACGAGTGGAGGTGAAGGTGGAGGCGTACACGAGGCCAAAGAACCCCTCCCCACGGTCGTGATCGGGGTAGGCCCGGTACGTATTCGTGATAATGCGGGGTGCAGATGGACATGGACGCAGATGGTATAGCGGCCCGGAATGGGGATCCGAGAGGAAGCCGACAAAGGAGCAGCAGAGACACCAGGAACGTGAGGCACCAACCGGGTTCACGAATATTCCGTTAGGAGAAAGTAGAATAGGGTTAAGTTGCGCATCCACTCATACCTGGAGAAAACTCCACGACAGATGGAACCGACGCTATGAGGCGTTGTGAGAACCTAAAGAGGAGGAGCATAACTAATGTCAATGTGTGTTGACATATTTAAGAGAGTACTACAGCAACCTCCGCTCTGCAGCGAAGGGGACTTTGTGCTGATGTCATAATACAGTACGTATTCGGAGTGGACAGACATATTCGGGTCAGAGTGAAATACGAGAGGGTGAAAGCTATCCAGGTCCTCATCGATGAGGTGGGGTGGCATAAAGACCACGTAAGTCACAAGAGCGCAATTGACATGTCAGGTGTGCTGTGTGAAAATGAGGCAAAGCCGTACGTGGCAGATGAGATGTCTTGGAAACAGCAAACAGCACGACAAAGGAAACTAGGTGGGAAGAGAACCTGAGCAGGAACATCCATGGCATGGTGCTGTTTGCGGTTAGGGAAACGGGCTCTCCGATCGATAGCCAGTCAAACGAATACACACGTGTCTTAGCTATGAAGCTTGGACCGACGTCATTGCCACACTAAATGAAGGAAATTTATTTTCAGGCCATGGTGATCTCGGCTCCTTGAAGCACACTATTTGCGCAGTGGACATCTCCTACTCAAGATGGGTTCCATCCCCGGTTTTCTGGCAGGCTCTGTTCAAATTTTTCATATCCCTCATGATGTAAGTCAGCGTACGAGGGCTCACGGGGGAAGGATCTAAGCTGATGCTCACTAGATATTAGTCCCGTTGACAGCGAGCATAGCGCTTCCAGAAGCAGACAAGAAATGAGCTTGCTAGATGCCCCGTTCATTAAGCTTGTGAGCTCTGGTATAATCTATCTATAGCTGGCCATGCCTATCCTAGCCATCTACTTGCTTGTGACGATGACGATGCTGATAGCTGCCAGTGTTTTCTGTGCCTGAAGGGAGGGTTCTGGAAGCCTGGAAGCGACCCCAAAATCCCGGACCAAGCTTAACACCCGAAACCCAAAAACCTTAAAGCCCTACCGCTAGGCAAGACATCCTTTCTGATTGGGCGCATGGCGGGCTGTCGCAGGTACGTACCTCGACCAGGAGGAGCTAACCAAAGCCTGGCTGGCCACGAGGACAAACCCACGATGGGGCGAATTCATTACGTTTTCGTTAGTCAAGGAGTGGCCGACGACTGGCTTCGCTTGGCGACAGTGTGTCCCCAGCTCGGGCAGGCAGGTAGGTACCTTCACAGTACGGTCCAGCCCAGCGAGGTACATGATGGTTAGCCCTGAACCTGGTTTTTTCCTTCTTCTTGGTTAGTGCCTCCTGCCCGGTCTGTTAAGCTGGCTTGCTGGCTTCGCCGTCCCCGGGCTCGTGGCACAGACAAACCCAGCCAGCCCTAGGTCCAGGCGCGCGCGGGGCGCGAGAAACAAGGCGAAAAAAACCAGGACCACACGCCCTCTCCGCCTCTTTCTTGCACATTCCTACGCCCGGCCCTGTGTCTCCCTCTGCCCAAAATAAAAACAGAAATGAAAAAAGAGGGGGAGGGGGGGGGGCGTCGTCGTAGCCTCTTCCGTGCCCCCGTCGTTGGTGTTGCCCCCCCCCCCTTGGCTTGGCTGGCTGGCCGCTTGGTCGGGCGGTGGATGCGTGCTTGATCATGGGACGCCGAGAAAAAATCCCCAAGAAAGGCAGAGACTGTGCAAGTACTTGGAGGAGGAGGAGGAGGAGGAGGGGCCAAGGAATAACGACATCGCCGGCCCCCTTGGCGTTGCGAATAAATAATCCCCAGCTCGCCCAGCTTACCGTTTCGACGTGATTTCATCTTCCATCATCCTCACGCGCTTTCCAACCGCAAAACTTCCCACTGCGCAACGACTGAACTTTGAAAACTTGCCAGCTCAACAAGCCGGCTCTCTCTCTCTCTCACTTTACTCCCCTCTCCCCCAACTCCTTCAAACCCGAAAATGCTTGCCTCTCACGGCCGCGGCGGCGCCGGCAACATGGCCAACCTCGCCCAGACGCCCAAGACCGACCCCCAGGACCTCCAGACGCCCATCCTCAAGGGCTCCGTCGTCACCACCGGCCGTGGCGGCACTGGCAACATGGCCAAGAACACGGACCCGCGCGAGACCCGTCTGCGCCAGGATGTCGAAGCGTGAGTTGGCCCCTTTTTGTCTTTTTTGACGACGACTCTTCGGGTCGTTCTCGATTTGATTTTTGATCGGTTCTTTGATACTGACTCCCGCTTCCTCAGTATCACTCGACGGTCCAGCTCTGGCGCTCAGTACGCTGGTCGTGGTGGCGCGGGCAACGTCTTCAAGGGCGAGGAGGCCGAGCTCGCCCGCAAGGCTGGCAACGACCACGCCATCGACGACGGCCCCGAGACTCTCGCTACCAAGGGCAAGAACTGGCTCTTTGGCAAGAAGGCCTAGCTCATCTCGGATTCCCAGCCAATTCGTTTAATCTTTTCTTCCCTGTTTTTTTTTGAGCGCGACAACTATTGCTTTTGGTTTGCTATTAAACCCATGTCAAGCTCGGTGTTTTCTGGTGTTGTGGCGCCCCCGCAGGCAAATGGAATGGGCCGCTTTGCTCGAGTCAAGCGAGGGAAAAGAGATACCAGCCTGTGATGGATTGAGATGAATTGTATCATGGATCATGATTTCTACACTATTACACGACGTTTATATTGTTCAACCCCTCTTTTTGGTTTTGCCTGGTGATTGGTGATTGGTGGTTCTCAACTTAACGTATCAGATAAGCCGGCAGCACTTCATTCTATCGTCTGATGGCTGAGCCTCTACGCCCTTTCCCTGCTCCCGACCAATCACCCATTATCATTCCCGCTGCATTAGTTCTTGGTCAGCCGGTGGACCTCCTCGAAGAAAAACTTGAGGTTGTCGGGGCTGACACCAGGCGTGATTCCTAAACAAACTTCGTCAGCGTGCAATCCTTCAATCAGCTCCTTTACCCGATAGCAACATACCGTGGCCAAGGTTAGCGATCCATCCTTGCTTGCCCACCCAGAACCCGTCGACCATTTCCTGCACCGCCGCCGTGATACCCTCCTTGGTGCCGTACAACATGCCGGGGTCAGCGTTGCCCTGGAACACAGTCTTGCGGTCGCCTCGGATCTTGACGGCCTGCTTGGCGTCTTGCAGCCAGTCCATTCCCACCACGTTGTAACCCAGGTCGCATGCAGAGTCCAGCGCATACCAAGCACCTTTAGGAAACACTGTCATGGGTACACGCTCCAGGCCAAGACTCTTCAGCTTGGCGGGCAGCTTCTCGGCGATGTGTGCCAGGTACGGCTCTGAGAATTGGCGGTACGACGAGGGACCTAGTTCTCCAGCCCAAGAGTCAAAGACCATTACCAGCTGTTTCGAATTCTCGTCAGCTATCATCGTTCTCTCTTTTCACGCCCCTCTCTTTATCTCTCTCTTCTCTTTCCGGGAACCCCACTTACCTGTGCTCCCGCCTTGACCTGTAGTGCCAGATGATCCACACAGATGTCGGCAATCTTGCTCAACAGCTTCTTGGACTCCTCGGGGTACTTGTAGATCCACGTCTTAACCTGCGCAAACAGCTTGGTACCGCCGCCCTCGACCATGTAGCAGAAGAGAGTCCAGGGTGCGCCGCAAAACCCAATTAGGGGCACCTGTCCGGCCAGCTTCTTGCGTGTCAGTGTGATGGCGTCGTAAACGTAGCCCAGCTCAGCGGCCACGTCAACGTCGCGCGCGAGCACCTCGCCGTACTGCTTGTCCTCGGGCGACTTAAGCGGGCTCGGGAAGTGCGGGCCCTTCTTGTCCACCATCTCCACGACCATGCCCATCGCCTGCGGGATAACCAGGATGTCCGAGAAGATGATGGCGGCGTCGATGAGCCCAGCGTAACGCTCGACGGGCTGTAGTGTGATGGTCGAGGCGACCTCGGGGTCGCGGCAGCACTCGAAGAAGTCACGATTGCCCTTGGCTTCATGGTACTCGGGCAGGTAACGTCCGGCTTTGCACAAGAGAAAGGGTCAGTTACGCAAGAGCCCTCATCTCCGCGGCGAGTTGGAAATGCTTCTTCTTACCCTGTCGCATCACCCACATGGGAGGGCGCTCTACCGTCTGGCCTATCCACGACACACAGCAAATCTCAGCATAGCTCTTGTTTCGAGGGCGGTTTGGACCTACCCCATGCTGCGCGGAGCAACAGATCGTTCTTGAGAGGCTCGAAGTTGTGTTCCATTGTCGTCATCGTAGGCTTTGCGGAACAAGTCAAAAGTGAACTACCCCGCGACCGTGTACGGGAAACAAAGTTCAATTCAATTAACGGGTCGGTTTGGAGGGGTTGAGCGGTACGTACCGTGTACCCACCGACATAGACTCCCGGGGTGTCCGGCCGGGGTTCAAAAGCCACCTTGCTCCGCGACTACCCTGGACTCTAGACCCGGAGGTGTTCGGGCCGACACGCTGTCTTCTAGTATTCAGAGCTGTCGCGCCAGCTTCGTCCGCGATGGAGACGCAGAGACGACGACCGACTATCAGCGCCACTCCCACCCAACGACCAAATATCTTTGATCGAACAACCTCGACACCTTCCGACGAGCCCTGCGACCTTTCTCCCACTCACGCAACCTTGCATCTACATCCGCGACAATGGCCGAACGTGAATTCCAGATCAACCCCATCGTCCAGGAGTCGGTGGTGCACAACACCAAGGTCAGTCGCCAGCTCCCATCGCAAACCACGTGCAACACGAACCCCTTTCTAACGCTTCCTTTGTTTCCGAGCAGGCCCTATCCAACATTCAAAGCTTGTCCGCCTCCCTCTTCGGCATCACCGTAGGAATCCTTGGCCTCGAGTCTTACAGCGGCTTTCTCGTCTATCTCGCCTTCTCCTGCATCACCACCCTCCTCTTCTACACTCTCAAGGTCGCTCCTGACTCGCTATCCGAGGGCCGCTCCCCGCTCGACCCTACTCGCTTTTACCGTGGCGCCTTCGACTTCTGGTTCAGCGGCGCCTTTGGTGGCATCTCGGGCTTCATCTTGACATGGACTCTATTTTACGGCCTGGTTAGGGCATGATGGCCTTTTGATACCGGGGTTTTTGGCATCTATGTGGCGTCATCGGAGTTTGGGAAATGTTTCTTGGCCGACTGCTGTCTCAGGACGATGGTTGACAAATCAAATATTGCTTGTATTGAAAATCAAAAGAACGACATACATGCGCTAGGAATCCAATCAAGCCACAGTTCAAAGCTCAAAAGCGCTAATCAACAATCTCAACCACTCTGCCGACGAACCCTTCAAGGCCTGATCTATCCTGACTTCCTCCTTCCAGCAGTATTACCCTGGACCCCAATTCAATCCACTCTCGGTGATGTAACAATTCCAATGCCACTTCGGTTCCACCTTTCTTCTCCCTCGTTTCCTTTCTGATCTCAACGTCAGCATCTTCGTTGAGACTGAAGATGTCGTCGATTTCGTCTGTCGTCGCTGTACCTGGCTCCCAGCCATCGTCTTGTAGAGAAACGCGACGGACACGAGCAACTGTCCTGATACTAGCAATGTAGACGTTGACGAAGGAGCCAATCGCAAGTCCTCGGGTGTCTGGGTCGTTAAAGGTTGCTGTGAACCCGCTAGCCGCTTGCAGTTTCAGCCCAGTATCGGCCATATGTTTTGAGGGAATAGCTAGAATCATGCCTCGACGAATCCGGGGAACCAGTCCCGAGGCATGTGCTGGCTCGGACGCGCCATCCAGTTGATCAACAGAATTAGGCTGGAGAACAAGGCCAATCGAGCCAGCCTGTCCAGCTTCGAGGGCCAGAACAGGAAGCCGGAGGTTGCGGATACTGACGATCTGGGCGTCGTGCCATTCTCCTGCAATTTTCGAAGCCGAAACTGCGTTTTTCATTGCTATCCGAGCCAGCTCTGCTGAGGATGGATGAGATATGGAGAATCCATAACTACCAGGCGACATTCGGTCCTCCGGCGTAGAGCCCCGTGGGTCATCCTCTTCGGACGGAAACGGTCCAATCACGATCTTATCGCCAACAGAGAGTCGTCCGAAGCGGAGATGGCCGGACAGCACAATGCCCTGATCAATCTGTTTCCCGGAGTTTCCGGTCAATGTGCTGTACGAAGCCGGTAAGCTGAAGGTATCATCGATATGGAAGAGGCACTTTGGCTGCTCTGGGTTTAAGGCCATGCCAACAAAGTCGCGAGAGGTGGGTGCAGGTGGCAGCGGCAAGTTCTCCAATAGAGCATGCATCTGACCAATCCCATTGCCTTTCACGGCGCTTGTAAGCACGATAGGAACAATCTGAGTCGAGTTTTCACCCTGGGAGATGCCTTCCAGGAGCTCATGTACCTTATCATGGTCTTCCATCGGCACCTCCTTGAGTTCCTCGTATTGCTTCTGGTCAGGCGGAAGGATCTTGGGAGTTCGGCCAGCATCTTTGATAGCAGTGAGGACCTTTATCAGAGTTCTTTGAAGCCTTGCCTTGGAAGCTAGATCCAATTTTGTAATGACAATGGCCATTGGAACTTCCAATTTGAGCGACAAGGTCAAGTGAGCCTTGACGAGATCGATCCCCGCTGCAGCAACACCAAGGACATCCTGCGCCGGGGATGTGGTGCCGTAGTTTCCGAATGCAGCATCCGCGTCGTCAGCAGCGATACAAAGAATGATCCAGTGAGGCGCCCAATTCATCAAGCCACGGAGAACTGTGCGTCGATACCTCGGATGACCCGCCGAATCAGAAACAAACACGAGACGGCCATCCTCGGCACAGTTATGAATATCCATCCACGATTCAATGTTCCCGTGAGAATAGTTCAGGATAGCCCGGTCTTTGTATCCAATAAGTTCCTGGGCTATCGAGCTGGTGATCCCAGAGACAACCTCGTGTCGGTGCTTCAACAAGCTAAGACGACTCTTGCCACGGCCGTTGTCCAAGGTTCCCGTCGAGAGCGTACCGAGCAAGCTGGACTTTCCAGAAGTCGTGGGACCGGTGAAAGTTACTCTCAGTTGCGGAGTCGTGGAGCTACCACGGCTCGGAACCGCAGCATTCTCTGCAGAAGCTGACGATTGGCCGTTTCTTGGAGCCGTAAGAGACGTGTTTCCACTGCTACCCTCCGTAAAACCAAGATTGGGCATTACGTGAGCTTCTGCAACCCACAGCTTGCCGCTCCGAGTGACTTGGGCCAGTGCGGTAACAAAGTTGTCGATCAGTTCTACCGACTCAACCCATTCGCAGTCGCCAACAACCACCATACGGAGAACTTCGACAGAGCAGCCAAGGCTAGCGGCCATGACCTTAAGAGTAGCAAGGCTCTCGTCCATCTCATCGCTGGTAAGACCAATGAGAGTTCCGTCATCGGAAACACCAATCTCATATAAAGCACCTCGTGATTCCTCCAAGCCAGGAACGAGCTTGTTGAGCTTGACAGGGGCGGAAAGATCAACAGCATCATCGGGCAACCTTGGGAGAGCCAGCTCCTTGGAACTCGATGCATGGTATGGAGATGACTGTTGTAACCTCCATAGGAGCTGGGTTGTCAGGTGTTGAAGCCTTTCCTGGCGTGGCTGGCTGGCTGCCCCCGGGTTGGGAGTCGAGGGCTTCGAAGCGCGGCTTTCCAGGGACCGAGATGGAGTAACTGGGTTCCCCGTGCTCATCGCCTTGAAATCTCTTCGAGATCTCAGAAGCAAGTGGAGCTTGTATTCGGTTGGACCGCTTTGAGGCTCTGCCTCCAGTTTGGTGACCCCATACTCAGAGAGCAAGCCAGGCTGAACTTGGGGTGTCCCAGGGGTAGAGGAGCCTCGCTCATGCTCGCTGGCTTCCTTGCCTGGATCATTAGGGAGAAGCCATGGGGACGAGACCCTCGGAGGATCTGGGTCGTAGGTGAAGACTGAAGCCATGTAGAAATCGCGGGGTGAGTAGAGGCAGGATGTAGAAACCACGCTATATCCTAGAACTCTCGATTGGAAGCGAACTCAAGATATTGAGTACAGAGAAGCACGCCGCTGTAAGGTAAGGATCGAGCCAAGATATCTATTGCCAACTAAGGAGCAGGAGTGATTTTTTTGGAGTATCATCTTGATGACTCGTTGATATAGATTGATGAAGGGTTGTGATGTGATGAATGGATCACGAGAGAGCGACGCAGCCAGAGAGTCAGCTCAGAAGAGAGAAGACATGACGACGACGGTATCTTGGTTATGTTCAGGAGAGGCTCGGGTGGGATATGGACGTGTAAATACGGCGCGAGGTGTTTGAGGGCTTAAGTGTTGTAGTCTTGTAGGTCGGTGGTTTATCGATTGAGGATGCCGACTGACCGAGTCGGCATGGAGAGCGTGGTAGACGAGTCAGGAGTGACGCATCGGCCAAGCAGCCAATCACGAGGCTGCTGTGAGAAGCTGCGACCAGATCCATGGTTGCCTCAGTGCTTCATGGTGGTCTTTAGTGGGCCACCGAGCCACCTAACCCGCCCGCGTCTCCACTGCTACCCCGAAATCACTGACTGCTCCCCAGAAGCATGTCAGTCGACTTCGCGATACTTTACCATGCACACTTTCCAAGCCTTCTCAGTGAGTTGATTAAGTGAGTTGATTAAGTGAGTTTGGAGGTATGCCTCAGCCTGTGGGGATGTGGCGTTGCGGCAGAAACCAGGAAATGGGTTGCACTCGAGCCGTAGCAGTGTCTCATCTTCAGTGTCTCAGTCCTGTCGGGTTCATCTGGCTTACGAGAAATAGACTCCTGGGCGATCCGCCTCAGTCGTTGCCCCCAGTCTGGTCAGACTCCCCAGTCTAGACTCCTCTTAATTTCGACACTGTAAGAGGAAATTTACTGCCTATTCCCTCCCATCCATGTCAATTCAGGTAACGCTGGTAGGTCCATGTCCTACCGCTCCTCAGCTGAAAGCGGAAAATCGACAGGCAGGGCTCAGAATGAAGCTGACTGCTTCGCTCCCATCAGCCTGGCGCTGACGACAGGCAAATAGTTTACGTGGGCGCCGCCACCGACTGACGAGGCAGCAAGCTGAGCCACACTCTCGTCAACCACATCACAGCCCCCTGGAACTCAAGTCTGAACTTCTGAAGCTTGGCCCCAGCTCCTTGGCTTGGTGCCATCCATGCGGATCGAGGAATGGAGGGGTTCGATGGAGGGGCTTGCAGCCCGGTTTCCAGGAGGGTCTGGGGCGGGCTTTGATGGATCCATAATGTTCTAATAAAAGCCCACCTGGCACTCCCTACCGCACAGTGGGACAGTGAACCCCAGCACGCTCCAGTAGCTCGTAGGTGGCTTTTGGGCGCTTGTTAGGCGCCTGTAGGCAGCTCCGTTCTTCTCTTTAGGCCCGACACACCTGACGGACGCCTGATTCAACCTCCATTCCCGAAACAACGCCCCCCCGCAGGCCCCTACCAAGCCTGTCCAAGGGCCGAAAGGTCACCGCTCACAAGGGTCCACTCCACTGGGCTCCCAATACCCATCCGCCAGCCGTCGTCTACCCCCCATCATAAGACTCGCTGACCTGCCACCAACTCGGCCTTCAGTACTTCTCCTCCTCTAAACCACCCGATCCTTCTATTCCACTCTCCAGGTCTCCCCCATAACAATCAGCACCCGAACTCAAACCCGTCGTCGACGTCCACTGCGACTGCGCTGCCGCTGCAATGAAGAAGTTCGGCTTTGGAAAGAAGGGCGATGACGGCGACGACGCCAATCGCAATGCCCTCTTCAGCCGCAAGAAGCCCTCCAATTCCTCCTCCTCCAGCAATCCCTACGCTAAACAAGGCGGCACGGATCCCTATGCCGACGACGCAAAGTACGCCAATATGACGCCCTATCAACAAGCTCGCGTTGGCTTGGGCGGTCCTGGCGGTGGTCCAGGCGGTCCAGCGTCCATCCATTCCAACTCATCTGGGCCCCCTCCTGGAGGACACAATTCCCAGCCCCCAAACGGATACGGTGCCGACAGATACGGATCAGGCGGTGGTTATGGCGGTAACCGATACGACAACGCTGGCAGCCAAGATCGATACAACAGCCCGCCCGCCGGCGGGGCTAGAGGCCCTGGTGGTTACGGCGGATTTGGTCGAGCGGACGAGCCCGACGACAACCGGGATGCTCTCTTTGCTGGTGCCACAGACAGGCAAGCCCAGAAGCAACCGCCGCCACCCGCTGGTGGTGCCTATGGACAGCAGTCAGGGGCAGACGGAGGCGCATACGGTGGCTACGGTGAGGCACGAGAACTGACTGCCGAGGAGCAGGAGGAGGCCGATTACCAGGCCATCCTCGCAGAGAAGCGACAAGTCCAACAAGAGAGCGCTTCGTCTGTTTCTCGCTCGGTCCAAATGGCCCGGCAGGCCAATGAAGTGGGACGCGCCACTCTTGCCCGACTGGGTGCTCAAGGCGAGCGGTTGAACAACACCGAGAAACATCTCGACTTGGCCGCCAACCAAAACAAGATTGCTCAAGACAGAGCTGCCGAGCTCAAGACACTCAACAGAAGCATGTTTGCTGTCCACATCGGTAACCCTTTCACCTCCAAGTCCCGCCAGCTTAAGGCTGATGACGAGGTCCTGAACCGCCACCGATCTGAGAGAGAGGCACGGGAAGCCACCCGTCGCGATGGCTTCAACGCCACCCAGCGCATGGAATCCAACTTCAAGGAAATTGGGACTGGTGGCTCGCAACGACAACAGCCGCGCAAAAAGGATTATGGCAAGTTCAACCTAGATGACGAGGAGGGCGCCGACGAGCTGGAGGACCAGATCGATGATGGTATCGACGAGCTCCAGGGCCAGGTTTCTATGATGAACATGGTTGGTAGAGCCATTGGCAAGGAGGTGGACACACAGAACAAGCAGATCGACAGGATTATGAACAAGGCAAGCTACCTCACCCTACTACTGACTATGACATGATGGCATCCAATACTAATCTTTCGACAGAGCGACGCTGTTGATGATGCGACCAGGATGAACCGAGAACGATTGGCCCGTATTAAGTAATGGGCTATGAAGCATAAACGGTTACCTCGCCCCCATCGTCAGGGGAAGTGCCGCATTTAATACTGCTTTGGGCATGCGAATAATGGATGTACAACCTGCTTGGAGAAGACACTCTGCCCTTTGTTGTATACTCCCTACTCGTCTAGTTTTGTATACAAGGCTTGTGAACTGAACACTAGAATGGGTGTCAAAAGAACACTGATGATAGGCCCAAGAAGGCGTTTCAACCTATGCGGCTGCTTTTAGTCCCCTCGGTGCCGGGCTTATTGCGAGCCAGTGTTTATTCTCACGCGCGGCCCGAGGGAAGATCGATGAGGACTTTTCTTTAGATGCTCTTCCAGTGAAGTTCAGGAAACATTTTAGCTATTTATTCCGAGTACAGTGTTGGGATGTCCGTCATTTTGCGAATGGTGCTGGGAAGCAAATACCTAGGCGTTTAAACCAAGTCAAACACCCCATAGATAGCGCTTATACTTTAATGATACCAAGAAGATTTACTATTTGCTCAGTTTTAGGAGTCGTGTAACTTGCCCTGAATTACAATGCCTTATTTCTATCCCGTTGAGCTCCCCGGATACTGATTGGAAGTGACACAGTGCTGTCGTAAATTACACTGTACAAATGGACCCTCCCTCAACTGCAACCCCATCAAATTTTCCTAACATAGAAAGTAGGTTGAAGAGTTGGACCAACACCACAATGGCATCCAAGATGGCGTCCGAAAACAATGCAGCGCACCCAGCCAAGAGGCGAAAGACTCGTACAGGCCGCAATGCACTCACCATTGGAGGCAAAGCCATTTCTCTCGAGGGGTATCTCACCGCACCTACACCGAAGCCAGCAAAGAAGACGGAGGTTTCACAAGCACCAACACCAGCTCAAACTCAGACGAATGAAGACGCAGTGGCCAGGGCGAAAGAAGACGTGGCCATTCTGAGCTCCAAGAATCCTCTTCGAGGTCGTGACTCTGACAAGACCCGAAGCCGAGAGGACCGCGACCTGCTCAAGACGCGCAAAGAGCTTCCCATCTGGCGGTATCGCGATGACATCCAGAAGGCCATGGCCAAATCAGACAGTGATGTGCTTGTCTTGGTCGGTGAAACCGGTTCGGGTAAAAGTACTCAGGTTCCTCAGTTTCTCTACCAGGAGCCTTGGTGCAGACGGCAAAAGGTTAAGGTGGCCGGGTCCGACGACGAGGTTTCTGTGGGCGGCATGATCGCCATCACCCAGCCAAGACGAGTAGCTGCCACGACCTTGGCCCATCGAGTGTCTCAGGAAGCCGGAACTCCTATAGGAAAGGGACGTCCCGATGGCCTCGTTGGTTACTCCGTTCGATTCGACCATGTCGTCCCGAAGGGGACGAGGATCAAGTTCTTGACGGAGGGAATGCTTCTACAAGAGCTCCTACGGGATCCCAACCTCCGAAGCTACAGTGCCATTATCGTCGACGAGATTCACGAGCGGAGCTTAGATGTTGATCTTCTCGTTGGATTTCTAAAGCAAATCATAGCAGGAGATCGTGCTGGTCGTGGCGGCGTCCCACTCAAGGTGATCATCATGAGCGCAACGGCAGATGTGGACGTCATTCAAAATTTCTTCAAGGACGCTCGACCAGAGACCAATGACACGAGCGCCACGCAGCTTCTCCGAATCAAGGGACGCCAGTATCCCGTGGAGCTCACACATGAGCCAAAACCTGTTGGCGATCTCCAGGATGCTCTGCTCAAGACCGTCTTTAAGATTCATCTCGAAGAACGACTGCCGGGTGACATCCTTGCTTTCCTGACCGGTCAGGAGGAGATCGAGTCATCCCAGAAGTTGATTGAGGAGTACGCAGAGACTCTTGCGTCCAACGTTCCCAAAATCAAGGTCTTTCCGCTGTATGGCCAACTATCCCTGGAGGCCCAACGCCAGGCTTTCCTCCCTGTGAAGGCCAAGTTCACGCGAAAGATTGTACTTGCAACCAACATCGCCGAGACCTCCGTCACTGTCCCAGGAGTGAAGTACGTGGTGGACTGTGGCAAGGCCAAGCTAAAGCAATATCGGGCACGGCTTGGCATGGAGTCCCTTTTGGCCAAGCCAATCTCAAAATCATCGGCTGTGCAACGAACTGGTCGAGCCGGTCGTGAAGGGCCGGGAAAGTGTTTCCGACTCTATACGGAAGACGCATTCAATGGCCTGCAAGATGCTGATCTTCCTGAGATCCTCCGCAACGATGTTCTCGGGGCGGTCTTGACCATGAAGGCGCGTGGCATTCAAGATGTCTTAGCGTTTCCTCTGATGGATCCCCCAGAGACCGAGGCGATTGAGAAGGCGTTAGTCCACTTACACTTCCTGGGAGCACTGAATGACGACGGATCGATCACATCTGTCGGAGAGACGATGGCACGACTCCCCATATCCGCTCCTTTTGGTGCTGTCCTTCTAGCCGCAGCGAAGCCCGAATTCGACTGCGTGACCGAGGCCATCGACATAATCTCTTGCATCACATCTGGAGATGACATCTTCCTTCAAGTACACACAGAAGAAGCCCAGGAGGAGGTCGAGGCGTCTAGGAAGGAACTCCAACGCCGTGAGGGAGACATCATGACATATCTCACCACGATTCAACAGTACACCGCTGAAAACTCCAACCGAGTGGATTGGTGCAAGCAGCGCAAGATCAACATGCGCAATATGAGGCAAGCCCTGGACATTCGCAGGCAGCTCCGAGGCATGTGTTTGAAGGAAGGTCTGCTGTCCGAGGCACCCCCGGCTGATCCACAGCCTTTTGTGCCCGCTGCCCCAGAGAGAGCCGAGCAGGTTCTCAAGTGCTTCCTCCGCGGGTTCGCTTTGAAGACAGCCATGTTAGCACCGGACGGCAGCTTCGTTACCGTTCACGGCAAACACGTCGTCGCCATCCATCCAGCCAGTGTACTACATGGGCAGAAGAAGGAGGCCATCATGTTCTTGGAGCACGTATACACTAACAAGAACTATGCAAAGAAAGTCAGCGCGATTCAGGCAACCTGGATAGCGGAGGCTTTAGAGGGAAGGTAATTGTAATTCATATTTCTAAAGAGCGTTTCTTTTTAAAAGATAGAGGCCAAGGCTAGGTTAGATGTACATTGACTCTTACATGTATGGTATAATTTGGGTCTATGGCTCGGACTCTTCACCACTATTTCTCTTCTGAATGGCCTGCATCAACTCGTACAACTGGGCTATTTGTTCATCTATCGAATTTGTCAGTGTCAAGAAAGAAACGACGAAATGCCTAGTCACGTGCTCACTCACCACTCATCTTCTGGAGCTTGCCTTCATCAAGCTTGTCGCCGACCCACGAGTCGCCCTCAACCTTCTGGGCGTAGAGCTGCCACTCTGTCAGAAATCCGATCTGGACTTCATCGTTAGCCACGTTGTCTACCTCATTCTCGGGAGGAACCAACTCGCCATATGGGCCGGGTTATCGACGTTCTTGTGGGCTCGGAACTCGGCCTTGATGTACTCGTCGCCGAGAAGCCTCAACTCGCCTGGGAGATGCTTGCGGTGCGCACGCAGGAGCCGGCGGTACAGGTGCATCGGCGGCAGCAGGGCCACGGGGTTGGGCCTGAGGCCGCCACGAGTGGCAGCGACGGCCAACCTCAGAGTAGACGGGCGCATTTTGATCTAGAACGGTGGATCGAATTTGGAGGAGTTGTCGCCGGGGAACGTTGTGAAAGTCGTTCGGCGCGGCGGATTGGATGACGAATAGAGAGGTTTCGAATGGCCTGCTGAAGTCTTGTACACACAGTGCCCGGAAGCCGAATGGCTGAGATGCCGGCCCCACAACACAGTGCACAAACTTACAGCCTTTTTTTCATCGGGCTCTCAAAGGCTCTGTTTCAGTAAGACGGCAGAGATACAAAAGCCACGAAACCGGCCGCCAACATGTCGTTTTCATTCGGCTTCGCCGGCGAGGACATCTCCGAAGACGAGCACCGTCCTCCGAGTCCCAAGCCGGCCCCGGCCCCGGCCGCCAGCGCCTTCCCCGTCGCCGGCAAGCCGCAGCTCCCGCCGACGCACCACGATCTCGCAGGCCTACTCGCGCAGCTGCCGTCCAAGATCGCCTACGGCACGTTGGACGTGACGCTGGACGACGGGCAGACGATCAAGATCCCGCGGCGCGAGCTGTGGGACGTGCGCGTGCAGTTGATGGCGGAGGAGGAGGACATCAGCGGGCAGGCGGCGGCCGAGGGCTTGGGCAGCCACGACGTCAAGACGGGCGTCTACGAGGGCGGGTTCAAGAGCTGGGAGAGCAGCGTGGACCTGGTCAAGGTGTTGACTGCGAACGACTGTGTTTCTGCGCTGCTGCAGGCCCCGGTGCGCGTTATCGAGGTACGTAGAATTGAGATTCGACTCCCCCTGGTTCACACAAGCCGTGTCTAACAAGATGCGCGCAGCTCGGGTGCGGCACTGCCTTGCCCTCCGTGGCCCTTTTCCAGTGGGCCATGGCCTTGTCGTCAGAAAGGCGCCCTCTCTCTTTGGTTCTGGCAGACTACAACCCAACGGTCCTCCAGCTTGTCACACTGCCCAACTTCATCCTTGCCTGGGCTCTCAAGAATCCACTAACCCCCGCCCTACAAGGCGCCTTCTCCATTGAGGGCGAAGTCGAGCTAGGTCCTGACGTCCTCGCGGCCTTCCAGGAGTACCTACAAGCCTCCAACATCACCCTTTCCTTCGTGTCCGGCGCTTGGTCCAAGGAGTTTGTCAATCTACTCTATACTCTGCCTACTGGAGACGGCCATCCAGCCAATAGTCTTCTCCTGGGGTCAGAGACAATCTACTCTCCCTTTGCGTTGGAGGCCTTCACCGAGACCGTCTTCGCCATCCTCGAGAGAGAGCGAGGCACCCAGGGCTGCGAAGCCGCAGCATATATCTCTGCGAAGAGATTGTACTTTGGAGTGGGCGGATCGTTGGATGATTTTGTTGCCAAAGCTCGAGGCAAAGGCGCCGTGGTTGATCCGATGAGAGAAGAGACTGAAGGCGTAAGGCGAGGAGTGGTTCGGTGCATTCTTGGGCCCACGTAGAGAACGTCAGATATCAATTTCAAGTTAAACCCCTCCACATCTCACCCGTCGCCAAGTGCGTGATATGAGAACCAAGATCATCAAGTAAGCAGAAAAGCAGAGCCGGGTATATTTTCCCTACCAAACGCCAGAAATATGCACGCCAACACTATCTTCACAATCCAGCGCCAAAAGGTCATGATACCCCTGGTCACTGTACACCATGTTTCCAACTCATCTCTGACAGTTCCTCAGAACTACTTGACGCTTTTCTTCTGAAACTTCTCAGTGCAGACTGGGCAGTACCATGTACCGTTCGGTTCGCTCTTAAGCCCAACACACGACCAGTGAAACCACTCATAGGGGCAGTTGTCGTTGTCGCAAGCAACCATGTCCCCATAGCTCACGTTATGGCACAGGCAGTACTTCTTGTCGTCGCCTCCATCATCGTCATCGTCATCGGCATCGCCTAGCACGTCATCTCCATCAATGTCTTTGCCGTCTGCCACGGGTGTTCCCCTGGATCGTCTGTCGCCGCCGTCGTCGTCGTCACCGCTCCCACTATCTGGATCAGACAGCTCGCTGTCGGCGGTTAGAGCAGGCGAATTCCTATTAGATGCCTTCTTCACTCGGGATAATGATGATTTATTGATCGGCTTCTTCCGCGAAGTGGCCGTAGGAGTGCCCCGACGGCCGCCCGCCGTTCCCGTCAACTTGACCGAACTCGACCTGGGGCCAGCGCTGCCAGCTCTCGTCAGGGACCCCGGGCCGTTGACGGCACTCCCCTTCGGAGTGCCCGGTCCCAGCGACGCATGTCTTGCCAGACCACTGGATGTGACAGGTATATTCCCGAGGGCTGGATTGGCGCGAGGTCCCCTTTTTGTTGCAGGTCCTGCAGAGCTTTCGCGTTGTCTATTGAGAATCATGCTGGCTGCCGGGGTGGCAGGAGCAGATGAGGGATGCGGTTGGCCTTGGGCATGTCGAACGTTGGGGTGGCTAGGGAGCCGAGCCATGGCGGGGTTGGATGATGTTGGGACTGCTTTCAAGGGCGCTGCCGGGCCAGCCGTGGTGATGCTGCTGGTCATGCTGATGGAGCGGATGGAGGGAACGCTTTGGTTGGCGGCGCTGGGGCGCAAGAGAGATGGGACTTCGTCAGGGTCGGTGAAGCCAGGTTCCGCTCGGTCGTAGAGAAGTTTGATTTGGACGTCGAGACTGCGGAGGTGTTTGTCCATTATGACTTGCAACTTTTGCATCAATGTAATCTTGTCCTGAGAAAGCTGGTCGGCCTTTGCATAGTTCTCCCGAACTTGTGCGCGTAGCAGATCCTCTTTAGGGTTCGGCTCGTGGCTGCCATTGGTCTTGATCCATTTCTGAATCTTGCCATCCCGGTCCTCGACCATGCGAATACACTCGGCATACTGACGGTCCTTGTCAGAGATCTCCTCCTGGATGAAGCGGATCTCCTCGGGGAGGTTCTGAACACGGTTGATCCAGTCGTCGAGGATCAATCCCGGATCGAGGGGCTCGGCTTGAGGCATCCTTCTGACGAAGTCGATGGACAAATCGTCTCTAGGCATGATTGTTAACGATGGGATTATCGTGCGACTCGAAAAAGATGCTTGGAAAGCGATGACGTCGTGGCTCTCATGCCCCCATGGAACGGACGGACGGACGCGACACGCAGATGCAGCTAATGAGACGCGATAGAGACAAGAGAGACAGACAGATCAGACGGTAGGCAAGGCGTCTGGTGGTTGGTCAAGCAAGGCTAGGGCGGGGAGGAAAGAAAGAAGTGGTCCGAGAGGGCCCAGACGGGAGGGCAGGGTAGAGTGGTTGTCACGAGCAACGCGCAACGCAGTGATAGGCTCGTTTTAAAGACGGCGCAGAGGGCACCTCGAAGTGAATGACTCGGCTCACCTCGGTCGTCACCAAAAGAGACCTGCTGCCCGCGGGAGCTTTGGAATGAGCGGCTGGGTTCTTCGCCCTGGGGCAGCAGCGAGCGGCGGGAGAGAAGACGGGTTGCGATTGAATGATGGGCGGGCGATGACGAGGGGCGGCGATGTAGGGTTAAGGCAATGAGAGGAGAGGGCGGGAGAAAAGTCCAGCCGAGGAAGTCGCTGCGGCGCTGGCCAGCTGGGTCAGGCACCAGCCTTAGTGGCAAGCCACGCTGCCACAGTTCCCCAGCCATAATTCGACGCGCTAGTCTTAGTCGGGCCTCGCTATCCCCTGCTCAGACAGAAGAGTGGAAACTTTGCATGGAGGCTCTCAGTACTACAGGTGCGTGCTTACTTGCTGGCCAAGTACTTCTCAAGTCCATTCCGCGGCCTTTGCAGTGCTAATCTGTTCGGTCTCGGACCACCGTGTACGCAGACGCTACCTCCCCCAGCTACCACACCGTTCCCTCGCCGCCAACCAACCAACCACATGCATCTTGGGCCATTTTCGATTTCAAAGTCCGGGACTTGAACTTGCCCAAGACATCTCCCTTCCCGCCTCAACCTCGCCAACACTACATTTACGGCACGACTCGCATAGACGATCATCCCCGTGAAAACGCGCTTCGTACGTAACCCCTTGAATGGCCTTGCATCTCCACTCAAAATCCGCTTGCGCCATCCCGAGAAGCCGGCGTTGCTTACTCACCATCGCCAATCTCATTTCATCTTCGCCTTTATCGCGTTCCTGCATCGTGAGCCTGAGATCAAGTGCCCCGGGCCGCCCGCGACCATGAATATAGACTCATACAGATACCGGGTGCCCAAGCCTAACTATCTTCCTCACAAGTTGGACATGGACCCTGATGACTCCATCGTAGAGGAGTACAACACGCCCCTCGGTCTTGCCAGCGAAATGGACAACGCCAAGTTTTACAACAAATGCAAGCGCCTCGCCGAGGAGTCGGGTATCACACGGCCAAAGGGATACAATGTATCATTTCACTGTAACCCAGATATCGAGAAGCACCACTTCGGCGTCACTCACCCCATGAAGCCGTGGCGTCTCACCCTTTCCAAGAGCCTCATCTACTCCTACGGCATGTCCTTCGCCATGGACAACTATATCTCCAGAGCCGCCACATATGAGGAGCTGGCCGACTATCATTCAACAGACTACATCGATTTTCTCGGCACTGTTCTCCCTGAGCCGGTACCACGGGATCTTGAGAACCAGAACCTCGATCTCAAGTTCAACTTGGGTGGTTCCGATTGCCCTCTTTTTGACGGCCTCTACGACTACTGCTCCCTGTCCGCCGGCGGATCTCTCGACGCTGCAAGGAAGATTTGCAACAAACAGTCCGACATTGCCATTTCCTGGGGCGGCGGTCTGCATCACGCCAAGAGGGCCGAGGCCTCTGGCTTCTGCTACATTAACGACATTGTCCTCGCCATCCTCCAGCTGCTGCGTTACTATCCTCGCGTCCTGTATATTGATATCGATGTCCACCACGGAGACGGCGTCGAGGAGGCATTCTTTTCCACCGACCGGGTCATGACTGTCTCGTTCCACAAGTACGACCCGAACAACTTCTTCCCCGGCACGGGCGCTCTGGACGACAACGGTCCCAAGAGCGAGCACAATCCCGGTGCACATCATGCTTTCAACGTCCCGCTAAACGACGGCATCACGGACGAGCAGTATGATCATCTTTTCAACACTGTTGTTGGCAAGATTGTTGAGAAGTTTCGTCCGGGGGCCATCGCGCTCCAGTGCGGTGCTGACTCGCTTGCGGGTGACCGGCTCGGTCGCTTCAACCTTCAAGTGCAGGGGCATGGAGCATGCGTCGAGTTTTGTAAGAAAATGGGCATTCCCATGATTTTATTCGGAGGCGGTGGGTACACGCCTAGGAACGTGGCCCGAGCCTGGACCTACGAGACAAGCATTGCCATCAACTGCCAGGACAAAATCAACCCGATTTTACCGCAACATACTCCATGGCGAGACGAGTTCCGACAAGACACGCTTTTCCCCACCCTAGAGCAGATCCTGGGCGAACCGCGACAGAATCGCAATCCCCAAAAACGCTTACAGGACGTTGTGCAACATATTACGGAACAGCTCCGGTTCGTGGCGGCGGCGCCGAGCGTCCAATTCCAGACCATTCCGCCGGATCTCGGGGCGATCCGTGATGATGTGGAGGAGCGGCTCAAAGAGGAGAATCAGGAGAGACACGACGAGGCGCGCAGGGCGCGAGAGGCTGCAGTGGGCACGGCCATGGAACTTTGAGCGCGCCCAGGATGGCACGGTATCTATTCGGGCTTACCCGTCGGGCATCGAGTGAAACTTGGCGAAGTCCAAAGGTATTACAGGGCACCAAGGACGATGAGACCCTGTGAGGCTCTCCCCGAGTCCAAACGTGAGCGAGCGTTGTGGCCGAGGTTCAAGTAATCAACTGCTCTTGCATAGGGCCAGAGCGGACCTTTGGTCCTAGTCAATCAAGGCATCCATGGCGCCCGTCAGATAGAAAAGGCGAAGAAGGATCTCCGACTCGACCGTTTCGAAGCCGCTTGACTTTCATCCGCCCTCAGGCCATTGTCAATACCTAAGCCCAAACCAGTTGGGCGAAGGATTCAGACCCCGCAAAGTGGCCTGCAACCTGGATCCTCCGGTGCAAGCCGCATTCCGACGAAAGTCTCCGTTTCACCCACGATCCTTCCTTCACCCTACGCACATCTCAAGCATGGGTAGCGTATTACGTACGATGCGCCGTTCCTAGGACTATTGTTCCCAGCAGCCAACCCCCGTCCTGGCTCTGCATCCTGACTACTGGCCAAGGTCAACCCCTTGGCCTGAATCCAGGATTGCATCAGGGTTCCATCGAGGCTTATACCCAGGATTTCACCCTGGATCTAGCCGCTATACACCCTCACGGGGTATGCTTCTTCTTCAAGCTTAACGAAGTCAGGGGGCTAGTAGGATTCTGGCAATTTCAGGTACTCATGACAAAATATCAAGCCAACTCAACTATATAATAACAAATTGAAGTCAATGTTTCCACCTGTCTTATTCTCCATCTCTATCATTAGTTGGGCTGGGCTTCAAGATCGATTTACTCTTTCCCTTCACGCTATTTTGCATTCCTTTACAGTCCCTATTTCATCCTGTGCATTTTCCCACATTCTCTCTCTTAACAGCTATTCCAAGAGCAACTACTGAAGACCTCACCTTGCTATTCATAGTTCAACCAAACTATCAAGTATGGTCGCCGTGACTCAGTACGCCCTGGCGGCGCTCGCTCTTGGTGCCCCCGTCAGCGCCTTTCGCCGCCGTGCGTGTAAGCCAGCTGCTTCGTACTCTGCCCCTAGCTCGGCCAACTCCTTGTCAACGTCCTCTGTTTTGACGGAAGCCTCCAAGGGAATCAACACCGTCGCGACATCCGCACCCACGCCTGGACAGGACAACAGCACGGTGACAACGACGGCTCAGGCCGCGGCCGCCAGCACCGGCGCCGGCAAAAGTATCGCCGCAGTGGCGGACTTCAAGCCGGGCGTGACGTGGGATATCTGCATCCACCACCCCATCAAGCACGACAGTGTCGACGACTTCGTCCCGGCCGAGGCCACGGTTTGGGACATTGACCTCGGACACGCCCATGACTTCCCCAACATGATTCCCATGCTCAAGGTAGGACTGACACAAAACCATAACGAACTCGAACATGTGCTGACTGAGGCCCCTGTAGAAAGCTGGGAAATTCGTCATCTGCTACTTCAACGCGGGTGCTCGTCAAACCTGGGATGACGACAAGGACCTGTTCCCCACCGAGGTCATCGGCAAGTCCCTATCCTATCCCTACGAGGATGAGGAAGCCTACGTCGATATCCGCGATGATCGCGTCCTGGACATCATGAAGGCGCGGTTGGACTCGGCCGTCGAGGTCGGTTGCGACGCCGTCGACCCGGACAACGTCGATGCCTGGGCCCAGGACGGTGACGATCCGACCGGCTTCAGCCTCAAGTCGTCGGACTACGTCACGTACCTCAAGAACCTGGCCACGTACGCCCACTCGGTGAAGACGCAGGAGGGCCAGCCTCTCCTCGTCGGCCAGAAGAACGCCCCTGAGATCGCCGCGGACCTGGTCTCGACGCTCGACTTCGCCGTGCTGGAGCAGTGCCGTGGCAGCAGTGATTCCAGTGAAGAGAGCTATGCCTTCTGCTCCGACTTCCAGACTTACATCGACGCCGGTAAGCCTGTGCTCCAGATCGAGTATCCTCCCTCGGTCAGCGAGTCCGACGGCACCCTTAGCTCCTCCGATGAGAGCTTTTACTGCAAGGCCGAGGACGACGACAAGGGCTTCAGCAAGATCCTTAAGTGGGCTTCTGCTCAGCTTGACGGCTGGGGTCAGTACTGCGGCGGTAAGTCGTTCCGCACTGCCGAGGCCGAGTACGAGTAAAGCGAGATATTTCGCATATAGCGCCACGAGGGTACAATATTGTACACGCTGTAAGATAGGCCTTGATTAAATTCTTGTAAAATATCATTTATATCCTAACAAACGCCATGGAGATATTATATCCATGATTTCCAAAACCCTCTTTCCAGATACTCTCTATCATGTGCACCCTTTCAGTTGTACGACGGTCCCCCTCGGTCCTTTTGTTGTATTCTCCGAAGCTGCACGGCCACGAAGGAAACAAGAGCAACGCCAATGAGCAGGCCCAACAACAGCAGCATGACGTCGACGGGCACGGGATTGCCGTTAAAGGTCTGGTGAAACAGGACGTCGAGGCCCGACTGGGAAAAGTTGAAGAGCCCCGACAGGCAGATGATGAGGCCGTAAACGGTCCCGAAGGTGCGGAAGCCGAAGACCTTGGCGCTGTAGTCGGAGACGGCGGTGTAGTAGAACGGCCGGTACAGCACGAAGAGGATGACGTTGGCGTAGGCTGCCCAGGCGTACGGCAGCACGCCGAGCACGCCGATGAGGGTGCCCGTGGAGACGAGGGCGGCGAGCACGACGACGGTGTTGAAGTGGTCGAGGGCCGTGCCGATGAAGGGGATGGAGATGAGGCCGCCCACGGGGAGGGCGACGTCGAAGAAGGTGTTGATCTGGACGGCGCGGTCGTGGTCGCCGAAGATGGCCTCGTACTGGGCGCGGATGGTGGCGACGAAGAAGTTGATGCGCGTCATCTGGATGATGGTGAAGATGCAGATGAGGATGAACCACGGCGACGCAATTTGCTGCAGCACCGTGTTGTCGTGCATGATGCCCCAGACGCCCGAGGCGACGTGCTTGCGCTCCTTGGCCTCGACCTGGTCGTCGCCCATGCCGGAGCCCAGCAGCGTCTCGATGTCGGCCATGACGAGCTGGCGGCGCTGGCGCTCCTCGAAACGCTCCTCCTGCAGCAGGGCCGTGTGCTCGTCAACCTGGTCGTCCGGGGTGCCGCTCAAGGCTTCGTACGCGGCGTCGGCCTCCTCGGCCTGGTCAACCAGCTCGCCAACCGTCTTGTAAGACTGGGTAGGCATAAGGGTCAGCTGGACAACGAGGATGACGGCGGGAACAGCGAGGTAGGCGAGGAAGAAGCGGCGCAGGTTGAAGGCGCCGTCGGTGGCGTTGAAGAGGATGCGGTAGATGAGGAAGAGGGCGCTGGAGGCGTCAAAGGCGCCCGTCAGCAGGGCGAGAATGAGGCCGGAGCGGCGGGGGAAGGCATTGGAGAGCTGGAAGGACGAGATATATGTGAAGGGCCCGCCGAGAGCGAGGAAGAGATAGCCCGGAAGCAGGCCGTCGAAGGGCAGCACGGCCTGGTACGCCATGAGAAGGGCGCCGACAGTGAGGAAGCCACTGCCAATGATGCCGCATGCGCGGGGGCCGTAGTGGTCGAGGATGGCGCCGACGGGCAGGGCGGCAACATTTGTGCCAACGGCGGCGACGGTGAACATGAGGTTGAGGCGGATTTCGACACAGGTGTCGCGGGGCATCTGGGCGAAGCCATCACTGTGGTCATCGGGGAACTCGGGACACGAGCCAAAGTAGGCGCCCTCGAGCTTCAGGACGGGCTTGAGGGCGGCATAGCCAAAGACGATGCCGGCGGCGAAGAGACAATGGACAACGGAGGCGGCGATTTGGACTACATGCGAAGTCAGTCAGGTTCCTGTTTTGCACAGTCATAGATGCCGTCTTGGCCGCCGTTTCTCTCTCTCGCTCTCTCTCTCTTCTCACTTACGCTTCCGCTTCCATTGAGGCACCTCAAAGGCACCGACTGTATCGACATGATTATCGTCGCCCCGCAGCGACGTTGACTCCCACTCCTGGGGCACGGGATTGAAGCTCAGGCGGCGCACACGGAGGCTGGCGTCGCTGCCGCGCCGGGAGCGGATGTCATGGCCGTGGCCCGGAGGCACGGCGAGTGTCTCGATGCTGGCGACACGATTCAATGACATGGTAGCAAAAGAACAAAAAAAGAAACCCTCTCGCCAAGAACAAATCCAAAGTCGCCGATCACAGAGCCGAGGAGAAGTAAAAAATTCTCGTCCCAGCAGTCAAGGGAGGGGGAGTGAGGGGAGGGGACTTAGTGGAAGGGAATGCGGAAAATCTGGAAGGGTTGCGGGATCGTGAATGCGCCACCCAAAGTCAAGCTCGATGACGGACTCGATCGGGCCAACCCTCTTGTTTCAAATTGCTCCAGCAAAGATGCCAACGTCGTGATGTGTCGGATCCAAGTCTGCGACCAGGTGGAGGTACTGGGTTTTTCGATAAACCAACCTCGTTCTTGTTTGCCTGCTTGTCCGTCCACGGTCCTATCCTCGGCCGACCCTCTCTTCCCCCCTCCACCTCCGCCCCCCGCCGCCGTCCTTCTCCCTTATCAGGCAAAGCGAGTGGCAACAATGCGACAGACACTGTACGAACGCATATGTGTAGCATCGCCGGGTACAGTGCATTCTCGCAATGCATGTCACCCGTCGGTGGGGGGGGAGCAGCGCCGGCCATGGATTGGACATGGGTGCACACCCTCCGCGGACCGACGCCCGATGGAGGGCTCGCAGACCAAAAGATGCAAACTGAGATATGCGAGTGCCGACATCTGTAGATACCGCATGACACGAATTCGATGCGCGGGCAGCCAATACCAGACGCCCGCTTGTTTAGCACGCGGGCGCCTTCACCAGAGACGAACAAGAGCAACTGCCCCCCGGACAAAGCTTACCTTGCCTAGATCGGCGTAAGCAGAAACTCAAGCAAGCCACCCTTTCCTCCTTGGCTGCATCCCTCCCCCGCACCGGGCGCATCGTGACGAGGTGCAGAGACGGAACGGCTTGGTTGTCCATAGCTAGCCATTGGCCCGCTGGCCCATCGTGACGACCTCCAGAGGCGAAAGAGGATGATCTTAGCAATTTGACCCATCGACAGCACGCTTCTGCTCTCCGCAAAAGCCGTTGCTGCGAACAAGTCGTCGTTGTTCTGTGTCGTGCTTGTGCTGGTGTTGCGTTGCATTGCGTCGTTGTACGTACGATGGCGTAGTATATCTGACAGCAGCCCACACTCGCCGGGCCTTGTCATCCCGTGAACGGAAGACAACCGGAGCTACCTCCATCAAACAAGGCAGGTTCCAGCCCCCAACCGTCGTCCCGCCTCCGGACCCGGCGCAAAGGCTCCTTCCTTCTCCGCAAACTCTGTCTTCCCACTGCCGCCGCCGCCGACTCCATTAGCCAATCGTTTTACACAGATGTCTCCCCATTGTCACGTCACATCATGCACGAGGTATAAAAAAGATGAGGTTGATTGCAAAGAAGCATAAAAGATACTGCAGTACTATATTCACAGACATTACATGGCGAGCGAGGTTCTGAGGGGATGGTTGTGTCGGGCTCAGCCTCCGCTATCCCCAACCCGACAGATACCTCGCACCACCTCTTCTCAGAAACGCCACCGAATCCCGCTCCCCAATGCTCCGAAAGGATGATCGTCCGTCGCCGTGACATGGAATTGGGTAGGCAGAAGCGAGAACGGAGACAGAGATGCGGCACATGCAGGCAAGGGAAACGGTTGCTCACAAATCAGAAAACAAAGCAAAATTGGCACATATATCAGTCCACCAAACTTCTTTCTTCCCCTGTCAAATCCTCCATCCCATATTCAAAAATCTAGCCCAACATGACAAAAGGGAGACCCATTTTTGCGCACCTAGCCACGGGTCGCCGCGAGGTCGACGCCATTAAGTATTAGCTCCGTCCCAGCTTGATGCTTGTCCGTAGTGTCCGTGACCTGTGATCCGAAATGGTCTCTAACTTTGTCGCCCAGAATATCCACAAGAAAATCCAAAAAGCACACCTCCCCACATCGTGGTCCAAGTTGTGGGTTTAGTAGTATCGAACAACGGCTTTTTGGCTGCCGCTGATGGTAGTCTGCAGTGGATACATTAGCGGTCATTCTTGAGTACGGAATATTACGTGCTTGACTTACCGTGCAACCAGCGAGACCGCCAGTCCAGACGCCATCAATGTACGAGCACTTGGTGTTGCCACCCTTGATCTCAATGTTGAAGTCGAGCTCGGCAGTGCTAGTAGGCAGGTTCTGGAAGATAGAGATGTAGGTGTTGCCATCGGAACCCTGGCCAACACCCAGAACAATGGGCGCCCAGTTACCGGCACCATCGGGGTCGATGGAGCTGGTCCAGACACAGGCCTCCTCGTTAGAGTAACCCTTCTTGTTGACGTAGTACTGAGCAGAGGTGCCGGAGCCATCCCAGATGTAGTAGCTGTCCTGGATAGGGTTGCAAACGCTGACGGTGCTGCCAGCTTCGGCCCAGGCAGGGATGACCATGTTCTCGGTTCCGGGGTAGTCGGTTCGGCAGGTAGCAACACCAACATCGAGCTCGTTCTTGATGGTGACACCACCAGCACCCTCCTCGCAGAGAGTCTTGTAGCCGTCACGGGTGAGCTCGAGGTATCCGTCGCTGTTGCAGTAGAGACCACCGATGGACTCCTTGGTGGAGCCCTGGGCCTTGGACCACTGGGTCTTTTGGTAGCCAGCAGGGCAGGCGTACGAGCACATGGCATTCTTAGTGCAGGAGTCACCGGCAATGGCGGTGTCGATGGTGGTGATGGTAGAGTCGCCGGGCGTGTAGTCAGGGACGTACTGAATACCGGACCATCCGTCAAACTTCATCCAGTCGAGGGCAACGGCACCGTAGTCAGAGGGGAACACGCTGCACTTGATCTCGCCGCTAGGGAACTCGCTATCGACGCCAGTGCCGCCTGACGTGTACGAGGAGGAGCTCGACTTGGAAGAGACCTCCGCCTCTTCAGTGGAGGAGGTAGCGGCCTCTTCAGTGGTCGAGGTGGACGGCTCGGGTGTCGGGGTGGTCGAGGTGGTAGGGGCGATCGAGGTGGTGGGCTCGGCGGATGAGGACTCAGACTCGTAGAACTGGGCACCGAGGGAGGCTTCCTCAGCCGTCGAGGTCTTCACAGCCTTGGAGGTTGTGGTCGGGACCGCAGCGGGGGTGGTGTAGGTAGGCACAGACTCGCCGACGACGACAAGGTTACCGCCGTCAATGCCAGCCTTCGCCTCCTCGTTGGAGAGCTTCTTTCCCTCGAGCTCGTAGATAGTCTCGGTGGCACCAACTATGAACTCGGTGACCACAGCAGGAGCGCGCTTCGCCACCCTGGTGCCGGAACGGCGTCCATGGTGGTGTCGGTGCTGGTGCTGGGCAGTAGCGCCTGCGACCAGGGTCGCGGCGAGGGTGTAGGTAATGAGGTTCTTCATCGTGATGGTTGATAAATTCTGCAGTTTCTTTGGTTAGCTCTATTCATCCAGAGTTGCTCTCCGTTATTGCTGTTGTCGCAACAGCTGCTAGTGTCCCCTTGTCCTCGGGGACGAGAGAACGGGAAAATCCAGGAAAAGATGACGAGGGTGTAGAGCGTTCGGAACGAGAGAGAATTGCCCTGTTGACAACAGGTTTATTCGTCGGGAAATAGCAGTGGTTGTCGCGGGTGCGTGGCAGTCGTATCCTGAGTCGCCTGGTATTGGAATCCTTCGCTGGGGCAGTTTGGCGTTGAGGTTTCCGGGCCAGCCTCCTCAGGTTTCTTCCAATCGATCTTCCACGGCATTTTGCGCCTCTTCTCTCGCTCATCTTCCTCCTCTCGCTCCGTACGTCGTCGCTCTCCCGATTTCCCCTGGGCGCTAGCTGTTGTCTTCGACTTCACGTAGACTAACCTTGTTGTGAGGGAGATGTTGGAATGCAAAGTCCCGGCCCCAGGCGTATAGCGAATGACAACGATGAAACGAATGTGGTGGTGCAAACGGACCAGAATTAAGGAGCGTGATGGAGAGAAAAAAGAACTCTCAGTTGGCAAGGAAGCACGATGAGAAGCGAAGGAATCAAGCGCCTGGGGCGGAGACGATGAAAGGGGAGGCAGGCCAGCGTCTTGACTAGACGGGTCGCCTGGGGTGGTGAGGGAAACGAGGGTGCTGGGGCCAGGGGAAGACAAGGGTTCCGTAGGGGGGGTCCGTAACAAGCCCGCTTAGGGGCGTTCTATTAGCTCTGTTAGGGGGCCAGTTCCAGGGTCCCACGGGCCCACGAGTGGGGAGGGGGGCGCATCCACGTCCCTTCCATGTCCACTTCCATCCATGGATGCGTGACAACCCAAGCAATGAAGGTGATGAGGGTGACGAGGGCGGCGACGAGGGCGCTGAACGTGGGCAATTCTAGGGGCAATCGCTTCCATGGTCAGGTGCGGTCTAGTAGGACGGTCTAGGAGACTCCAGGGCGCGCACCCAACCTGATCGACCTGACCGACCTCCGCGGACAGTCCGGCGCAGGTCTCGGATCGAGGCAACATTCAGGGGAATAGCCTCCGTCTACGACGTTGCGCCGGACTAACAGGTGCTAGACGATATGTCTGTTGGTCCCAGCCGCGTACGTACCATGGATCACAGTGATGAGTCTACGAATAGCCCTCTTCCGTACCACCACCTCACCTCTTTTCCCGGTGCCGACCCCCAGCGGGAAATTGCATGGTCGTCCGCCAGTGGGTTCACCAGCCGGCGAGTCCATGTTCGCCCTTCCATCACCGCCCTCCTTCCACGTCGCCCTCCATCTCCCTCCGCCAGTTAGCCAACGGGTGCCTCTGCGCCAGCCAAGCGCCCACCCGGTCCTGGCTCCGTGGGCCAGCCGATGGAGCCAGCGTCTACTAAAATAACAGCCATGAACTCCCACGGCTCCCAGTGGAGGGTAGTTGCGCGGCTCCTAATTACGGCGTCGTAGATTCAGCTGCGGCGGATGGACAACAAACAACCTGTACCTATGCATTCTGTCTAGCGCTTTGTAAAGTCATGTTCAGCTGGCTCAACAAGAGTGTGAACATCTCATCTACAATACCGAAGAATACTTGTTGGAGGGAGTGGGCAACATGCGGGACCCCCAGAAATGCGATCGTCGCTTCGTTTCGAGTCCCCTCAAGCCCTCTTCGCCCATCTCCTTCCAAACCCGTCGTCCGCGTCGCTCGTTCGCTGCTCCGCGCCTAAAGCCTGCGTCTGCATCGTCAATCATCCTCCTTATGGCATTGAGATGAGCAAACCACACCCCGACCCCCGGTCCGCGGTCAACCCGGATCAACAGGAGGCAGAGGCTTGTGCGCGCCAGCGCCGGCATGGAAGTTTGGAACGCCAGCACCGCCATCACCACCAACCAGCGCCGCGCCACTCGTTCACATCAGCCAGTTTGAGCCAGTTTGCACCAGCCTTCTTTCGATCCACGGTCGACCAACGTAATGGGGAGCAGGCCTCACCTGACGGCGCCTCTTGGCTCAGCGCCTCGCCAAGGGGCAAGCGAGAGCGGTCAGCCAGCTGAAGCTGCAGAAGCCCAAGAGGAGAGAGCCTTGGCTGAATGTCGCCCCCTCTCCCAGGCTCACTCTCTCACCCCAAGAAGACCGACCGACAACTGCGAAAACTGAACCCACAGGGGTCTGAGCGAGCAGGAGAAAAACAAGATGCCGTAGCCGCATTGCGAAACACGCCCTCGTAATGTCTTGGATGCCGTGGATCCCATGCGACGGCGCCGGAGACTGGACAGAAGCTCGGTGCTGGTTGCTTGGTGCCTACCGCATCTGGTCAGTCCAATGCCCATCTGTCGCGTCGTTCCTTCGTTCTGATTCAACCACACCCTGACTTCGTCTTGCCTGCAGTCCGGTTGGGTTGCACCACATACCATGTCCTCTTGCCTCAGTGCGCCTGCCCTCAGGGGAGCCAGCCAGTCACCGGGCTAGGCACCCCAACCAGACCATAGCAGCCCATCATCAGCCCCTCCCCGCGTCGCAGATTGCCTCTACTTACACTCCACTGCAGTTGCGCTCGGGTACCTGGCGCTAATCCCTTTCTAGCCACCCCCTTTGTCAGTTCAATGCCAGCTCCAGGGCCAATCAGCGCTCTATGGCTGCCTCTCAGTCTCCAGCCGTGGCCCAATCGGGCTTGGGGGCTTTTGGCCAAGCTGCCGAAACAGGGCAAGGCGAAATAGGGCCTCATCTCTCACCCAGTCCACAATATTTGTTCATCGTCACCCATCCACCTCCATCATCGCAATCGACGAACCTGACTCCAACCCCAGCCGAGGCCCCTCTTTCGCGGGTTGATCTGGTTGGCCACTTCGCTTTTCTATGTCACCGCTATCTGTCTGATAAGTCTATCTGCTCTCTGTTTGGTGGCCCTGTTAAATCACCACACACCGCAGATGACGAATCTCCATGAGGCATTGTTTCCCCAGAGCCGCGCAACTCCTTGCCGTTTAGCTGCCAACAGCCATCGTACATTGACTCCCTTCCGCCATAGCCGCCAGACAACCAATGGAGTGCGGCTCTCTATCAGACTTCAAGTTCGTCAAGTACATGATACGTACTACGTATTGGTAAATACCAGCGATTCTGACTATATCAGTACTCTATATCGCTTCCACCAAGTTTACGCATGACTTCAGGAATATTACTACACCTTGTTGGCTCTTGGACATGACAATACCCTTGCGAGGAGCATCAACACTTGTTTCAATCCCTGCAGCCCCGAGTTCCGGCAAGCAAGAGACGGGGGAGGGCCACATGCAATCCCCACCAAATCATTGTTTGCATCAACACTCCCCGCTCCAAGGTTGGTTTCTATTAACCTTTCGCGGCCCGTAGAAAAAAGATGTTGCTCTCGTTTTGACCAGGTTCGGTACTGCTATGACAGGCATTGAGCCCTGCGATGCCCTGTCTACTATGTACTACGTACGTACCACGTCTCCCTTGCTTTGATTCGAGTCTCTTCACTTGGCGTCTGCATTCATTGCCACCGACACAATCCCGCGGCACGCGTCAGCACCTAATTTCTTCCCCTGGTCTCCTTTGCCGCCTTTTTCTCGTCCCCTTTCTCCTTTCCCGACAACAAACCTCATGAGACTTTGTATGGGCCTTGCGGTGGAGTGAAATCCTTCGGACCCATGTGGCTGGCTTCCAAGATTGTTTCCTCTCTCTGGACCCCCATCTGCCGTCCACCTTGCTGGGCTGGGAAATCCGAAACTCGGCATACTAATAATAAACAGCACAAGTACGAAATACGATGAATCGAATCCAAATGGGCTCTTATGCAATGCGGGTGTCAGCCACTGGTCGCCTCGTATTAGTCCCCCCTCTTCCGCTGGCTGACCCGTCGCCAAGAAAATCATTGCCGATCAACGCCACTTTTTCAGAGTCAGTCAACCCGAAAATTACGGTGCGGTCGGTGACATCTCAATCGTCGTCCTGTAATTAATGTGCTTGTATTCCTGCCTGTCAGTTGATGCGATTGTCGATCAAGCATAGCTCGGACGAAGTGCGTCAACGCTCAACGGAGTTCCTCTAGTCAGCCATGCTTCTAGAATTCTGCCGGGAACCGACACGCAAGCTAGGACGACGCTTCATTCAACCCCATTTCCCTGGTCTCGCCATTGGACCACCATGTTACCGCGCTTAATTCGGCAAATCACCGCAACCGTGTAACTTCATTGCGAAGTACTTGGTCGTTGTGAGAGCAAGCCTAGCCAGCCATCTGGCCATCACGATGACCTCAATTCATTGTTTGTGACGCGCATAATGCCTGAATTCATGTTTCCCATGTCCCAGTCTCCACGGCTCAATACAGTTGATCATGCTGCCCTTGCTCAACACATGTTCATCCCTCCTTCTCCACACTTGTCTCCCTTCATCAATATCGCAGACAGGGAGGGTTTAAGAGTAGGCCCGAACTCCAACCTAAAGCACACATCCAGGAACTTTGACTAGGTCACTGTGATCCATCCCCATATCACTTTTGCGGTCTGGTCTTTCCTCGATGCTGTAATCACAGGTGAGGACGTGGCATCTGGTTGTGTCGTCGTTCCAATCTTAGGGCGGAGATCACAGCTGCGAGAAGGATTGTAGTTGTAGTGTGAAAGCGGAACTTTGAGATGAGTACGCGTCTGCTGGTGATGAATCACTCTCTCGGACATCCTCTCGCGGCAGATATGACCGGTGAATAGCCTACACTGTAGCTTTTAAACAGATCGGTCATTAGACCCTGGGCCCTGTCACCGATGGGTCGAGACGGGTCTGTCGGTACGAATGTGTGATGCCTCGTGATGATTGTCCCCATAAACATACAGGGTTCTCTCCTTTAATTCCACGAGGCCGCGTAGCAGCTGATGGCGTCAACAGAGGAGCATCCAGGTTGTTGAATGGTGTCTATCTACAAAGGCTAACCCTATGTCGGTATCGTAGGCCACGAACATACAAGTACAACGATGCGTTATCAGCTCAATTCCCTGTGCATGACCAAGTCAGTAGGATAGCCTGTTGGCCCCTGGAGGTATTCGGGCTTAGACGTCTCGAGTTCTGGGAGGGGATGTTCTCGTCATCTCGCACTTAGGGAGCCAAGTGGTTACGAACACCGGGAAACTTCAACGGTAGCTGGGCATGCATTAACCGGAAGGTTTGACCTTTGGCGCTTCACATCGTTCTTCTAGGTTTAGTTATCCTTTAGTACACCAACCAATTCGTTCCGGACTGGGATCCGAGTAGACGTATAAATATTCGTGGGAGTCCTTGTTGATGATTTCGTGTCAGTCACAAACCATGGGGGTCGAATGATTGCTTTACGACCTCAACTTCATGTCCAGCATTGCAACCAGAGTCACCCCCAATTCGTTCCAAATCCCATGACCGTAGCAGACGTATGCTAAGAATGTCACTTCGTTAGCAGCCATGGTGAGACATCGTGACAATACTCAGGAGTCCTACCCTAGACTCTATGTTTTGTAAACAAAGTTAATCTACTTGTTCACATAAAGCTCTGAACCATTCTTCATGAAAAGCTTTACAAATACAATCACATATACGAACAGTACAATAGGATCTTCTCAGAACTTTAAATTTACTGCTGTGGTGGGCTCAACTCACATGGTCATTCCGACTTACACGCCTAGCACCGGTTTGAGAGCACGAGGAGCATCGAGTAGCGTCCTTCGTTAGAGTGATTGGTGACACCGACATGGCGGTAAGTTCCCGCATATCACCTTCAACAACAAGGTATAGCAAGATTGATCTGAGACTAACAACAACGCAAAAGACATGCTGCGGCATTGAGAACAATGCCTTCGATCAGGCTAACGTGGGCAACTGACCGAAACTGCGACGCCGGGTGGAATGCAGAGCGTCGTTCGCGGCCCTGCTATTTACTTCTTGGTCATCTATGCCAAGAGGTGTCGACCTAGCAAACCATGGCACGTGTGTTTAGTGGTGACTCGGGTTGGAATGTTTGTCATTTGCAGACAGAGCGATGGCGATATCAAGTACAGAGATCCCGTATGTAAACTACCGTGTCTGACGCAAAAAGCGTTCTAGCTTCGGAGCAACGGGCCAATAGATGGCAAACAGCATGTCTCTTGGGTGATAAGCATGGAAGGGTCCAGGGAAAGATAAGGCGTCAAATAGGCAAACAGAAAGCAGAAATCGCCACGGCACTGGCCAGGAACAACACGATCTAGACTAGAAATCACTTGGATTGTCAATGTTCGATAACTGACTTCTCGGCGTGCAAGTCTAGGGTAGGCTAAACGGGGGCACCTGTGTCTACATGCGACAATCAAGTTTCCTGCAGACGCGATACAGCCAAGGGGAGCATGTCGAATATTTGGACCAATCTAGCATATACCGCATATACCTAGGTGCAACCATGGAAACCACTTCATTGGATATGCAAGTAAAGATAGCAAAGCTAGCGGCATGTTGACATGGCGTTGAAAGTCGTGGCTATCAGAGTCAGACATTCATTCATTGGTGGTTTCGCGAGATCGCCATTTGACAGGCGCAGGTCCGGCGGAGCCAGGAACCACCAATATGCCGAATGCCAGATATTGCACTAGATGCAGAGGTGACACGACACACGTTGGGCTGAAAGGGCCTGAAAGAAGTACCGCATGGTGCGCGGCTGCGACAACGATACCACACAAGATCGATAGTTCACATATTCACAGTCTTCGTACGTGCGTCATTACCACCCACTACGCGACACGCGACACCACGCGACACCAACAAACGCTACCGAGCAGCTACCAGCAGGGATTCGAATTGTCCTCATCAAAGACGCCACAAGGACGCTCGCAATGCCTGGCCGTCTCATCTTTCAAGGATGATGGACCCGTCACCAGGCTGAGCTGAAGTGGATGAACTTCAGCTTTCGCGGAGCCAGCCCACTGACACGTAGAATTGGTTTTGGTGCAGTCTCATAGGTTCGTGCACCGGAGTGGAAAGGCGCTTGTTGATCCCCAACATGCAATCCAGCTAAGGACAAAGGCGACGGGCAAGTTGCCATGGCGGCACAGCAGGTTGAGAGATGAGCGCCAGGGTTCAGGAAGGCTCTACGGTGTCCGAGGCCGTCGATTGGTCACCGTAGACATTGTCTACAGGCAGATCCTGTAGGCTGGCTGTAAGTGTAGAGGTCATTATCCCGGAGCAAACCCCCTAGTCGACAGCCGATCCCAAGGCGCACCACCATCCATCCCGCGGCGCGGCAGTCGATGCCCGTATCCAAGGGCGATGGCGGATGATGGGGGATTGAGTGATTGACAGACCAGGCTAACCAGGGTACGCCTCCACGCAGCCCACCAGCCCACCGCGTAGCCCACTACCGACGCAAGATACGACGTGAGAAAGCGGCCTGAAGGGCTTTCCGGGCGAGCCCTGGTGATCTGAGGTCCTGAGGTGCGGCGGCACGATGAGATCATGGACGGCACGGTGATAACGTCACTCGCTCGGCGGCCGGGGCTCCATCATTGGCCAGGTCGACCGGGAGTATACGATACTTTGGCCAGGAGTACTCGCGCACTCGCGCACTTGCGCCTTCATGGCACTTCACGCTCCTGGCTCGCGTGGGCTGGACGGGACAGGACTGGACTGTTTCACAGCCTCGGACGTGGGTGAGGAGCAAGCAAGGGCTCGGTTGCTTGGCTTGCTTGGTGTGGTGGGGATGGCCTGTCCGGGGGTTTCGACTATTGACATGTCGGGCCCCTGTGCCTGGAAACCTTGTGGTGGTTTTGCGGTTTCTTGTTGAAAACTGAAAAAGGCGAGGGATTTGCTCGCTTAAACCGGACCTGACGAGCCTTCGCAGTTCTGCGGGTATGCAGTGACTACGTCGATGCACCGATGCCGCGCTCGAGAGCTAGAGCTAGGCGGGTGATGATCCTCAGCTGAATGGGCTTGGGATCCAGGCTATTGACGTTGAATCTCACCCGGAACTCGTTCGGATTGGCCCACGGCTCAAAGCCGCAGGGCGACAGGGACGACTGCCGTGGCTTCCGTGGCTTGCTGACGGACTGACCTGAACGTGGCGCACTGTGGCGCCTCCTGGAGACAAGGATGGAGGCGGTTTGGCCCCCAAGCCCCCAGCCGGCAAGCATTCGTCCAAGCATCAGCCGCCATCGAGAAACATTGAGCCACCGACACGAGGCAACCTAGCATGCCTTTCGTGCCCGGCTCGCTCATTGGTGGTGGCGGTGGCGGTGGTGGCAGCCTGTGTGGCCTTGTGTGGCAGTGTGTGTGGCATTGTGCGGCCTTGTGTGGTATGTGGCCTGTGGTCTGTGAGTTCTGTGACGTTATCACCGGTGACTTGCAGGTGGAAGCGGCGAAGGATTGATACCTCCATAGACCTACAGAGTGGCGGAGCGCGGAGCGAGCGCCGAGGTGGTCAGCCACACCAAACACAATTGCTTTCGTAATCTTTCCAGTGATTTTGGCCTCGAGTTACTTGCTGAGCTGCTGAGCTACCAAAGCCCGTCTGCCCGTCGCCAGGCCGCCCACCCTCCATGGCCTAGGATGCGGCGCACCGTTCCATCTGTGGTGGGCTTTCAATGGGTCCACCGCTGCACCGCCACTCTCGTTTGCTCATCTCACCGGGCTTGTTCCGGGGGCTGACAACCCAGCTGATTGGTTGTTCTACAGCTGTCACCAGGGACAAACCACATACGAAGACGGCCAAGACACCCAACGTCGAGGAATCCAAGAATAATACAGAGCAGTTGGACTGGTGGTTCCCCCTTTTAGTTGTTTCCCTTGTTGCGATCCGGAGGAGGCGGCAGATTTTAGTCCATTCTTCGGCACCACGCGAGCGGAAATAGACCAGTTGTCGCAACGCCTTGCAGCAGCTCTGGTCGGTCTTCCCGTCTGACTCCATCCCATCGTCTCTCTTGTTGATAGGCCTGATAGTGGAGCCCGCCTTGTTGACTGAACATGTCCGGTTCCGTGGGTCCTCCCATCCTAGGATTAGCGTGTCCAAGGTGGTTGCGACGACAGCCTCAGCTGCACGAATGAATGCTCAAGTATCTTGCGGCAACTGGGACAGTGCGAAGCAGAGACTGGACGAAACCCGGACCGGAACTTTTTGGACAAGTCACATTTCCGTATGATTGGTACAGACCTGAGTCAAAGTGTAGCCCGTCGATAGTTCCCCTCTTGATTCAGTTTGGGAGGAAATTCCCAAAGTGAAGGGAGCGTGCCTTACAGTAGGTTGTAGGGCGAGGCCCGGATCGTGCAAGCCTCACCAATCCGTCGATACAATAGAGGAGAGGGAGGGTTAATTGCCTCGGCTGCGACATTGAGGCAGCCTTAGCCTTGGCCTTGGAAAAGAAGTTCCTGGCCGGTATGACAGGCACACCCAGACTTTATCGGCGGGGGCTGGCCCGCAATGGACAGAATTTAAAGCTGACCGATATTGGATCGATCGATGGCAGCTTCTGAAGAGTGGTGATGATGATGAGTGCTGCCACCGAACGTTAGTGAGCTCTGCCCGTGCTCCATCCATGGGCATTTTAGGTGGGCACGGCAGGCCTACTTAGTAGCGGGCAAGGGCCTGGAGGTACCGGCCGTCGGCTAAGGTGGCAGGTACCTGAAGAAACCTGGGTCGCATGTACACCAGACCTTGCACCCATGCAGTGTTCCCCCCAAGAAACAACGCCCCGTTGCTCTTCCCCAAAGCGTTGCGCACCGCCCGCTGTCTCCCTGTTCGGGATTTTTGGTGGCCGCCGCCTCCTCCCGTAGCCCGTTTCTTCCCCCTTCTTCGCTCTCCCCTCCCGGTCATGCTCCTGGATTCGTAGTCGTCGACGTGGACTTGCCTGCATCCGTCAGAGTTTGCGGACTACATGCAAGCCTACTCCAGATGCGCCGCGGCGCACTACGCCCCGTTATAACCTACCTGTCGGCAGGTACGAATACCTGTTGCGGACTCCGGAGTACTTGCGCCCCCCCCGGCTTCTGTCGAAGTTCCAAGATTGAAGTGAAGGCTCCCAGAAAGCCAAGCCCACGCGCAGGTCCGTTGAAGAACAGCCCCACGGTCCGGCAGCTGTCAAAACACCAGACACACAGGACCGCTTTGGTTGGCTGGCTTACTGGCTGGCTGCCCGGCAGGCTGACGGACTGCTTGCTAGGCAGGCTGCGTGCCAATGTTGCTTGACGGCCAGACTTGACCACTGCCACACTCATTGCGCTCTCCCTGGGCCCCGGGCCCTCTGTCAATCCGGGTACCTTGGGTACGGAGCAAGGCCGTGTACTGTATTCCCACCCACCCGCCACCCTCTCGCCCATTCGCCCACCCGCCCACTCAGTAGGTACTGAACGGTACTCGCCCATACGCCCACCCACCTTCGCCTCATACCTTGCTCGCTCTCAACTCACACTCACACCTCTCTTCTCTCCGTCCGTCTCATCGTCTGGCGCAGTTCCATCATCACAATCAACCATTTCTTAACTCTTCCGCAACGACCAGCATACCTGCCTTGCTTCTGCCTACCGCTGACCTGCAATTCATTCACCAAGTCGTTTGAGCCACCTTCTGCTCTTGTCCACGGCTTTTCCCGCCGCGTCGCCTCATCGCCTTGCCTACCTGGGGGAAAAATATCCAGCTCTCGCCACGCTCTCCAGCCACACATAGCATCACCACCCGCCCCCGACATGTGCCTTTGACCAAAGGCTACGGCGACGTCGACCTCTCCAGACTGGCTACACGCTGCAATTCACTGCGACTTTCTCACTTCAATTACACTCCCCATAGCTGCGTCTATGGCCTCGGACGCCTCCGCCTTTGCTGCGACGGACGCCCCGCTCGCAACGCGCCCAGGAGCAACCCCTCCCGACTTTATCCCTTCAGACGATCCCGTCAGACTGCTGAAGCGGCCTCGCTCGTCCTCACCCGCATCTCCGCGCTCGCAGGCCCAACACACCATTTCCATCGGCTCTCCGACAAAGGCGGCTCGCCTGGCTCTTGCGACCGGACCCTCCCCGCCACCCTTGACCGGTGCCGCCGCTCTCGAGGACGAGCGCCGGCGACGCGACAACAACAACGACGACCACGACGACACCGAGGCCCCCCCTCAAATCCCCCCTCCAACTAGCGAGAATCCCGGCCACAAAGCTCTCGCTTCCCTCATGTCGGGAGCAATCCAAGCCATGAGTCGTCCAGTGGACGCGCCCCAGGTGGCGCCTACGGCAACGATGGAACCATCTCCCAAGGATCCGAATCCCGTATCCCTGGCGCAAACCGCCGCGGCCCAGATTATCGAGCGCGCCGAGACGAGTCCCCAGAGCGCATCCGGCGTCGACGGAGTTCCGGTCACAGAAAGCCCATCCCCAATGGATATTGACTCCAAGGCCGAGCCGCAGCAGACGGCGCAACAGGTCGTCGGCCAGGAAGAGAGACCTCAACCGGGATCATTGTCGTACCCAGGTTCTCTTCAGTCAAGTGGCAATCTCCCGGAGCCTCCAGCTCGCGGAATGAGTTTTCCTATGCCCTCACAGGGTCAAACGTCTCCACCATCCGGGTCAAAGAAACACAAGTGCCCTTACTGCAACACCGAGTTCACGCGCCACCACAACCTCAAGAGCCATCTCTTGACGCACAGTCAGGAAAAGCCCTATGTGTGCACCGACTGCGAGATGCGCTTCCGACGTCTCCATGACCTGAAACGCCACGGCAAACTGCACACTGGCGAGAAGCCTCACGTGTGCCCCAAGTGCGATCGCAAGTTTGCTCGCGGTGATGCTTTGGCTCGCCACAGTAAGGGAGCTGGCGGGTGCGCGGGGCGACGCTCAAGCATGGGTAGTTTCGCCGATGGCGACGAGTTGGACGGCAGTATGATGGATCCAGACGATTCCACCATGTCAGGACTTCCCTACAACAATGGAGAGGAGGATGAACTGAGGCGACAGAGCCTGCCAAGTATCAACCCTCAACATGTCGCTGGAGCTACAGAAAACACGTATGCTGCCCATTCTCGAACATATCCACCTTCAGGTGCCCGACCCGGCACGAGTGGATTGTACCCTCCAAATGTAAACCAGAGTCAGGGAAGCTCAAACGCATCACCAAGCGTGTCCAACAGCTTGGCTAGCAGTCACACCCCCAGCACGAGCATCTCTTCCATGCCCGTCGCTGGTGCCACTGTCAACATATATCCCCAAACGGGCATTACGGAGAGCCCCAAGCCACTGAGCCCAGGCGTGCAGCATGACTCGACCAACATTGCTCGACAACGATCACCAAGTCTGTCCCAGCAGCTTCAGTCACAGTACGGGCGACGAGCGTCAGATCTACAGTCGCCGCACAGTGGGCAGCCACGGCCTAAGCTGCCTGGTCTGTCGCACCCAGGTTTTGCCGCACCAAGCACATCGGGATTCTCGCATGCGCGAACTGGCAGCGGAGCGCAGACAGCCGGCGAGAGCGGCAACATGTTTGCGCAGAGCGACCCCAGCGTGTGGGCGTACATCCAGACCTTGGAAGAAAAGGTTAAGTCTCTGTCAGACAAGCTGGTATCGCTGGACCAAGAGGTCACTGGACTGAAGCAGCAGATTGAGAACCAGGAGACGGCCCCCAGGGCTTGATGGATGAGCTGATTGAATTTTCGTCTTGTTGCAAGTATACTGATACGCCCTTCGTTGTGTTGAAAACCGGGTTTGGCATGGTGCTGATGGACGGCGTTTGGGACCTTGGGCATTTGGTTGTGGATGGTAGGGACCTCCACCTAAAAGATGGCCGTGGGAATTTTATGATGAATTGGCACTCGTATTGATTGTGCTGTACCACTACAAACTCTTGTTTTTTCTTCTTCAGATAGTGTGCCTCGTGGCAGCATCCGACGGACGGGGTAGGAAATTTCATATTGTTATGCTGGATCACGCAAGTGATGAGCTAAGTTATCTGAGTGTTTTGCTTCAGTCGTCCTCGAGGGGATGATGAACGAATGGAGGGATTGAAGGGCGCTGGTTTGTGAACCTGGCAGTGTAAATGGCTTGGAAGAGGACATATATAACAGGCAATTGAGCCCTATGATTCCGAACACGAGTACCTTGTGATTAATGTCTCCTATTCCCGGCGCTTTTTAGATGCGATCGGACTCTATTTCTCGTTCGATGTATCAAAAGACATTTGAAGAAGACATCTACCGAGGCTTTGGAGGCATGGCACGGACCATGCGACGCCGAGCTGGAGTTTTGGAGAGCTTCACGTGTCGAGACGAAGGCGCTCGCGACGTCATCGAGGCTGCAGTGGGCCATTCGATCAGGTTCCCCTCGGCCACTGACACGAATCTGTATGAAACCGGCCCACCCTCCCTTGATCTTTTTGCCTGAAGCTGCCGCACCCGTATCATGGCATGGCGCCTAATTCCCCGTATCATGCACGCTCCGCCTACATCCCAAACTCTCCCTTTGCTGTTGCTGTCCAATGCTTTTTGACAGTGGCTGTGCCCTAGCTGTTCATCCGCCACTGGCCTGGTTGGCCCCTTAGACGCTGCCCGCACCACACTCTTACAACCTTTCGACCCCTCCAGACGGAACTATACCACTTGCGCATGACAATATGGCAAGCACTAACGACGAGCCCGGCATTAAGGTCGAGGATGGTGAGTCTGCGCTCTGCGTTACTGATTGCTGCTGGGACGCCTGGTTGTGTGGCTTGGCTGCTCTGCGCATCGGCTAGCTCGGAGACGGGTCGCGTCATCATATTGCGATGCGTTGCGCGCGCTCCAAGCTGGCATCGAGGGACCAGCTTGAGACGCCCAGCTTGGGACAACCAGCACCACAAAACTGCTGCAAAACTGCTGCAAAACTGCCGCATAGCTGGCAATCAGTGCTGACGAAGCTGCAGGACCTCTTCAACCCGAATTGAATGAGAAGGTGGTGACGATTCCGAACCCTGAGACCGATCACCCCCCGCCACAAGAGCCTTCACATGTCAAAGTAGGCGCATCCTCATCTGGCCTCACAAAGCTAGCAAGCCGTACTGACTTTCACCATTAGGGTTCCCAGGAAACGCTAGAGACTCTAGAAAGCGAACCCCAGACGAGCGCACCCATCACCAATGGCGAAACGAACCACTCGGCGCCTCCCTCCTCGAATGGAGCTCCAAAGACATACGCTGCCGTCGTGGCCGAAAAACATGCCGATGGAGCCGCGAACGGTTACGATGACCACACATATCCCAAGCTGCCTACCCTGGCCGAGACCAACCATGAGCGGAAGGGATGGCGGGCCCGTGGCATTCATTTTGCCCCGTTGCGCGTTCCCATGGTCCGTCGACTTCAGACTGGTGCCGTACTGTTCCACTGCATGTCCATTGGCTTGTTCGTGTCCATCTTTTGGCTGATTTGCGCCAATCCTTTGACATGGCCAATTCTTGTGCCGTATCTCATTCACCTTACGTTGTCGACGGCCGCAACCAGCGGGAAGCTGAACTACCGCTCCGAGTACATGCGAAGCTTGCCGCTGTGGAAGCTCTTCACTGGGTACTTCCCTATGCAGCTGCACAAGACCTATGATCTCGACCCGACGAGGAAGTACATCTTCGGATACCATCCTCATGGCATCATTTCTCACGGCGCCTGGGCTGCCTTCGTAACAAATGCTCTTGGGTTCTCTGAAAAGTTCCCGGGCATTACGAACACCTTGCTGACGCTTGACTCTAACTTCCGCCTCCCATTCAACCGAGACTGGATCCTTCTCATGGGTCTCCAGTCTGTGTCGAAAGAATCCATCTGGAATATCCTGAACAAGGGTGGCCCCAAGAACGACGGACAGGGCCGCGCCGTTACCATTGTGATTGGCGGCGCTCGAGAGTCGCTCGAAGCCCAACCAGGGACACTACGACTGATCCTCAAGGGTCGCAAGGGCTTCATCAAGATGGCGCTCCGCACCGGAGCAGACTTGGTGCCGGTCATTAGCTTCGGTGAGAATGACTTGTATGACCAGCTGAGCCCCAAGACGCACCCGATCGTACATCAGCTTCAGATGATCTTCCTCAAGGTGTTCAAGTTCACCGTGCCCGCTCTTCATGGCCGCGGTGTTATGAACTATGACGTCGGCTTCATGCCGTACCGACGCCCCGTCAACATTGTGGTTGGAAAGCCCATTGAAGTAGACCGACCGCATGGGCCACAGCCAGCTCAAGAGGATATCGACCGCATCCATGAGCTTTACGTCCGAGAGATCGAAAAGCTGTGGGAAGCATACAAGGACCAGTTTGCACCTGGCGTCGAGCTGGAAATCATCTCCTAGATTCCTCACTGATCTCTATGTGCGTTTTCTTAAATAAATATTTTGTATGTTAACGATGGGGAATGGTATTCTTCTGAAGATTAGATGGGGTTGTGTGTGGGAATGCGCAGGTATCGTATAGTGCGCGAGGGTTTACTATGTGCAATGTGTATCTTTACGGGACTTTCATGTAAACACTTACCGAGCGCCGAGTCCACTTTTAAGCTTGATGCAGTGTGTAAAAATTGAAAAATCGAACCAAAGCACCGATGCCATTGAGAGCAACATGATATTTACGTCGAGTGTTGCAATGAACATCTAAGTCATGTGACTGCGCGCTTGGTCATTGAAGGGCGCACCGCGTCAATCGCGTCGTACGTTCTAGGTGGCGGCCTCGACCTCGAGTCTCAGAACCACCCCCTTCATTAGCCATTCCGCCTCGCCACCTTGGAGAAGAACCCAACCCCGAATTCATAACATCTGCTTTCCAGACAATGGCTCGTTCATCTCCCCGCAAGAGGCAAGCTGTCAGCTACAACGCGGATCACGACGACGACGTCAAGCCCGCTGTTGCCCGTCGAACGACGAGCAAGCCCAAGGCTGCTGTGAAGCGCAAGGCGGAGCCCGAGCCCGAGGAGGAAGCTCCTGTACAAGCGACCAAGGTTGCTAAGAAGCGCAAGACAAAGGCCAAGGACGAGGACGCCATGCCGCTCGCGGACAGGACCGCCGTCTCGTCGCTGAAGAAGACGATGTATCTCGGCGCCCACGTCAGCGCCGCAGGAGGTTTGCGCCGCCGTCCTTACCATCGCTTCGCTTTGTTCTGACCGTTTCCGTTCTCGCAGGTGTCCAGAACTCCGTCGCCAATGCCGTCCACATCGGCGCCAACGCCTTCGCCCTCTTCCTCAAGTCCCAGCGCAAATGGACCAACCCGCCCCTCGACCCCGACGCCAAGACGCAGTTCATCAGCCAGTGCAAGCATCACAGCTACAGCGCCGCCGAGCACGCCCTTCCCCACGGCTCCTACCTCGTCAATCTCGCCCAGGCTGACGAAACCAAGGCCGACCAGGCCTACTCCAGCTTCGTCGACGACCTGGTCCGTTGTGAACAGCTCGGCATCCGCCTGTACAACTTCCACCCCGGCAACACTGGCGGCGACATAAGGGCTGACGCTATCGGGCGCATTGCGGCGCAGTTGAACAAGTCCCATAAGGCAACGGAGACGGTGGTCACCGTGCTGGAGAATATGGCTGGCACCGGCAATGTCATTGGCTCAACGTGGGAGGACCTACGGGATATTATTGAGTTGGTCGAAGACAAGAGCCGAGTGGGCGTTTGCATCGACACCTGTCATGCCTTTGCAGCTGGTCACGACCTACGGACGCCAGAAGCCTTCAAAAAGACCATTGACTCCTTCAATGACATAGTCGGCGCACAGTACCTAAAAGCATTCCATCGTACGCTCCCCATCTGCCCCTCTTAACCGCACCACATTGGCTGACCATTGCACAACAATCTAGTCAACGACAGCAAAGCCCCCTACAACTCAAATCGCGACCTCCACGCCAACATCGGCACGGGCTTCCTCGGGCTGCGCGCCTTCCACAGCATCATGAACCACGCCGCCTTTCAGGGCATGCCCATGGTCCTTGAGACGCCCATCGACCGCCCGGGCCCCGGTGGTAAGTCCGTCGAGGACAAGCAGGTTTGGGCCGATGAAATCAAGCTTCTCGAGCGTCTCGTCGGCATGGATGCTGAAAGTGACGAATTCACGGCTCTCGCCGAGGAGCTGCAGACCAAGGGTGAAGCGGAGCGCAGCAAGATCCAGGACCAGGTGGATCGCAAGACGGAGAAGGATGCTAAGAAGGGGACACGAGCGAAGAAGAGTGCTAAGAAGAAGACAAAGGTCGAAACAGATGACGAGAGCGAGTAAGGGGAGAACGGCACTGGATGCCCGGAACAACAGCCCGCGCGCGAAAGGGGTTGCAGTGCAATATTTGGCATTAATGGGAATGTACATTCATAAAGCTGTGTAAATAGTATCTTGACGGGGGGGTATTTCATCATGCATGCGATTATTCTTTCGAGAACAATGAGGGAGCAACAAAGAGGGCAACTTGAACGACGCAATCCAAACAACACTTGACGCTTCTATCCGAATCCCGACCTCTGAAACGCCAGACCATGACCAGGCTCGCCCTCACCTGCGGCTCCTCGCATACGCCTCCAGCTTGCCGACCAGCGACTTGAGGCCCACGCCCCTCTCGCAGTTGGCCTCGAGCCAGGCCTCCATGCGCTCGCGGACGGCGCGCATCGACCGCAGCACCGGCATGCGAGCGCCGTCCTCGACGGCGACGAAGGAGCCCGGGTTGAGCAGCAGCTCGAAGCAGTCTGTCCACAGGTCCGTCTGCCAGTAGCGCTTGAGGCTCTCCCGGATGCGGTACTTGCGGCCCGTCTTGCCGAGCCCGCCCTGGTCGCACCGCACCGTCTCGATGTACTTGCCGAAGAGCAGCGCGTGGATGGTGCCGGCGAGCCCGTGGTAGTCGATCTGCCACGTCCACGGGCGGCCCTCGCGCATCTCGGCGCAGTCCTGCGCGCTCGTCTTCCAGTCGGCGATGAACTCGACGTCCGGCACGAAGTTGCGCATGTCGATGCCGCGCCCGAAGTCGATGAGCACCACGCCCCGTGACGACCATCCGCCGCTACCGTCGGCGCGCCACTGGCTTGCGAGGGGCTGGTCGCTCGAGAGCGCGTCTAGCCGCAGCAGACAGTTGTCGGCCTTGAGGTCGCCGTGGAGGACGTTCTTGGCGTGGAGAGCTTCGACGGTGCGCATCAGCTCAACGGTGAAGAACATGGCCAGCTGCTCGTCCATGACGGTAGACGGCTCGGCGCGGAACAAGTTGACGACATCGAGCAGAGTGCCGTGAGGGTGGAACGGCAGGAAGAGGAATGCCTCATCCTGGTAGAGGTGCATCTCGTGTGCGAACGAGAGTGACGCTGATGCACGATGCTGAGGTCCTAATCGTGTATGAGCTACACGCATCATGTGGAACTCCCATGGCGTCGGCGGCGTCTCCATCTTGAGAGCCTCCGTCTCACTACGATGGTTGACGGCAAAGGCACCTCTGCCCATGGCTACTATGGCGTTCTCGTCGTTCTCGTCGCCCTCGGGAGCCGAATTTTCCACGAGGTAGACAGGAGCAAAGGCTCCGGCGCCGAGCTCCCTCTTGACCGTGTATACGGATTTGATATCGGGGAACTCGATTACGACCGGTGAGGCAACAGGGCCGGTCCTGTCAGCACCAGCTTTGTTGGCCTTGGCCCAGGCCTTGGCGAACTTGCGGATCTCATTGCCGCGCTCGAACTTCTCCTGCCGGTGGTCGTGGAAGCCGGTGTATGAAATTAGGGGAGGTTGCATGTTGGCAATGATCTCGGCACGCACTGCATCATCAACTGGGTTACATTGAACGTCTTTGATGATGGGGCCCTTGGGAAGTAGTGCCTTGGAAGGAATGGCCTTGCCCAGGGGTCCGACTGATTTGGGAGCCAGAGGTACGGAGATCTTGGGTGCGGGGCGAGCCTCGTTGACGATCTCCTGCAGAGGACTGCTCATGGGCTCGAGATCCGAGCTCTCCTCAACCAGCGTTGATGCTTTGTGCTGCTTGCAAGGAGTCTTGTAGTATTGGTCTGTCCGCTCGTTCTCAACATCGAGAGACACCTCGGTCCTCTCCGTGATGGGAGTCATGAAAGGCAATCGGTTGTTGGCCGCGTCGACCGGATCTCTAAATGGCCGAGTTGGCGGATCGTAATCCTCAGGGGGGATGGGGATGAACGAAGTCAGCGTTGCGGGAGGATATTCATCAGACACCGGGCTTCCGGCCTCATCCTCCTCCTCGTCATCTTCATCGCCTTCTTGGGGACCAGTCAACTCTCCAAGAGAACCCGACTGCTCCGGCTCCGGGATACCCGTATCGATCAAATCAGACACTTGAGTCCCATTTTGGTCTTCTTCTACATCCCCGTCAATGTCTGGGACATGTCTTCGAGTTGAGAAATCTGACCATTCGCTGACACTCTTCACTTCAGACGTCTCATCATCACCGGCCTCATCTTCGTCAACCTCATCATCAACCTCACTGGCGTCAATCTGCTTGGTGGTGCAGGTGCTCTCGGCGTCAGTGGTGTAGTTGTCATCGCTCTCATAATCATCTTCGTCGGCGCTCTCCTCGTCATCCTGCCCAACAGGCTTGAGCGGCGCGTTGAAAATGTCGTATATGTCATCCGTAGCAGCCCTGGTGTGAAGTGTCATGGTTGGCTCTGCCGTGTTCTTCTTGCGAAGTTTTGGCCTGGATGGTGAATCAAGCTTCGCCTTGACTGTGAAAGCTGTTAGTCTGTCGATGAACAAAATACTTTGGACCGAAATGCTCACTGATTTGTGTCTCGTTGACCTCAATCACCTTCTTCTTTTTTCCTCCTCGAGGTGCTCGAGGTTGCTCCATAACCACACCGTTCTCATCGTAATGAACAGGATCTTGATGAATGACCAGCTTCTGGCTGACCACCTTGCTGATCTCTTCAATCTCCCTCAAAGGCACGATTGGTTCTGGAACAAGGTTCTCATCAATAGACTCGTCCTCCCAAACGCAATCCAACCAACCCCGGTTGGCAGCCATAATCTCCTCAAAGCTTAGCTCAGTACCTTGCTCCTCTGGAGTTGGGTAAATGGCAGCCAAGTCAACATAAACTCGTTCTTTCTTCCCCGACTGAGGATGGACTGAAACCTGGCACTTGGATGGAACAACGACAATGTTCTGTATTTGTGAAAGAGACTGCATTACATAGACGCCGATAGACCCATCATTAGTCCTATGACCATCAACATTTGGGCGATTAGGGGGGAAGCGAAAGAAACGTACCGTATCCCTAAACACCGGCATCTTGGGAGCCGCACTCTTCTTTCCACCAGCCTTCAGGGTTTCGCCCACCCACGGCTTTGCCTCTACAACGTTCTCCTTCTTTCGGTCTCCCAGAGATCCGATGGTGTCCCATCCCTTGGACGTGGGCCCTCGTGAGGACATTGCAGCCGGCTTCGCATCCCCGTCACTGAATATGGCGAGCTTGGACTTGGTTGGCTTCGAGCCTCCTCCAGAGGCAGGTCGTGCTGCTTGGGGGTCGTCGGGTCGCGGAACTGCAGAGAAAGGATCGACCTTGGCAGCCAAAGCAGGCCGCACTGTGGGAAGAGCCGGAGACGATGGCTCGTCCATGACCTCTGGCTGCTGGGCAACCCTCTCCTCAAACTCCTTGAACTTGCGCAGGAGCCGCTGGACGGGTCGAGCCTCGCGCTCGATGCCTAGCTTGTATACCTCCTCGGCCTGAGCCCATCGCGAGGCGCCCTCGAGCCAAGCCGCGTACTCTTCGTAGTACAGGGCGAGGCCCTCGCCGATGGCGTGTCGAGAGAGGAACATGTACGTCTCCCGCGGCGAATCGGAAAAGAAGTGGATGTAGTGCACCCAGAGCTTGAGGTATCTGGGGTCGTTTTTGTATTGCGGCGCCCCGATGAAGGCCTTTGTTGCACGCTCGAGGAGAGTGTGAAGCTGTGACTGGGGAGTTGCTTGCGCCGAGGGATACGCGTCCAACGTCCAGCGCACGTATCGGTCAAAGATGTCGAGAGGATCGTCCGACTCTGCTAGGGTCTCGACCTCGGCCTCGTACTCGGCCCGGATGCAGTCGTTGACATTTCGCGTGTCGGACGGCGTCGGTGTTGCAAGTTTTTGAAGGGAAGAGGGTGAGTAGAGTTGTGCAAGCTTCTTGGCTGAACGGCCGCCGGGCAGCGACTGAATGTTCTCCTTTTGCCCCTCGATCAAGTCGAAGTCGATCAGATCTCCTGAAGCTGCCATATTGGGTTAGTACTCGCGTTCACTGAGAAGAATGAAGTCTTCCGCAGCAGTTATCGAGTATCGTGATGGGTCGTTTTGTTGTTAATGAGTGGGTTGAGCCGTGGGGTGCGTTCCCCTGTCGAGAAATGTTGATGTTATCACTCGTTTGCCCAAAAAAGGTCGGTTGCTGTGACAACGCCCCCATGAGCTGGCGGTACGTACCACCAGTTCAACCCCTCACTGCATTAGGTGCAGTACAAGGTCCCAGCACTTCCGGGCCTAACAAGACGCGTGATGCCAAAGATCAAACGTTGAACAGCAACAATTAATTGACATGATATAGAAACACCACGATGTCACATCACCCATTTTTTTAACGGTCTTGGTTGAACTCAGAGAGGTGGTTTTTTTCATTTCTTCATCCATACGAGCCTAATTCACTTTTGTTTTCGGCCTCTATTACTCTCAATTTGCCTCCTGGTATACCATCCCACGCGCTCCAACGCTAAGGACCCAAAGGCATTTCTTCTGTTTTCAGTGTGAAAGCACGGTCCCCATTTACAGGTTAACCGACTGGCGGAACTTGGCGCCGGGGTAGATGGCCTGGTCGCCAAGCTCCTCCTCAATGCGGAGGATCTGGTTAAGCTTGGCCAGACGCTCAGATCGGGCGGGAGCACCGGTCTTGATCTCACCAGCTCGGAGACCGACAGCAATGTCGGCAATGGTGACATCCTCAGTCTCGCCGGATCGGTGAGAGACCATGACACCCCAGCCGTCGGCGTAGGAGTCCTTGGCGGCCTGGATGGACTCGGTCAGGGTACCGATCTGGTTGACCTTGAGAAGGAGAGCGTTGCAGGACTTGAGCTCAATGGCCTTCTTGATGCGGAGAGGGTTGGTGACAGTCAAGTCATCACCGACAATCTGGATATCCTGGGTCTTGGAGAAGTAGCTCCAGGCCTCCCAGTCGTCCTCGGCGAAGGGGTCCTCAATGGAGACAATGGGGTACTTCTTGGCAAGGTCGGCGTACAGAGCAGCGAGCTCCTCGTAGGTGAGCCACTTGGTGGAGTCGCTATCAGGGTTCTTGAAGTCGAGATCGTACTTCTTGGCGTCCTCCTTGTAGAACTCGCTGGAGGCGACGTCCATGGCGATCTTCATCTCACCGGTATAGCCGGCCTCCTCAATGGCATCAGTGATGAGCTCGAGGGCCTCCTCAGCAGTCTGGATATCGGGGGCAACACCACCCTCGTCACCGACGTTGCCGGCGGACTGGCCGTAGCGCTTCTTGGCCAAGCTCTTGAGCTTCTGGTAGACCTCGGAACCCTGGCGGAGAGCCTCGGTGAATGTAGGAGCATCACTGTATGGGGTTAGCAACCTTTGGTAGCTTGAATGATGAGCCATGTTACTTACGTGGGGACAATCATGAACTCCTGGAAGGCGAGACGGCCACCAGCGTGGGAACTGGCAAGTGTGTTAGTGGATAAAGGTTCTAACGAAGGGGGTACCACAGAGATGTATTACCCGCCGTTGAGGACGTTCATGAAGGGAACGGGGAGGACATAGGGCTTCTTGGTTCCGGCGAGGTCGGAAACGTGGGCGTACAGAGGAACACCCTACTGCGGGTCAGCACGATGTAAAAGCACCACACGGGGTATCTGGTACTGACCTTCTCGGCGGCACCAGCCTTAGCAACGGCCAGGGAGACACCGAGGATGGCGTTGGCTCCGAGGGCGGTCTTGTTGGGGGTACCGTCGAGCTCGTTGAGGAAGGCATCGACAGCGGACTGGTCCTTGACGTCAAGGGCCTTCTCAATCAGCTTGGGGGCGATGATGGTGTTGACGTTCTCGACAGCCTTGGTGACACCCTTGCCACCCCACTTGGTCTTGTCACCATCGCGGAGCTCGCAAGCCTCGTGCTGGCCTAGATTGATATGTTATTATCACTGCAGTATGCGGGCGCTGGGGAGGATCGGGACGAACCGGTAGAGGCGCCGGAGGGGACAATGGCGCGGTGGAGACCGGTCTCGGTAACGACATCAACCTCGACGGTGGGGTTACCGCGAGAGTCGTAGACGGAACGGGCGAAGACCTTGGTGATAGCCATGTTGATGGTGGTGTGATGGTAGATTTGGTGAAGTAGTTTCTAGATGGGCTGATGTGTTAGTGGATGGAAGGTTCGTGCGCAGAGTGCGGGCGATTGCAAGAAATGGGGCGAGGATAGAAGGGCCGGATGATCTGTCAAGAAGGTAAAAGGGGGGGATGGGATATTGGGGAGTCTGGAAGCTTCGGTGTGGTTGAAATATGCCTCAACTCAACAAGAAATGTTTTGGTGTTGCTCGTCAGAGAGCACCAAGCTGCTTTGGTGGGGTAACTTGGGCGAGAACGACGAGCATGGCATGGCGGGGAAGAGGGGAGGCAGGGCAGAAATTGGCGGCGTAGGGGCAAAGCAGAGCAGAGCAGAGCAAAGAAAAGCAAAGCAATGTGACAGGGAAGGGAGGGGCAGCGTTTGAGCAAGCTGTAGTAGCTCACTTACCTGGAGAGGATGATGGGAGAGCAGAGTGATTCTGGTCTCGAGAGGGAGGATGAAGAACGGAGGAGGGAAGAGGGAAGAAGAGGGCGAGGACGTGCCGGGTTTATATGAAGAGAGGAGGCGAGGAAGGAGAGGAGACGAGATGCGCAAACAACTCGATGACACGAAAGAGGTACTCTCGACGAATTCACAGCATTGGATGACAGCACAGCACAGGTCAGGATAACTGGACGAGGTGGGTTGGTGGGGCTGCAGGTTCGATGGAGGGGGAAGTCCAGCGCAAGCAAGTGCCAAGTGGAGGGGAGGGGTGAAAATGATCTCACCTCGCAATCCGCCGCCAGCTGTTAGGGGGGTACCCCTGTCCGCTGTCTGGTCGCGCAGGCGCCCGGCGTACCCCGCTACGCAACCCAACCCCTCGCATCCCACCAGGGCCACGATGCTGTACAGGGCTACCGACAGGGCTACCGACAAGCGACAGGCATTGCGTGCAGCGGCGTATCGTATCTCGACTACCTACCAGCCGCCAACCGCCACTACCACGACCTATCTGTAGGTTTGCTCCTCCCACGCATCCCACCAAGCGGCCCTCACCAGCTCGCCAGCTCGCCAATAGCATTCACCTACGCAGCGAGACAACAAATCCGCTCGTCCCGTCCCGTCACCTCACTTCACCTCGCCTCACCTCACTGGGGCTCTTCGAGTCGGTCCGCCTTGCTGCTGCACTGATTATTACGCCGCACCTAATAAACACCCAGATCACCCAAGCACCCAAGCACCTACGCACGTCCTCACCTACACACCACTCACCCACCTCGCACCACCAGTCCACCAGTCCACCACACCACACACACCACACACCACATATCCCTTTGACTGTGGTAAGACTACACTTGACCCATAGTCCCCACAAAGGCCCGGGAGATCAACGGTACGCAATGTGACTTCAAAAGCTATATAATAGTAGGGGAGTGTGATGTACTATGATGTAGATCCCCAGAAGCTGTGACTTCTAGCACTATACAAAATAGGTGGGATCTTATGTACCTCGGCTTTCTTACCATTTTGTTGGTTTAAATCCCTGTCACTAGCCTAAGTGTAGTCTTACCACAGTCAAAGGGATACACCGCACGCACGCAGCCAACCCAATCCGCGGCCTATCCACTCGGCGCCGTCCACGGCCATACCAGCCCCAGCCCATGCAACCCGGCGCCGCCCACGTATGTAGCCCTCTCCTCCTCCCTTCACTCCCCCTTCCCACGCCTTCCCATCGCCTCCCTCCCGTTCGTTCCCGGACCTGCGGCCCTTCCCTCGCTTGTCCCAGCCTTCCCACGCACCACGTTCCGGTCTCACCGTGCCCGCCCCAGGGGGGCTCATTCGGTTGGACAATCCCTGTACCGATCGGAAACTAGGAGGGCAACATCCGGCACGACGTCTGGAAGATGGCCGTGGTCTCCGTAGTCCCGGGAACCTGCATGACAGCATGGAGAGATACGGGAGCTGGGTCCAACCATGCCAACCATGCGTTGAAACCTCGGACGTTGTTTGAACTGTCGGTCAGGGAACGAGTATCAGTCGATGCGATGACGGGACCTGGATGGGCACGACTCCTCTGGACAGACATGGATGGCGATTGACGGATAGATAGATGATACCTTTGCCCATTCACCGAGGGCGCTTCCGTAAGACCGCAACCTCCCACGTCTGAGCAGGCGCTAGCTCCGGCCGCCGGCGAGACCATCACCTCTCTACCCGTTTTTCGTTTTTGCGACGACGGGGGTCGTCCGACGTGTCCAGTATCTGTAAGTGAGCATCACGGAGGCAGCCGGTACATACATGTTAGTCACAGCAACCGCGATTGCTCATCAGGCTGTCGGTCCGTCCGCATATGTATGTGGGTATCCACGAAACATCAAATTGATTTCATCCCAACGTATCGTTATCGACATGCCATGCCTTGCCTCTTTTCAAGGAACCCGGAGAACTTAGAATCATAAATGCTCCCCACCCAAACGCCGGATCAACCCAAGTCTATCGCTGGCACCACTTAGAAGCGCTCCTTCATCCGCGCAGCTACCGTCCTCAAGTTGCCGTAGACCTTTCCAGGTGGTTTTCCGAGAATCAAGCTGACGACCGATTCTCGAGCAATGTGGATGTTCTTGAATCCACCCAGGATGTGGATCTTGGAGTCGGCGAGCACAATTCGGGTCCGGCTGGCATTTTCGATCGCAAACTTGGTCTTTCCATCCTTGCCAGCAATGCGGCCGATAGCTCGAGCCCCGCTGTCGCCGTGCATCGTCCTCACATCCTTGATCTCAAATGTCTCGATGTAAAGGTCGTCGAGTCGCAGCAGTGCAATGGCGTCGTCCACATCGAAACCCAAGGTGAAAGCCTTGACAAAGTCTTCGCCCTTCTGGAGAGCACCCGCCTCTGATGTGTGCTTTGAGGTTCGGAGCTCAACAGTCTTCCGCTTGATGTTCATTCGGCATTGCAGCTTCAGGTGCTCGACGAGGGGAGGGTATATGGTGGCCCAAGAGTGCTTCAGCGGCGTCATTCGGTGAGGAGGGATGGGGATCTTGCGAGTCTCAACTCGGGTGACCGGATCCTATCACCAAGGTTAGAAAATTCATTACCAGCCGAAGGGCTTGTTGGGTATAAGCTTACAAAGTCCTTGGCTGGTGCAAATCGGGGCCGTCCCTCCTCATCGATGGCCATCCCATCGTCGCTATCCTGTTCCGCGACCACGACGGCACTAGGATCTGTCGGCAGAACGTCCGGCGCGTCTAACAAAAACTCCTCATCGTTGTCTGAATAGATATTTAGCACACGTGGGAACGAAGTTTGGCCTGGGAAGGGTTTTTACCTGCTGGGAGCGGAACGCTGGTGGCAAGCGGGGTATCCTCCGCCTCCTTCAAGGCGGTTGGCGCAGGCATTTTGACGAAAACCACGATATACTTGGCGATAGTTGGCTAGTAGTATAAGTCGACTGCAGCTAGGAATTTCGAGTCGCGCAACAGGTAAAAAGGGTCGTGGTCGGGATCACATCAAAGTATGAAGGTCGGTGGTGGGGGCTCGGCAGCGACTTTCACACTCCGAATCAAAATTTTGTGGTGGCTTATCGCAGCTTATCGATTGGCCTGTCCTCCCAGACCGCAACGGCGTCCACGGCGCGTCATGGAGTGACTTTTCCGTCAAGTGCGGTGCGGTGCCACCTCCATTGCCGCCATTGCTGTGGGACTAGCTGCCAACTTCTATTCCGTCACCTGCTCTCCGCGCTCTCGAGTCAACGTGCGCCTCCAATACTTTGCCACGAGGATTCTGCCCCGTCACATCTCTGGTGTCGTATTTGTCCTGGAGGCAGGCACCATGTGCTTGAATCATGGCTAAGGGCATTCCCTCCTTCTCGATCGGGCGCCGCTTCGGGATCTCCATCTCCACTATATCTGAGTCCTCGCCAGCCCTCCGAATCTTCACATCAGCACTCCGACCATGGCTGGCATCATCAGCGCCGGTCGTATTTTCAACGCACCGGTTCCTTCATGACCAACCACAATGCCCGTCCTTCGGTCGAGCCCGAAGTTCCACCTCATCCACGATTGATGGGCCAAGGACGGCTTACCTAGGGCTTCCAGGCCTTGGAAGGTCCGTCTTTCATGGGCGTCCAAACCTTCTCTCAAATACACGAAGTACACGACATGGCGTTTCCCTTCCAACTCCTTGGATACAACAACAAAGATGCTATGGCGACGGTGAAAAGGGAACTAGATGTTCCTGTGGCAAAGGAGTTGCAGGCAAACATCCTGGGAATGTTAAGAAAACGGAAAGCCCAGCTTCGAAGGGAACACCGCAAGACAAACTAAAAGAAGGATCTGAGGTGGAAAAGCCAGTTTTATCAGATGCGGACTCGGAGTCAATCGCCTCATCTATGTCCAAATACCTGCATATTCCGAATCTACCGAGGATGCCCCACCGACCAACCAAAGAGGAGCTACTCGCCGCAGCAAATGGGTTTGGGGACAGGTTAAAGGTTCGTTTGAAGTGGATGTCGATCAGGAGCATGAGGCCATGGAATGCCGACGAATGGGGCGCATTCGTGTCATGGTTCATGCTGGGCCACATTGTCTGGATCCTTCTAGGGACGACGACCTTCTTCTCCATCATCATCTTTTCCATCAACACCGTACTTGCTCAAGGTATGACGGACCCTTCGCTGAATCAAGCTTACCAGAGTGACTGCTAAAAATATTATAGAAACGCTGGCTCAGTGGGTTGGCGACTACCTAACGCAATCCGCTGGCGTCACTGTCATATTCGAATCTGCCATTGTTCCCAAATGGGGCGACGGCGTCATCTCCTTTCGAAATGTTTTCGTCTCTCGCCGACCTGGTCAAGGCGAATCGTCAGTCAGCAAGGGATCCTCTGATGCCGCTGCCGCCGCGGTCGCTGCAGCAGATCTGCGACAAGTCAAACCTGACAGCTCCTCAGTCGAAGAAGATGACGGTAACTACACACAGTTTGATGTAAGCTTCGCAACTGTCAATGTTACGCTATCCTTCTTAAACTGGTGGAATGGTAAAGGTCTTCTACAAGATGTCGAAGTCAAGGGCGTTCGGGGTGTCATCGACCGGACGTCGGTTGTATGGCCCGAAGAAGAGGTCGATCCCTTGTCGTACCGACACGTACATCAACCAGGAGACTTCGAGATCGAAAAATTCAAGATGGAGGACCTCCTACTCACCGTTCATCAACCAAACGGTTTCCGACCATTTTCCGTCAGCATCTTCTCGTGTGAGCTACCGCAACTGCGTAAGCAGTGGCTGTTTTATGATTTTCTCTCTGCAAATCACATGTCCGGATCATTTGACGGATCTTTGTTTACAATACATCCCCGACAGGTCCATGGCGTCGTTCCCAGTCAAGACCAAGCCTCTGTGTTCGGCTTTGGGGATCCCAAGGCATGGAAGAAATTTAGCAGGCTTCGAATTGATGGCCTGAAGATCGACCACCTCAACCGCGGAGTCGAAGGGCCCTTTGGATGGATATATGAAGGGAACGTCGACATTGTGGCAGATGTCATGTTCCCCGCTGATTCCGACGAGGGAATTACCAAGGTCATGACAGACTTCTATGACCAGCTAGAAGAGGTCGTCATTTCTAACCGCCACCGGTTCCTAAAGAACGTCAGAGAACAAGCTCCTGCACTCCTCACCTCCGGCCACCTCACGGACTCTGGATTGGTTCAAGGTGATGCCCCAATAGAGAAGGCTTCCCCCGAGGACGAACGTCGCTATCTCATCATGGACCTCCGCATCCACATGAACGACGTCAAAGCCGCAGTGCCCTTGTTCACCAAGGACATGTCATACGTCAACCAGGCTCTGGTCCGCCCCATCGTGGCGTACATCAATGCCAAGAAGACATATATCCCGATTGGTTGCCGTATCGTCAAGCGAGCGAGCGACTTCGAGGGCAGCTGGTCGATCTTCGACTGCGGACTTATGAATGACATGTCTGCCGAGACGTATGTGGCCTTCGCCAAAGACGTCGAGGACCAGCAAAGCCGCGTGCGACGCTTCAAGAAGGTTGGCTTCTGGACATTGTCACTGGCTGTTCACGCCCTCTTCATGGGAATGGCGGGCAACGTCGTATGAGCCTAATATCGGCTGCTTTTACTCTACTCCATTGTTTTGGTTATGTCTTGCCTCGAGACTACGCGTTGACGATTTTATGCACAACGTCGTGAACTTACTCGGATAGGACATGGCTGTTATGTGCTAATGCAAAGGTAAACGACACGGCGTTGGGTTTGCACGGGATGGATGTTTGACGAGGGAGTTTATTGGGCTTGCTTTTTAAAACAACAGTTGCCCCATTATGACGATCGCAGTCTTGATTTCGAGGGGCCAGATGCTGGCCAATGAAGATACCCCTATCACGTTTGGCATGTTCATCAAAGAGCGTCAAATGGGCGGTATACAAGTGGAAACAAATAGTCGAGTACATCGGCTCCGTAGAGGGTTTGATATAGAAACAATCAGATTTTTATTTGCGTTCTGAAGGTCTCACCAATGTGATCTAGCTTTCGAGAAAGGGGTCACGGGAATGCGAGACCCCGGCACATTTCAAAGAGTCTTGTTTAACGCCTATGCAAACAGTGCAGATGCATGAAAGGACCATGGGTTCAAGTATATCCCATCCTTACCAAGATACTTCCCTATCTTCGTGTTACCTCGTCAACATCTATCCATCATTACTTCTCCCTCCAGCTACGGTACCCCTTATACCCCCAGGTACAGCCCCTGCATCTACCGTTTACACGGACGCGTTGAGGCGAAGCCATGAAAATCGGCGTGCAGAGTGTTGGCTTTGTCGAGATGTTGCATTTCACCCCCATGGGAAAGGGCAGTCTCACTAGGCGCGGCCTAGGATGCAAAATCCGGCAGTGAAGGTATCGGCGCGGTGTAAGTGACGGAAGCATGGCACGGCTTTGTCGCCGTATAATAAAGTTGCTTCACATAAAGTCATCGCTAAGGTATAGTTAGTATATCTTTCGATTGCATTAGACAGGGAAAGTAACGAACTCTCCGAAGCCATCGTCCTCATAGGCGTGTACATCAGCAACGTTGGCACGGCCAGTTACCAATGAGGTCTTCGTCTTGGAGGCCTTGGTCTTCTTGCTCTTGTCGGCAGCCTTCTCCTCCTTCATCTTCTCGTTGCTGAGGGCAGTGAGGGCACTGGCGAGTTTCTTGATCTGTTCGCTAGGCATCTCACGAGCCAGACCCTTAGTGAATTCTTGGAGAAAGAGGCTGTAATGAGCCTTCTTGGAGTGGGCCGAGATTACGGGGCCAACGGTGACGCGAAGAAGTTCAAACTGGGCCTTTGTCTTGGGGTCAAAGAGAGGCAGCTTTGCAATGTCGACGGTGTTGGTAGGATCCTTCTTGTCCACGACGACGGCGGCAGTCTTGGTCTTGGCACGGCCGGCGCTGAGACCAGCATCCCCAAAGAGATCGGCAGCATGGGCCAGATCGGCCTCCTGCTCGGTGCGGCGGAGACGTTCACGCTTCTCGCTCTCGTCCTCGTCCAGGTCCTCTTCGTCATCTTCCAAGGCGAGACGGCGGAGGCGCTCAGCCTGCTTCTCGGCGATACGAACGGCCTTAGGCTTCTTTGCGGCGGCTTTGGCGGCGGCCTCGGCCTTGGCTTCGGCTTCCTTCTTGGCCTTCTCACGCTCTACCTCAGAGTCGTCGGCATCCCATGATTCGAGTACCTGGTAATAGGGACAAGGGTCAGTTCGAAACCCATAGCGCGGGAGGGGTGCGGGATATGTGACTTACATCGCTATCGTCCTCCTCGTCGTCAAACTTGCGGCGAGCGACGGGCGCAACGCCAGAAACGGCGGGAGAAGAAGAAGAGGAATCGGAGTCACTGTCCTCCTCGTCTGTACAAGCAAAAAGTCAGTCGTGTATCGCGAGACGGACTAAGGCTGGGGCCTTGGTTGTAAGGTAATCAAGGGACATCTCGCGACGACCCCACCGAAGGGAAGAAGGGATAGGCGCATCGATAAAATAAGTAGGAAGCGGTATCGTATGAGAGCACATTAATAGGATAGGAAAGTGACAGAGTCATACCCCATTGCTTAGGAGGCATGGTGTCGGCCGTGGAAATGTGGTAGATTTCGGAGTAAATTTGTGTGCGCGTTCGTGGTTCAGTCGGGGCGTCGGAAATCGTTCGGGTGAGGGAGAGGGAGAGAGTCGCAGCTTCGTTTCAAGACGGGAACAAGGACGGAAACAAAGAGAGGAGTGCGACAAGGTCAACAGCCAGAGGGTGGTAAATGGAAGGCGACGCGGCCGGTTCTCGGACAGTCGAAGAAGAGGAGTAGAAGGTTTGTGGTTGGGCCGGAGAAGACTGAAAGCGGGCGAGAGGGTTAAGTCTCGGATCAAGTCTCGGGTCAGGCACAAACACAAGGCAGTAGAAGGCACCCAATTTTCGCTGTGGCCGCTGTGGCCGCTGTGGTTGTGGCCGCCTGAGCCCGATCAACGGCGCAAGAGAGGGGCTGCCTACAGGAAGCACCTACGTAAGGAGGGAAGGAGGGGCAGCAGTACACACGGCGCGTGACGGTGGAGGGGTAATAAATTCTGTCTTTTTTTTCTCTCGCGCTTTTCCATTCCAAGTACTTTAGAGCGCGTCGTCCATACCATGGACTTCGTGGATGAGTAGGTAACCAGCCTTCGCGCTCACCCGTAAATATTCTGGGTGACGGCCGGAGTCACGGCGATGTGAACCGAAGTCAACATGTCCAACAGCTAATGTTGATTTTTGCGATTCCCTTCCAGGTCCCCTTTTCTTGCAGGCTTCCTGTCTTTTATACACCAACGATCGCATGTGGCCCGTGACTCGGCCATCCATAGGAAGGATACCCACCTCCACCTACACCTTCATGGTTGGTCGTGGTCAAATATGCTCATTCTCCCACCAACCAGAAAAGTAACCCGCGTATCTGGTAGACGGGCCCGCCAAAAAAGCCGCTTCCGCCGGACCCCCGAGTCGCACCGGGTTTCGCCGTCCCTACGGTCAAAGTATCAGTCAGGGTCGCCGACTCCTCTCCGTCTCGGGCATGTGAACGAGGCATTTGGTATGTTCAGCACGGCCTTCGGGGACCTCGCATCAGTCACCTAAGCCGCCGCATTGATGAGTCGCATCATGCGCAATAATGTCAGTCTCGGTGAAGAATTACGGTGATTAGACCTCATCTATCTCTCACCTTGGCACGTTGTGTTGCATGGGTACCCTCGTCCCTTGTGTCATGTCGTTCATACCTAAGATACCCGGGAGAGGCTGAACTAGATACGCTAGCCAAGGTGATGATGAACTCGCTGCTGGTTGACACGCAGTCATTGTTATCCTGTGTACCTAGTTTACACTCTGCTGCAAATTATAATACTCATACATAACGCTTAAAAGGCAATTGCACAAAATACTGGCCACCCCGAATCCAAGGCGTTGTTGCACCATGCCTATTTGTGACATCCTCAGCCGCCGTACAACCGCCACTGGCTACGTAGCTGATGGTGTTTTAACAGCACCCATACTCCGAATAAAAATCGGGTTGCGGAATTTGAAGGAAAGTTATGATTACCTGATGTAAAAGACACTGCATAGGAAGCCGAGTGTTGTCCAATTCCCTTGCTTCAATGCCGGCACGGTATGGCGTCCGTATACCCAACCGGAAGGCCTCAAGGAGTATTCATGATTCTTCGCCCATTGCGTCAGCGCTCTGTGAAACGTTACCAATTGCAGCCCAGGCAGGCTTTGAATTTCCCTCATCCTTAGTCTTACAGGCGCGGTAAGGTGCGTGTAGATAGGTGACCATGCCGCTCCCCATGTTCCGGCTACCCGTGACCATCGCGACCCAGTCCGCATCATCAAATCACAGATAGCCAAAACTAAAGATGACCTCGCGCCTTCGCTTCACTAATAACGGGCGCGAGCACGAGGCGAGACAAGCTATTTTTTCTTCCCTTTGACGGATCCGTCTCCGTCAAGTCCCGGCTCGTTGCAGAGAAGGCGTAGATCTCAGTTTCCCCGTTTAGGTTATCCGTCGTCTATTATTCCAAATCCAGCCCACTTCCGAATCTTCCCGATGCCGCACTCTCACGTGGCCGCCGTTCACGCCGCGAACGCCGCACACGCCGCTCAACCTCTGACGAACACATCGCCGAGCAAGCTTTGTGAGCCTCACAGACCCTGGTGGCCCATACTTTGGAGCCCCCGTCACCGTGGAGCCTCAGAGCTTCACCTTGGCTTTCCGGTCTGTCTTCGTGGGCTCGTATCTCTCCTCCGCCAGCTAGACTTTTGCTAGTGTAGGGGCATTCTGCTCATACTCGCTCTCGGATGGGCAAGGTGGTGTATAAGTGGAATTGCCCGTGCCTCGCCCGAGACTCCCGCGTATATAAGACTGCTCCAGCCTGGTCAGGCATGAACTTTTGCCATGTTGTTGTGTACTGTATCAAACCAAACACAAGCCTCCCCTTGGCATACTCGAAATATTTATATCTCTTATACCAAGACTTGACCAGTCTTCCTCTTCACCTCCATGCTTTCTACTCAGATCCATACCCATGCCCATGCCTCGAGGCAAGCTGCTCAGCTGAGTAAAGCTGCAGTACTTGGCTTCGTTCGCTCGGCGTCCTCCTCCTCCTCCTCTCTTGTTCGATCTCCCGCCGGACTAAGGTTGGCATGCGTTGCCCCTCAGCCCTCTCAACCCTCCCAATCCTCACGATCATTTTCGACGACCTCAGCTGCTCAGCTTCGCGACTTCTTCCCCGCCAAGGACACACCTCATATCCATACTACTAAGCCTGCATGGCCTCACCATCCGCACACTTGGGAGGAGATGGCCGCGGTGGTCCCGGCCCATCGTGAGCCTCGAGGAGCCGGTGACTGGGCAGCCTGGAAGCTTGTGCGCATTGCTAGATATTGCATGGACAAGGCCACTGGCATGGATCGAGCCCAGCAAGTCGACAAGAAGAACCCAACCACTGCCATCGAGGCATCTAAGCCCCTGACGGAGGCGCAATGGGTACGGATATTCCTCTGGTTCAAGCGATTGCCGTTGGGATGAGAAAGCTAACATGTGACGCAAGCTGATCCGCTTCATCTTCCTTGAAAGTATAGCCGGCGTTCCTGGAATGGTTGCGGGGATGCTTCGCCATCTCGGCAGTCTTCGTCGCATGAAGCGAGACAACGGTTGGATTGAGACGCTGCTGGAAGAGAGCTACAACGAGCGAATGCATCTGTTGACGTTCATGAAGATGTGCGAACCTGGTTGGTTCATGAAGACGATGATCATTGGTGCTCAGGGCGTCTTTTTCAATGGGATCTTTATCGCATACCTCTTGTCGCCCAAGATTGTGCACCGCTTCGTCGGATATCTTGAGGAGGAGGCGGTCCACACTTACACGCGATGTATCAAGGAGATTGAAGATGGCCAGCTCCCCAGGTGGGCGGACCCCAAGTTCACAATTCCCGACATCGCAATCCAGGTAAGTGACTTCATGCAACCACTTACACCCCCAATAAGCGGCAACATGCTGACGAGATTATGCGACCAGTACTGGAACATCCCCGAGAGCCACCGCACCATGAAGGACCTCATCCTCTACATCCGAGCCGACGAAGCAGTCCACCGTGGCGTCAACCACACGCTGGGCAACCTCAACCAAAACGAAGACCCGAACCCGTTCGTGAGCGAGTTCAAGGATCGCGAGGCCCCGAAGCCGGCCCTCCGACCAGCTGGATACGAACGTGCTGATGTTATCTGAGTCGCACAGCCCCGGTGGCACAATGCACTCGTTACTACCACGCAACCTGTATACAAAGTCTGTTTTTCGATTGTTATGCGTGGAAAATAAAACGGGGACTGTAGGATAGACGGACGATACCACCGGATACTGGCGCTACTCGCCCCAAGGCGTTTTTTTGTGATTCCATTTGTTGTTTTGGCGGCTTTGGGGCCCCCAAATCCCAACTCTTTGATATAGGTACGAGTGTCATATCGCTGTTAATAGATGAGCCACTAGTCTACGTACTAGCCACGACATGGTTTGGTGCCATGGAACTTTCCAAAACCAGGAACACAGAGTTCCAACCAGTAAGAGATCCATCCAATCTCAGTGTGGCTGTGAGGTTGTGGGAGGTGGGATTTGGAATGTTACCGTCACCGCCGACGGCCAAGGGAGCTGGCAGCTTGTGCGAGGCAGAAAGGACGGCGGCTGACGACAAGACGGATGTGATTTGTCGTCATAGCAGGTCTCTGCTGCAGAACGTCGGTCAGTCAAGCAGTCAGATGTGTCAGACCACAAAGGGACCTTGAACAAGATGCACCGCCTCAGCGAGAGGGTGCTAACCACTCAGGGAGTGAGATGGCCTCACCAACGGCCGCCTCATTCTCAAGGGAGAAAGTGTAATTACAGCTCTCGACAGTTGATGGAATTGCCCAATGGAGGCGGGCGGGGCGATGGACAGCACGCGGTCGGTCGCTGACGGAACCGATTGAATGAAGATGTCCCCGGGCTGGTGTGGAGAGAACAGCAGCGTGCGAGTGGAACTACGGAGGCGGTACGAGGTACGATGAAAGCCACAGGAGATAATAATACCGCTCGACCTACCTGATTCGAGGCAAATTTGGTTAAGCTTCTTTTTGGGCCGCGTAACCGCAACCCGATCGGAAGGTCTGCGGAATGCTGGAGATGTGCCGAGCGCGCAGTGGGCAGCTGAAACTGATGTCATCAGAGCAGGCAGCATCGGTCAGTGCCCGTGGGAATAGCAAATAACTGGGGATAGGGCAGTCTTGTCCCCGAGGGCGATGATGCTTTCAGTGCGCGCGCACGGCTGGCTGGCTCACCATCACCCAGTGCTCGACTGCTCGACTGCTCGTCGACACGCGCCTCAGCGACCGCCTCATCAGGGAGCAGAAGCAGCTTAGAGCCGTGGCACAGCACAGCTCGAGTTGTGGGGAACCAGCAGATCGCATCGCGGGCCGCGTGTAAGGCTGGGGCGGAGTCGCGTGGAACAGAGGTTTAGCGGTTAGCCTGGGTGAGCGAAGGTCGGTAGTTCGAGAAGTCGAGTCTTGAGATACATGCGCGTGCGTGGTAGATAGCAGTTGGCGATGGGGGGGACCTGTTGTCGCTGGTGTGGGTTTATGTTAGTCTAGGATTTCTGAAGCAGACAGAGCGCGCAGCAGAAGCGCGTATTCTCTAACACGCCCCCCCACCCTAGCCTTGTTCCAGCGAGGGGACGATGCCGATAGGTAGAGCACGTTGGGACGGAGTGGCAGTGTTGCGGAAGGATCCATACAAGATGATGGAGAGCCTGGGCGTCAGGGCGGCGGGATTCAGGGATCGCAGGGGCCCAGACAAGTCCAATTCTATTCTTGTGGTTTCCGTGACGAGATGAGATGGAGAAGTCTGAGGCCTGGGAGTTGGGGAGGTCATCCATCGCTCATCACTCATGCGCTAGCATTTGTGACCCAATCGCCAATAACTTGCGGGTTTCATCGTCACGAAACGCCAGCGAATCGAGGCTAGGTTGCGAGGCAAATGTGATTTACGTACGGATAGCACTGCGTATAAGAATATCCAAACACATGTTTATGCAAGAACTAAAGTTTAGGTTTAAAGTATGATTTGGCCTTGGTGTTGCGCAATTCGCTTCGTCCATGCTATGTTTACTGGTGTTTTGGGTTGGGCGTGTATTCTGATAGTGCCTTCAAGCGAAGAAGAAGCAGAAGAAGAAGTGGAGAGGCGCCTCTAATTTCGCTGCTCCGATCACCAACCAGCAAGTCCACTCCCCGGGCCCGGCCCTGGCATGCCACCCAACTCCCAGCCTTGATTGCTTAGCGCTTCCACCCCCGGAGATGATGGCCATGGAGGTGAGTGACAGAGGGAAGCGGTTGAATGTGATGCACAGCCTCGGTGATTTCCCTTTTCGTCGAACCGGAATTGCTTAGTGACGGGAACTCGTTAGGTGGGAACATTGCGCAGTTAATTGTAAAAGGCGTTACAAAGGGACCATGGAAAGGATGGGCGGGGACATGGATAAATCTCAAAGCTATTGAATGCTTATATTTATTCGGCGTACGAATAATTCATCTAGTATATCGACTAGATTATGCTGTGTGTTCCATGGTGGAGGGCGAACTTAGGTGGGTTAACTTCCATACCCGCAGTCTCATTCGATACTCGCCTAGGCTTATCATCCTTCAAGCAGTTGGTGCCTTATTCACTGGGCTACAATGCATCTAATGCACCCGCTCGCTGAAACTCGTGGGCTTGCCGTGCTAATGCCATCTTCGGCCGGCGGGTGTTTTGCATTGCTGTGATGAGTTGGTCTACGGCCGGGCCAATCGCAGCCGGAAACCGTGCTCAACTCTCCACCACCCTTGTCGCCTTCAGCACCCCTCCTTGGTGTCTCGACGCCAATAGGCTCTACGGAACCGTGTTTAATTTGTCTGTAAGGCGGATGGGGGCTGTATGTACCTGTCCATGCCAATGCGGGAGTCGCCGATGCTGAACATGTCGTGAAAGCTTGATCGTGAAGATGCTACGTACGGATAAAATTCTTATTCTGCATGTGCGCGCAGTCGGCCCTGATATACAGCCGACGGGTCAGTAGCATTCCTCCCTCGTGTTAATGGGATACAGCTAGCTCCATAAGTCTAGATGTCTCTAAGGCCTTAGCTTTGGTGGGTTTCCGCAAAGGTACCTGCCGAGCTTGCCTGCCTCCCTTGCCAGTGGGGTAGCCGCGTAAATTGAGAGGAGGATGTACTTGGAAACATCAAGCAGCGAGGCGAGAGAATCGCCGTAATTAATGCGGCGGGCATCGCATTCACGTGTAAATGAACTTGGGACGGTAGGTAAGGCATTCTTCTTCTTCTGGGCCTCCCCCTGGCACTGGCAGACTCTGCCTATCGTCAGGGCTGCCCTCTTTTCTGAAACTTGACACTTTTTCTACCACGCCCTGCCCTGTTGTCCTCTTCCGGCGGATATGATATCTAGGCTAGATACCTACCTACCTATTGTTTAGCAGGTAGTAGCCAGCCAGCGCCAGCGCCATCCCCACACCAAACCCAAATCCCACAACGCAAACCCACCAAACCTCCATACAGCGCAACATCACCACTGAATCCACCACCTCCACCTCGCCAACATCGCTACCAACTTCTCACCACCGGTTCACCACGCCCAGCACCCATTCCAACCCCCCCGGGCATCGATAAATTTAGCAGGGCTGTCGCCGTGCCGTTTTCCTTGACCCGCCGGTCCCGTTTGACGTCGTTAACCGGCCTGCCCTGTCTCGCTCGCTTTCTCGCTCTCGCACCCCCCCTGGTACCTTTCTCCAGTCCAGCAAGCTGCTAGTCGCCTGGCTGCCCCGTTCGCTCGACGTGTCTCTCTCGGTCGCTCTGCACAGCCTCGCCGCCCGCCGCTCGCCGCACCGGTTGCTCCTCACCCGCCATTCACACGCCGACGACGAGCCCGCCCCCGTTTCTCTCCGCTCTTCCAAATCCAGGCCCAAGGCCCAGTCCCGAGTTCCATGTCCCCGTCTTGGACGCTCTATCCTCTCCCCAAGTGCCCCAAAAGCCCGGTGTGTCCCGTGTCCCAGGTGCTCGCCCGCCCGCCGTCGCCTTGAAATCGTCAGTGTCACCAAGCGCCTGGACCTACACTGGCAAACTGGCACCTTATTACCCGCCCGTCGCTCGCCCAGCTTGACCAGCTCGCGCCCAGCTCAGCCAGCACCCAGAGCTCTCGCACCCAACCCGCCCGTCACCCGCCTCGTTGGTCCCGCACCAAACTAAACTCCAACATCACCGCATCCCCGCCGTGCCCAACCTCCAGCACTCACCCTCAAGGATTCAGAACCCTTCAAAGCCCGTACCCAAAGCGCCCGCATCCTTTTCCTGACGTCGCATCTCTCTGTTCGAAACAGGGCCCCTCTGTGCGCGCCTCCCACCCCCATCCACGCGTCCGGCTGCTGCGATAGGACCGTTCCCCCGCCCATTGCATCACCCGTGAGCGCACAGCCCCCGGCATCGCCACGGTGCCTGAAGGCTGACTCGGGAGTCTGCCTTGTCTGCTTCTAAACTCGGCAACATCATGGATCAACAAGCTCAACGAGGCCGGTCACCTTCGGCCGGCCATCATCAGCCTCATATAAGTCATTCTCACTCCCCGTCGCCAACCCCATACCCACCCAACGAGCAATCTGTCGGTCTTGGTCTCGGTTTGGATCAATCTGTTCAGCAGTTCGCTACCGCAAACAACTCCTTTGACTCGTACAACACGAACAACGGCTTCTTTAGCCCCCAGCAATCCCCTTCACTGCCGCCGCCCCATCAGCAGCAGAGCTCCTTCGCCCAGGCCAGCCTTGCCGACCCCGCCGGCTTCGATCCCAACAACACCAGCCCGTTTGGCCAGCCGGCGCCGACCACCGGCTCCGATCCCACGCTGTCTTACAACGCCCAGGCGCAGCCCGCCTACCTGTCGCCCAACCTCAACGACGGCGACTTCTCTCTCTTCCCGTCCTCTGGTGCCCAGAACGACAACTTTAACGCTCCCTTGTTCGATCAGCCAACCCTGAACCCTAGCGACATCAACAACATGACGTCCCCGCAGACCCATCACTCCCCGACCCCTCCTCACCTCCTCCAGCTCGACGGCCACCACCCCGGCTCGGCGCATCAGTCGCCTGCCTTCAATCAGCACCAGTTCTCCTCCCCGCCTGGTGGCCACTCCAGGCATGCTTCGCTCGGTCCCGAAGCCGCCCTGCTTCCGCAAATGGGCGACTGGACTCAGGCCCAGTTCCAGGGTCACCGCCGCAGCCCTTCAGAGTACTCAGACGTGTCTTCGGTCGCTCCATCGCCGAACCTCGTCAGCTCCGATACCTTCGATGGGGATGTTGGCGGTCACTCTCCCAATCAGCGTCCCTCGGACGGCAGTATGTACGAGTCTGTGATGGGCATGAACAACTTCAGCATTTCGGACAATAGCCCAGGCCACCAAGGCCGAAGCCCATCCCACAGCCCGGCAATCAGCCCTCGAATCGTTCCGCAGCAGATGCCCGACGTTATCCAGCAGTCCCACTATGGTCTCCCAACCTTGAACCACGCATATGGAGCCCCTTCCGCATACCCAGACATCCCTGGGTCTGTCGAGGCCTTCCCTACACTCCAGTCAACTGGGGGTCCCGACCTGTCCCAGATGGCACCTCCTGCCATCAACATTGATTTTGCGCCCTCAAACTCCAAGCCTGTCCCATTCGACGCCCACAAACCGCGGATGGACCAAGATTCCTTGACGCCCCCCGACCGAGGTACGTTTTCTATCCTTTGCCGTATCGAGCTTGACTAACATGTTCTCAGGTCGTCCTAGATCCCGTCCTCGAGCTGTCACAGATCCATTCCATCCTGGTGGTGGCGGCTTGTTGAACCGCCCTGGCAACGCCAACGGCATGTCCCCGTCCCTCGGTGACGACCTGGCAGGACGATCAGATGCCTCCAGGTCGTTATCGCCTCTCGACAGATCGGCGGTCTCACCCTCGCGTAGACGCCAGTCTACATCGGCAGTACCTAACAACGTTATTGCGCTGCGCCTGGCAGACCCCGAGTACCAGAACAGCCAAGACAGTGGAGCAGCCAAACGAGTTCAGAAGCACCCCGCAACGTTCCAGTGCACGCTGTGTCCTAAGCGATTCACTAGAGCCTACAACTTGCGCTCGCATTTGCGTACCCACACCGACGAACGACCGTTTGTGTGCACCGTATGTGGCAAAGCTTTCGCCCGACAGCATGACCGTAAGCGACACGAGAGTTTGCATTCGGGCGAGAAGAAATTTGTTTGCAAGGGTGATCTCAAGGTTGGTGGGCAATGGGGTTGTGGAAGACGGTTCGCTCGTGCCGATGCTCTTGGACGCCATTTCCGATCCGAGGCTGGACGCATCTGTATCAAACCCTTGTTGGATGAAGAGATGATGGACCGGCAGCGGGTGTGGCAAGAGCAGAGGATGCAGCAGAATATGGCCCAAGGCATGGGTCCTCCTGGATCTATGCCCATGGAAGCCTCTCCGGCATACCCCATGGATGCCAGCGGTAACTATATGCTCCCTGCGGCACTTCTAGCGCAATACCCTGTTCTGGCGCAAATGAACTGGCCTGGATCCGACGTCAGTGGTATAGACGATGACATGAGCGGTCGATCGTCATTTGACGCCAGCGACCTCGACGAAGCGGACGACGGTGGCTATGTGAGCGGGCCTGGGACAGGCTACGGTGAAGGTGGCATGAACCAGAATTTTGGCGAGATGGGATATGTCAGTGATTTTGGGGGTCGCTAGTCTGCGCCTATCCAGGTGACACGTTCCCCGTGGTCTTCCTTCTCTTCTCTGGCTTTTTGATGCTGATACCTGTGGGAATGGTTGGAAGCCTCTTTTATTTTGTCAGCGACCTACTCTTTTTTGATTCTCGGGTGGGATCTGTTTTGATGTATACCGGACGGACTCGGCGCCTACAACGGCGATTTAGGAAACACCTCTGTGATTGGACAGGAAGGTGTGGATATGAATATCGTGACATTTCTTCGGGAGGGCTCAGGATAGACGGCAATGCGTATAGATACCAAACTGAGTCTGTTGTCTTCTTATGTGTGTATTGTTTTGGATAGGGTGTACTGTGATTCGCAAACTAGACCACGCAAGAACTATCACATCTGTCGATGACCATTGAAGTTGAGAACGATACTTGCGCATTTTGATAATACGTAGAGCCAAGTCGCAGACCTTAGTTTAACCTTCGACAATAGGGAGACGGAAGAGTTGATATGAAAGGTTTGATTGCCGAGTGGTTGGCTGAACTATCTATGAGAAAAGACCCCAAAATACCTCGCCGAACCCCACGTCTATGCCAGGTGTGTATATATTACTCTTCGCGGCCGCGCAACCCATCAGAACGCAACCTGTCTGATCCCCTTCCTCTGTTTGTTTCGCAGAGGCGAGTTGCCTTCCAGGATATCTTCAGAGCCAACCTTAACATGACCCAAAGCAAACTCAAAGCAACCCAACGCCGTCCGAAGCCCAATTCGCCTGTTCCCTGTTTCCCTTTCCAACGTGAAAGTTATACCGACACCTATGACCTTTACCAAACAAACGGTACGCAGCTCGTATGTTCTATCTATACCATACCGAGAACACTTCTTCAAGGTAATCACATTATCGGAGTCCGCTAGACTCCTGTCCCAAAGTAGCTCTTGGCCACCTCATCAATGACGCCGACGCATATCGTGTGATGAGCCGTGACAACGGCATCAATGATGAATGGCATCATGAGAGAGTTCGCTTCGACCATGACATCCTCGTGGATATCGTATTCGTCCCCCACAGCGGTCATGGTGCTACCGGTGCCGGTGCTGTCAGACCCGGCGGGGGACGTGGGCCCGAGGCGGGGCCGGACCGTATATTCGGCGCGGATGACGACGCCGGCTGGAGCCTCGGCACGAGAGCGCATGCCATCGGGGATGCGCTGGAAGACGACCTGGTAGGTGACCTCCTTGCTGAGACCCGGGGCCAGGGTGACAAGCTCGGAGACCTGGAAGAAGCGGACAGAGTCGTCGCCGGAGCTGAAGAAGGGGTCATCGGCGATAGACTCTGGACGTGGCGGGGTTTCGCTATAGCGCGTCATGGTCTTGTGGTTATCCAGGAAAGGGATGAAGCTCTGCACGCTGGCGATAACGACCCCCGGGGGGAGGTTGCCGGGGATAGGGACGTCGTGGTTCAATAGGCGTTGCGACCTCATGGCTGGCGATTTAGTTGAGAGTTCAGGTGGCGTACGTGGTGGAGATACTGATATCAGGTGGTTATGGAGTGGTGGTGATGCGAAAGGCTGAGAGGAGCTACCTTCTCAAGCCTGATAATAGTCCCTTTCTCGTATAAGTGGTGTTGACAACAATGGCAGCTTATCGTCGCCACAATTGATGAGAAGGGCGATCAGAGTGAAGATGGGCAAGATGCTGGGGTTGACAATGTTGATTGCAGTGGCGATGGTATGGCGTGGTGAAGCCTCTCGTTGTGGACATGATGATATATCAGTGTCGACAACGCACAATGCCCCGCGACGACAAGAAGCCCTGACTGGTGCTGTTCCGTGCTTCCAGCGCGCTCGTGAGGCCGTCGAGGCGCGGTGCAATGCTGAGATGACTGGGAGTGAGCAAACCACCGGGGCACCGAAGATGACGAGACCCTATCCTGATGAAGCCGCCTTGTGATAATGGCTTTGTGATGGGAGGAGATGGCTTCGGCGTCAGGCTTCTCCGGCGACGGGGAGCGGGAAGGAGGAGATCCGGGGTCGCGGCTCTGACCAACGCCGGTGCTACGGGATGAAGCGACTGGGGTGGTGAGCAACCTGGCGGGGGGTAAGACGGACGGATAGGTACGTACGAAGTATTGTGAGTAGTGGTGAGAGATGGAAGTGAGTGAGGATTGAGGGCGATGAGACAGTACGGCGACAGCCGATTGGGGGGATTGTGGCGGGCGGATATGCCGAGCGTGGCTGGTGATGAGCTGCCGCAGTACGTACTGCGTAGTAGCAGAGATAAAAATACTACAACACTGCCGCTGCAGCTACCACTATGCGCTACTGTATATGCTGGGTACCCTGCCAAAAGACGCTTGAGAAGGGGTTTTCTCATCGAGCTCTCGGGCCTCCGTGGGTGAGAACGGCGGTGGCTGAGGAGGGCGGTGCAACGAGATAGCGTGTGTGTGTACCTCTCCCTCTCTTCAAGACAGCCGCTGTATTTTGCTTTCCATTTCCTCCATCCAATCTCTCGACGGAGGGGAGAAGGGAACATCTCGTACGTATTGTAGCAACCTGGGTTCCAAGGATGCAGCGGCTAGCCTTGCCGTTGTTTGTCATTGATGTCGACTCCCGTGGCTATAAGAGGCGGAGGGACTCCACTGGGGCCGAATAAAGAAGCGGGGGATTCTGCTATCAAGGGAAAGTCACCAGCGGACGGTCGCCGGATGCGGATGGACAATTTCCAAGATGAGTAGGTGTCATTTCCGCGTACGTCGAGGGACAGGCCTTTACAGAGTACGTGTGTCGAAAAAGAAGAGGAAAAAGAAGAAAAAAGATCAAAAAGCGTCGAAATCTGAGACTTGAGGCCAACCTATTGGTTCAGCACAATCGCATGTCCGTCCATTGTTCTCTCCGTCTCCGAGTCCAAGCCGCGCCGTGGGTCGCCCCGTAGCGCTGATCAACCTCCGGCCGTCCCCGCCCCGGGGGAGAAGAAATGCTAGAAACATTCTGTGCCTGGCTCGTTGGCTGCTTGGGATCGGGAGAGTCGTTTCGGCTTAGGCGGGAGTGTGAGGCTGCAGGTGCCCTGCATGACGTTTGACATTCGCGGCGGCCCTGCGCAGCATACTAGCAATGGACTTGCAGACTACCAGCGTCCTGCCCGGCATTCCCATCACCAGTCTGGCTTCTCTCTCTGATGGATCGCTCCCATGCTGCAGTAGCAGTGCTTCTTGCCATGTACGTGCTACGACACACTGGAATAAGCGTCCAGAGGCCCGTATGCACAGCCAGCGCGGGAGCTAACAAAGCCCGTCTCCCGTAACCTGATGCCCGACATCCATAGTGGTGAGGTGACAAGTGATGGAGGAAACCACAGATGACCGACTGCGGAGGATCGTCGCCGATCTTCTCGTCTGCAAGTGACTCACGCGACCTGAATGTACCGCAAATGGCTCTAGGAGGTACTGTGTGCCTACCGATCCTGGACGACGCTGCGCCCAAATGCCATGGACCAATGTTGTCGGCTCCCAATTCCAGGGTAGCGGGCATCTCACGCCACCATCTCTACGCAACGGCATGAGCTTGACTCGACAAGCGCATGCCAATTCGACGGCCCAGAGGAGCCACGTAGGTCTGGGACGGAGATTTTTTTTAAAAAAAAAGTAAAGATGGCTAATAAACACATCACCAAGAAAGGATCCCTAGCGGGTCAGATCACGGATGCACGCTTCATGCGACTGATGGGTAGGGTGTCTTCGGTTCCCGTCGCCCAAGGGCAAGGCAGAGACAAACAAGGGTGAAATGACCGACAGACGGGCTCGCGGTGACACACAGAAGAGACAGAGAGACATGAGTCTAGACACACATGAGCCTAGACACACAGGAATGCAAAACACATGGCCTCCCTCGCGTTATGCTTGGGCTGTTCGATGACGAAGGTGGACGGCTTCGGGTCTGACCGCCAGAAGTTGGTTGGGCGGGATTGGACGGTCGAGCGGGCTTCTGGCCCAGAGAGACAGGAAAGACTCTTGAGCTGTGAGCAGGGGAGGGGGGGCGTCCAGCAAACGCGTCGTCTCCCCGGCAGAAGCTTTGCGGCTTTTTGAAGCATTGCACGTTGAAGCGGTGAGAGGTTGACGATGCCTCTTCGGGCCAAATGCTGTGGGATGCTGCACGAGGCTAAGAGACTGGAGGCACTGGTGGGCCCGTAGCAGCCAAGCACGCGCCAGTTAGTTCCCGACGTCTGCATCTCGCCCGCAGGCCGCAGGACGCCAGTGGGTTCGCGGACGGGGGGGGGGGACGACGACGATGCCACAGCCCGTACATACTGTACCTCTGCGTTGGCCGTGTTGCTGCCCAGCGGCGCATGTAGCGGTACCGACTTGGATATCGTACCCTTCCATGAGGTGCCTTTGAAGGAGAGGAGGATCCTAGCTTCAAAACTCCTCCTCTCCCAGCCAAATCGATCTGGGAGGGGGGGTCTAGGTCTAGTTAGTCCCCTTCCCTACCCGCTGCCGCTAGTCGGCCTTGAGGCTGGGTTTGGTTGTTGGAGTGACGGGCACGCTCCGTCTGATCTGGGGGCGTGGGTTGAATGAAGGTGGAAAGCCGTGGCGAGAAGCCGCCTGAGTCGGCTGGTCGTCGAGGGAACGGATCGGGCCAGAGAGCGAGTTCCCGTCCCACCATGATCCGAGGCCTGTCTACATCTACACTCGCACAGCACAGCGTCAGGGTCCAGAAACGTGGGTGATCGTGGACGCGGGGAAAGAGAAAGATTCGGCAGTCTTGCCGCCCTGTGACGACTTCCCCCGGACGGCTCAGCAACGGGCTGGTGGATAGGATAGGCAGTTGAGCGCAAGGTTGTTGATAGTCAGGTATGGATGGCTCTTTTGATAACGGGAGTCGCGTCTATGTTACCCCTCCTTAACCGAGGAGGACACACAAAATGGCAGAATACCACACGACACAGACACCAGACGCACACTCACACATACTGCACACACACATACACACACCCACGCACACGCTTGTCTCAGGATGTTTCCATGTTTGATACATATTTCGGCCCGCTGGTGGCGACGACCTGGCTGACCTGGGCTGGGCTGGGTTGTATGAGCTCGGCCCCCCGCGTGATGTCACGGAGATCGAACGACGGGGCCCAGGGTCTTTTGGAGGGGATACGACAAGGGCGGCTGGGGCAGGTACCCAGCATGTTAGAATCAGTCCTGCGAATACGTGAATTGCGAACAATTAGGTAGAGCTGGCCGGGACGAACAAGCTGTTTTGGTTGTACGACTAGATTCAGAAGTTGCGTGTACAAGCTAGCAAGTGAGAAGGCAGGTATATCCCTTCTGCTGGGAGGCGATTTCTAAAGAAGAGGATACCTCCGAGTTGCCTTACTGGGCGTGGGTCTCGCCTTGCGAGTTGGGCAACAAAGGCGCATCATCCAGACTTTGGCGTCTGTCGATGATAGGGAACATCCCGGTAGTCTGGCTGACACCCCTCGACGACTGTGCGCATTGTGTCACTATTGTCCTTGGGCGTCGCCTTCGGAAAGCTTGCTCCGTAGATGAGCAGTTGACGTTGTCGTGTCGGCTCCTCCAGTCCAACACGGACGGAGCACTATTTTTTCAAAAAGAGGTGGCTGGGAGAATGGAGTCGATGAAGTCCTTCTGCACATTCTCATTTGCCCAAGAAGAAAGGGAAAATGCAAAGACAGGCCAGCCAAACATCACAGACCGACAGGGGGCGAATGAAGATCGGGTCTAGCCAAGCAAAAGGCGAGCGCCCGACTGGCCTGGCCCTGCAGAGCGAAGCCTGGCAGCATTGGGGAGGAGGGCGCATCTGGTTGGTTGAGGCTGGGCTCTCGCTGCGCCGTGGTGTTGCACGAGGGTTTATCCTGATGTCCTGCTGGCTGCTGGGTGGGTTGCCACTGGGTGGAAGAGGTGATGAGTGGTGACGGGATCAAAATGGGATCAACTGGTGTGTGTGTGTGTGTGTCGACCGAGTTTGATGGTGGGTGGGCACTGCAACTGCGCAGTCCCATGGATGTTATGCGTAACAACAACCGCAACTCGCTTCCTTGACGCTCTCACGCGCCTCTTCACACCCTTCCGACCCTCCCCCCCGCCCCCGGCCACTCACACCTGCTGCTGCGTCGATGCGCCTCGTGCGTTGTGCATTGTCGACGACCCTGACGCTTCTCAAGTCGTCGCCCCGGTCCAGAGTGTACCTGCGCATACATATATGCCCCCTCCTCGTGACATGTACCTCCACGACTCCCCTTTTCTTCTTCTTTGGTCCCCGTTGTCGCCTGAACGCACCTATCCCTCCCCCATCTTGAATCTCTCTCCCGGCGGTGCCACATGCTGATATCACCCTGCTTGTATGGGCAACAAGGGGGTGGAATTTCGAGAACAAGAGAAGAGTTTAGCGAGAAAGGGAGAGGACCCTGAGGTACCTTATCAAGGGGTAAAAAAAAAAAGAGAACGCGTTTCCTGCTGGACATCGCGAAGTCACGGGCCTGTCTTTTTCCTCCTTCCCAAGACGTTGATTCTCTGCTCACCCGCTCGTCGCTTTTTTTTTTTTAATACCTACACCCAACCCAACCTCCCCCATCTTTATCGGACCCGGTCAAATAGCGGTAGGTACCTTAACCTATCATTGCCTAACGTCCCTCCACCTGGGGCATTGGGAATCCATCTGTGAAGTCCGTACGCCTTTAACGGGCAGCTGTCCATGGCTTACATGCTTTTGCACATAAACCTTACCCAGTCAGATCAAGACCCAGACGGACGGAGACATGCTAACGGCAAAATATCTCCAGACAATCTAGGAATTAGCAGTCGCCCGCTTGCCGTTCCTCCCCCTGCCTGCCACCCCCAGCCAGCCAGCTTGCCTGTCATCGTCACTCGCTTGCTCGCTGCTGTTTATGGGGCCGCCCCCCGTCGACTCATCCCCGCCTGTCGCCTCTTTGCATTACGCCTGGCCTGGTGTGACGACTGACATTCGTCTGGCCGACGATCCAAACAAGCACACCGGCGTCATTGGCTCCGCGGGCTTACCCGCTCGTCTTTGATCTTTTGGACCTTCCCTGCCCCCCCTCCGGAACGGCCATTCTTTCCTTCAACTACTATACTCCCTCTCTTTTCTTGGCTCTGGGAGAATATTCCTAGCCATCTTGCCGCGGCGTGGCTCAACCCAACTCAACATCGCCTGAGCTAAGGTTCCCCCCCCCCGGCTCTACTGGCACAGACCGAATCCATTGTGTTTGTCTGCGCCTCGACCACCCCAAGAGATTCCCGACTCGCGACTAAGATTTGGTAAAAACGGGACGGCGCCCTTGATAAGTCCGTGGCCCAGGGTCTTGATAGTTACCCTGGGAGCCATCTAATTATCGATTTCGCTTCTTCGCACCAGATCTCTCTTTTTTTTTCTCAAACGGCCCTCGCTCCCACACGTCGGCTAATCTCCAGCGGAAGAAAAAAAAAACCCATCGTCCGCGACATCGACCTTCGCTGCGCGACATTGCATCACGACCCGTTACGATTCCCGCAGATTCGCACTATCTACCTTCCGTCCGACTCGCTCCCTCACCTCACCGTCTCCGCTCACTTACACGACCCTCTCCCGTGAGCGACATCGAACATTACGACCTCGCTCCCAAACCGCCATTCCACTCGCCTGGGTTCTCCGCCCAGCATCTCCGCCTCGATCTCCGTCCGGCCTCCGCCATCCACAGCGTCCATGATTGCATCGTCGCTTCGCCTTCGCACGAGCTCCATCTACCACAATGGCCGCGGCCGACGTTTTGGCGTTCGCAGAAAGGAGGATAGGAAGCGAATATGGCTGGTCAACGATCCGGCATTCGCCGACGACTGGATGGGATGAGCGCTCTTTGCGCCTGCAGCTGGGCACAATTGCCCATGCTTGGGTCGCGCAGACCTCTCACCGGCAGGTATGTTGTGGTGGTTCTTGCTTTATTCGTTCCCTCGGGCCGCGCCCGCTGCAGCTTGTTGGAGAGTGCACTTACACTTGACTTCCTCGGGTTGACGGGTCCATGATACATAAAGCTTATCTGCTTCGTCGGTGGCGCCTCAACGGTCGAGTCGATCAACGGGCCGAACTCATGGGGGAACCTGCGACGCCACCTTCCGTAACCCACCACGACGGAACGCAACCTCCTCGAAGTCTATCTAACATTCCATCTCTCTAGAACCTCCCGACCTCCTCGCATCGACGTGTGGCCACCAAGACCCTGATAATCCCCAACTTCAACCCGAAATGGTCGCGCTGCATCCCCCGCACGTGCGAACCTCCCGCTTCCTCCAATCCCGTCATGGACCCCAACGACCCCGACGACTATGCGCGCCCGCAGCTGCCTGCATGGATGGATGCGTTCGCGCCGCCTCGTTCGTCTAATGCACCACGAAAACGACGCGAAAGAAACGACCTGCTCAGCGACCCCGCCTTCGACGTCTCCATCGATTTCAACTCCCAGGAGGGCTTCTACGAGGCCGCAAAGAAGAAGAAACCGACGAAGCAGTCACTCCCTCCCCCACCTCCTCCGGTGCCGCCGCCTCCGCCTGCCGACGAACCCAATAAGGACGATGGTGCTGGTGGTGACGCCAACGGTGGCGATGCTGCTGGAGGTGCTGGCGACGAAAACAACGGCAATGGCGCTGGCGGCGAGGGGTGGGGAGATCTCTCAGCCCCAGCAGCCAAGCCTAAAAAGAAGAAGGGCGCCAAAGACGCGCTCGGTGGGGGGTTGCCCAGCATACCCACGAACGACTTTGGCGCCGACTCGTTCGATGAAATCAAGTTGGGTGATGATTTAGGAGGGAAATTGGACTTGAATCTGGGCCCCCCCGACGCGAAGGGGGGGTTTGGGTCATGGGGGGGCATCGGGGGCGCTGGGGCCGCCGCCGCGGGCGGAAGCAATTGGGATTGGGCGGGTGCCGGCTCGGGTGGAAATGACACCGTGGCAGCCCCTGTTGACATCAACATGGACGACAACTCCTGGGGCATCAATCGTGGAAAACCCAAAAAGGCTGGCAAGTCCAACCTCTCGTTCGACGAATTTGGTGAGAGTCCAGGCCAACCCGCGGAGGAGGCCAGCATGGAGAAGGAGGACCCCTGGGGCTTCGGCGCTAAGAAGCCCTCCGGCAAGAAGAAGGACAGCAGCACTTGGGGATCCCCACCCACGAACGACAAGAAGGATTCCCTCGGCTCAGGCGATCTTTGGGGCTTCGATGGCTCCAAAAAGAAGCCCCCACCCTCCTCCGCATCATCCGACAAGAAGGACCCCGAAGACATCTGGGGCACCTGGGGCATCACGAAGAAGGATAGGACGAAGAAGAAGGGCATACTCGATGACTTGGGCCCCCCTCCAGCACCCGCACCCGATCCGCCGCCAGCAGATGACATGTGGGGGGGCTGGTCCAAGAAGGACAAGAAACCTGCCATCTGGGGCGAGTCAGACCACGTGCTAGACGCAGCACCAGATCCGCCAATGCAAGACGACACGAAGAACGAAAGCGATGACTTCTGGAGCACATTCGGGACTAAGAAGAAGGGCCCGGTAGAGGAGGAACCGCCCGAGGAGAAGCCTGCAGACGGCTGGTCAGCTTGGGGCCTCGCAAAGGCCGCCAAGAAAAAGGCGTCCATTTTCCCCGAGTTTGGCGACGACAAACCTGAAGAACCCCAGAAAGGAGACGACGGCTGGGATCTCTGGGGAACTGGGAAGAAGAAGAAGAGCGACCTTATCAGCTTGACGGACTCGGTCCCCCCACCTGCCCCCGAACCCGAACCCGAGAGCAGCGGTGGTTTCTTCGCCTCATGGGGCCTGGGTGGCAGTAAGAAAAAGAAAGCCCCCGAGCCTGCCCCCTGGAAGCCAGACGCGATTGAGGAGCCTAGTGACGAGTTTTGGAACTCTGTTGGCAAGAAGAAGTCTGACCCTCTTCAATTTCTTGACGATGGTGAGATATTCCGATTTGACGAAGTGGGGGAGCGCATGGACAGCCAGGTCAACCGAGACGACGACGCCTTTGGTGGAAGTTCTTCGTCCAAAACGAGACATTCACAAACACTCGGATCGGCACCTTGACTGATCTGTCTCCTCCAGCGCCAACCCTCCCAGATATGGACTATGCTAAATCATCTGAATAAATAGGACAAAAACAAGCCGAGGAGCAGGCTGCTCGAGAGGCAGCAGAGCAAGCTGCCAAGGACGAGGAGGCTGCCATTCGTGCGGCGGAAGCGGTCGAGGCAGCAGCGGAAGAAGACGAGCTTTCTGGCTTGCTCGCGAAGAGACTCAAACGAGGAGGAAAACTCTTGAGGAGGGACGCAGAACGAGTTGCCATTCTCGAGGCCAACGCTGCGACCAGAGCCAATGAACGAGCCATCCGCGACGCCGAGGAACAAGCTGCGAGGGAAGCAGAAGATGCTGCCGCCGCTGAAGTCGCCGCCGCCGAGGAAGCAGCAACAGCAGAGGCTGCCGCCAAGGAGGCTGCAGAAGCAGAGGCGGCAGCAGTAGTAGCGGCCGAGGATACAGAAGTCGCCGCTTTGATTGCGAAGAAGGCCAAGCGCGGAAAGCTATCTAAAAAGGACACCGACCGACTTACCATGCTCCAGGCGAACGCTGATGGACGAGCCGCAACACAAGCTGTCCAGGAGTCAGAAGAGCAAGCTGTGAAGGACGCGGAGGCTGCTGCTATCGTGGATGCCGCCGCGGAAGCTGTTGCCGTCGAGGAAGCCGCTGCCGCAGACGCTTGGGCTGCCGAAGCTGCCGCAAGAGAGGCTGCCGATGCCGAAGCAGCTGAGATTGCCAAGGAAGAGGAGGAACTTGCAGCTCTCACAGCGAAGAAAGCAAAAAGGGCTGGCAAGCTGACTAAGAAAGACGCAGAACGGTTCACTATCCTCTCCGAAAACGCCGCGAAACGAGCCGAGGCACAAGCAGCGCAGGACGCTGAGCAGGCAGCTCAAGGCGGCGAGGACCAGGCTGCTAGGGAAGCTGAAGAAGCAGCCGCCGCCGAAGCTGCTGCCACCGAAGCCGCCGCCGCCGCCGCCGAGGCTGCTGCCGCGCAGGAGGCTGCAGACGCAGAAGCAGCCGCTCAGGCCGCAGCCGATGCAGAGGCAGACGCCGCCGCTGCTGCTGATGCTGACGCTGTTGAAATCGCCAAGGAAGAGGAGGAATTGGAGGCTCTCAAGGCGAAGAAGGCCAAAAAGGGCAAGCTGAGCAAGAAAGACACTGAAAGATTCACTGTCCTTGTCGGCTTGACTGTGAGCCGAGCTCAGGAGAAGGCTGCTAAGGAAGCCGAAGAAGCTAGTGCTAAGGCAGCCGAGGAGCAAGCTGCTAAGGACGCCGAAGAGGCTGCTGCCCGCGAGGCAGAGGAGCAAGCTACGAGGGAAGCGGAAGCGGCAGAGATGGCTAAAGAGGAGGAGGAGCTTGCAGCTTTGGTAGCAAAGAAAGCCAAGAAGGGAAAACTCGGCAAGAAGGATACTGATCGCTTCAACATCCTCACTGATAAGGGAAATGAACGATTGGCAGCCCAAGCTGCAGCGGCAGAGGCAGCCGCCGCCGACGCGCCACCACCGGAAGAACTCATAGATGAACCCCTAGTGGAAGCACCTCCGGTGGAAGAGCCTCCGGCGGAGGATCCTCCAGCAGAAGACCCTCCATCAGAAGATCCTCCAACAGAAGATCTCCTAGCAGACGAGCCGCCCGTAGAAGACGCACCGGGAGATCCTGACGCCATTGCAGCGCAAGAGGCCGCAGAAGCCGAAGCCGCCGCTATCGCTGAAGAAGATGCAGAGCGGACTGCTTTGCTTGCGAAGAAAGTAAAGAGAGGCAAGCTAGGCAAAAAGGACACCGATCGTTTGGACATTCTTACTGAGAACGCCAACCAACGAGAAGCCAAGGCTGCCGCTGAGGCCGAAGAGCTCGCCGCCGCCGAGGCTGCCGCTGCTGACGAAGCTGCCGCCGCTGCCGCTGCTGACGAAGCTGCCGCCGCTGCCGAAGCTGAAGCTGCTGCTGCCAAAGAGGTTGAAGCTGCGGAAATTGCTGAGGAAGAGGAGGAACTTGCAAATCTCACAGCAAAGAAAGCAAGAAGGGGTGGCAAGCTGATTAGGAAGGATACTGAGCGTTTCAACATTCTAACAGAGAACGCAAACCGACGAGCCGAGCAGGCAGCGAAGGAGACGGAAGAGGCTGGTCCTTCTGAGGCCGAGATCACTGCTGCCGCTGAAGCTGAAGAAGCTGCCGCCGCTGAAGCTGCCGCCCAGGAAGAAGCCATCGCCGCCGAAGCTGCTCAGGCCGAAGAAGCCGCTGCTGCCGAGGCAGCCGAAGCCGAAGCTGCTGCTGCCCGGGAGGCCGAGGCCACTGCTATTGCCGTAGAGGAGGCCGAGCTAGCTGCCTTATCTGCAAAGAAGGCGAAGAAGGGCAAGCTTGGCAAAAAGGACACTGATCGCTTCAACATTTTGACAGAAAACGCAGCGACACGAGCCCTGGCCAGTGTTGATACGACAGCTGCCAAAGAGGCAGAAGACGCCGCCGCTGCTGCTGAAGCAGAAGAAGCAGCAGCTGCAGAGGCCGCTGCGGCAGAAGAAGCTGCTGCGGCCGAAGCAGCGGCTGCAGAAGAAGCCGAAGCAGCCGCAGCAGCAGCAGCAGAAGCAGAAGCAGCCGCAGCAGCAGAGGCCGCCGCTGCCGAAGAGGCTGCCTCTCCTGAAGTTGACGATGCCGAACTCGCCGCCATTGCGGAAGAAGAGGCAGAACTGGCTTCCCTGGAAGACAAGAAGACGAAGAGAGGTAGGCTGGGCAAAAAGGATACTGATCGCTACAACCTGTTGACTGCAAATGCGGCGGCACGAGCTGAGAAGGTAGCGGAGGAAGAGGCCGCTGCTGCAGCCGCCGCAGAAGCTGAGGCAGCCGCCGCAGCCGAAGCTGAGGAGCAAGCTGCCAAAGAAGCAGAAGAAGCCGCAGCAGCAGCAGCAGCTGAAGCCGAAGCTGCCGCCATCGCAGAGGAGGAAGCCGAGCTTGCTTCTTTAGATGCCAAGAAGGCACGGAGGGGCAAATTGAGCAAGAAGGACACAGATCGCCACAACATCCTTACTGAGAACGCCGCTCAGAGAGCCCAGAAAGCAGCAGAAGAGGAAGCAGCGGCAGCAGCGGCGGCAGCAGCAGCAGAGGCTGAAGCTGAAATTGACGCTGAGGTTGAAGAACCTGCCTCTGACCCAGTGGAAGATGCTCCTGATCCCGACGATCTCGACGATGGCGACGTTTTCGAGGATGCAGATGTCTTCGAAGATGCAGCAGATTCCATCGGCCCTGAAGATCCTGCTATCGACCCGGAGGCCGATGCTGCCGCTGAGGAACAAGCTGCCAGGGAAGCTGAAGAGGCCGCTGCAGCTGAAGCAGCTGCCATCGCCGAAGAGGAAGCCGAGTTAGCTGCTTTGGAAGCCAAGAAGACAAGGAAAGGCAAGCTGGGTAAGAAGGATACAGACCGATACAACATCCTGACCGACAACGCGGCGCAGAGAGCTTCCAAGGCAGCAGAGGAACAGGCCGCTGCCGAGGCAGAAGAGGCGGCAGCAGCTGATGCCGCTGCCGCCGAAGAAGTTGTCGATATTGATGCTCCGGTTGACGACGACGCAGAAGCGGCAGCTAAAGAAGCAGCGGATGCTGAAGCTGCTGCTGTCATCGCCGAAGAGGAGGCGGAGTTGGCCGCCTTGGAAGCAAAGAAAACCCGGAAAGGAAAGCTGGGTAAGAAGGATACGGATCGGTACAACATCTTATCTGAAAGCGCTGCTGCGAGAGCCGAGCAGGCAGCACAAGAAGAAGCTCCCGAGGACGCGGACGATGCAGCTGTGGCAGAAGTTGCTGCTGCTGAAGATGCTGCCCTCGCCGAGGAGGTTGCTGCCGTCGAAGCTGCCGCTGCCGAAGCTGCCGCCGCGGAGGCTGCTGCTGCGGAGGCTGCTGCAGCTGAAAAAGCAGCTGAGAAGGCCGCAGCAAAGGCAGCGGCGAAGGAAGAAGCTGCCGCCGCCAAACTCGCTGCCGTGGCCGCCGCAGAAGAAGAAGAGTTGGAAGCATTGGTAGCCAAGAAGGCCAAGAAAGGCAAACTTGGCAGCAAAGACACCGCTCGTTTCACCACCCTTACTGAGAACGCGGCGCAAAGAGCTGAGAAGGCAGCCGAAGCCGAAGCTGCTGCTGCTGAAGCCGAGGAGCTTGCCAAGATTGCTGCAGAAGAGGAAGAGCTGGCTGCTTTGTCTGACAAGATGGCAAAGAAGGGAAAGCTTGTTAGGAAAGACACGGAACGCTTCAACCTTCTCACCGAAAATGCGATGGCGAGAGCGGAAAAGGCGGCTGAAGAGCAAGCAGCTAGGGACGCCGAGGCTGCCGCTGCAGCAGAAGCTGAAGAAGCTGCCGCCGCCGAAGCAGCAGCAGCAGCAGAAGCCGAAGCTGCCGCCGCTGCAGAGGCCGCCGCCGCCGAGGAGGCCGCTGCTCAAGAAGCTGCTGCTGCCGCCGAGGATGAGGAGATCGCTGCCTTAATAGCCAAGAAAGCCAGAAAAGGCAAGCTGGGTCGCAAAGATACGGATAGGTTTAACATCCTTACCCAGAATGCGACGGAGCGTGCCGAGGCAAAGGCTGCGAAAGAAGCTGAAGAGGCAGCTGCAGCTGAGGAGGAGGCCCCACCGGAGGAGGTGGTGGCGGAGGAGGAGGAGGATCTGGAACCGGCCCCCGAGGATGAGGATGCCGAGGAGGAAGCTCCCCCTGAAGATGAAGAAGATTTACTCATGGAGGAACCTGAAGAACCCGCTCCCGACGCTGACGAGGAAGCCGTTGCTGCCGTTGAAGAGGCCGCCGCCGCTGAAGAGGCCGCCGCAGCAAAGGAGGCTGCTGAAGCCGAAGCCGCTGCTATTGCTGCAGAGGAAGAAGCAGAGCTTGCCGCGTTGTTGTCGAAAAAGGCAAGAAAGGGCAAATTGGGCCGCAAAGATACTGACAGGTTTAACATCCTGACGGACAACGCCACCATGCGAGCTGCAGAACGAGCTGCCAAGGAAGCCGAGGAGGCTGCTGCTGCCGAAGAAGCAGAGGCCGCTGCCACCGCCGAGGTCGATGATGGCGAGGCCGAAGATGACGAAGCCGAGGATGGTGAGGCCGAGGATGGTGAGGCCGAGGCTGAAGATGGTGAGGCTGAGGGCGATGAGGCCGACGATGTTGAGGTTGAAGACATCGAAGTCGAAGATGCTGAGGTCGAAGATGCCAATATTGACGAAGCAGCTGAAGCTGAAGCTGCTGCAGCCGCTGAAGCTGCTGCACAGGAGGCTGCCGCTGCCGAAGCCGCCGCACAGATTGAGGCAGAGGAGGCAGAACTTTCGGCTTTGAAGGCGAAGAAAGTCAAGAAGGGCAAGCTTGGTAGAAAGGATACTGAGAGATACACCGTTCTCATAGGACTTGCTGACCAACGTGCCGAAGAGCAAGCTGCCAAGGAGGCCGAAGAAGCGGCAGCTGCAGAGGCGGCTGCAGCTGAAGAAGCAGCGGCAGCGGCAGAAGAAGCTGCAGCGAAGGAAGCAGAAGAGCAAGCTGCTTTGGAGGCAGAGGAGGCCGCCGCTGCTGAGGCCGAAGCTGCTGCCAAGGCCGAAGCTGCCGCTGTTATCGAAGAGGAGGAGGCTGAGCTCGCAGCATTGAACGAAAAGAAAGCCAAGAGAGGCAGACTTGGCAGGAAAGATTTGGAAAGATTTCACATCTTAACAGAGAATGCTACCCAGCGCGCCGAAGAGCAAGCTGCTTTGGAGGAAGAAGCTGCTGCTGCCGAGGCCGCTGAAACTGCTGCGAGGGAAGCCGAAGAGCAAGCGGCCCTAGAAGCAGAGGAGGCTGCTGCCGCCGAGGCAGCCGCCGCCGCCGAGGCAGAAGAGATCGCCGCACGAGAAGCTGCTGAGGCAGAAGCTGCCGCGATTGCTGAGGCGGAGGATGCCGAGCTTGCCGCCCTGGTAAATAAGAAGGCTAAAAAAGGCAAGCTTGGCAGGAAGGATACAGACAGATTCCATATCTTGACCAAGAATGCTGAGGAGCGTGCCGAGGAAGCTGCTGCCAAGGAGGCGGCGGCGGCGGCGGCAGCGGAAGCGGAAGTCGACGATGATCTTGACGCAGATCTCGACCCCGACGAAGTGGAGGAAATCCTCAAGGCCGGTGAGAAGGACCCCGGAGAGGAAGACGAAGAATCATACGAAACCCCTGCCGAGGAAGGAGAGGAAGCGGAGGAAGAAGAAGTCGAGGAGGAGGAAGAGGTAGTGGCAGAGGAAGCTGTTGAAGTAGAAGCTGCCGAGGAGGAGGAGGAAGCTGAAGAGGTTGATGTGGTCGAAGAGGAGGAAGAGGAGGAGGAGGAGGAGGAAGAAGAACCTGCCGAAGACGAGGCTGTCGACGAAGAAGCCGCTGATAGGGAAGCTCCCGAAGTTGTCGAAGAGGAACCTGTCGAAGAGGAACCCGTCGAGGAGGAACCGGCTGAGGAAGAGGTCATCGAGGTCATCGAACTGCCCAAGAAGTCCAAGAAGAACAGGAAGAGCAGGTCTCGACGGGTTCCTGACGCTCCACCACCAGTTCCACCACCCGCCCCCATTCCACCACCTGCACCCGACCCGCCGATGGATCCCCCATTGACGCCTCCACCCGAACCGAGATCCTCCAGGAGGGAACGGCCAAAGATGAGCCGGGAGGGGGCTTCGTGGAAAACTCCTCGTGAAGAGAAAAAGGAGAGGAGGTCATCCAAGTCCAAGTCCAAGGCGAAATCGAGCAGAGGAGGAGAGAAGGAGGAAATGGTGTCTTCGAAGGGATCTTCTTCAGACAAGACACCAGCACGGCCCCGAGTGCCTCTCTTCAGCACTCCGCCTATCACTCGTTCAGCGCCAACGCGGGAGAAGAGGCCTGGCTTGGGTAGCAAGCGCCGTCACACAACGATGTCGGCACGTGGCCTCGTGTCCCCGCCTCCCGAGGACATCCCCGACAAAGCAAGGGGGATCCTCGGGATGGACAAGGACAGGTCGAGCCGAAGGAAGTCCCGCAAGACTCGGTCAGGGGAGGACGAAGACGTCGAGATGACTGGGGCTCTGGACCCCGATGAAAGCCCCGAGAAGCCTGAACGCCGACGGTCGAGACGAACCCCCCCTGACGACGACGTCATCATGGTTGACGCTGGTGGTCCTTCCGAGATCCCCAGACGCAGCTTATCAAACGCGAAAAAGGCTGGCTTCGGTGGTCTCTTTTCCAACCTGATCACACCCAAGTCGGAGCGTCCGGACATACCACGGCGCCGCAACACTTATGCTACGACCGACGACGAGGCCTTGCGTGCTGCACAGATGGGTATCGACGTAGAAGCTGTCGATCCCGAGCGAGAGGCCCGACGTGCTGCTCGCAAGGCTAAACGTGCTGAGCGTGAGGCAGCTGGGCGGCCGAGTGAGGAACCGCGGCGTGACAGAGACGAGGCTCGACGCGAGCGTCACCGGCGCCGTGAGCCTGAGCCCGACTCTCAAAGGGACGAAGACAGGGAGGCACGGAAGCAGGAGGAGAGAGATGCTCGTCGGGCAGAACGCCGGGCGGCTCGCCGGCGTGAAGATGAGGGCCGCCGGGCTGAGGAGGACCGTGAAACTCGCGACGCTCAGCGAGAAGAGCGACGTCGTCTACGTAAAGAGAAGGAAGAGGCTGCGGCCGCTGCGGCCGTCGCAGAGGAGGAACAGGAGGCTCGAAAGGCAGCCAGGCGTGAACGCCGAAAGTCTCGTCAAGTCGAAGCATCCGAAGACGACTCGGAGCGCCGGCGCCGGCGCGAGGCCAGAAAAGCAGCTCGAGTAGGCGAGGAGCCCGAAGAGGTCGTTGAGGTCGAGCGGCGCCGAAGCCGTCGAACAGGTGGCGAGTCGGCGGACGAATACGGACAATCTCGACGAGCCCGGCGGCGCGCGGAGCGAGAAGTGCCGGCATGGCCTCACTCTGGAACATCATCCTGGGTCAAGGAGGTGTCGGACGCGCCACCACCACCTGAGGATATCAGGCGGGGTGGGGGAGCTGAGGACGTCGAGGAAGACGACCAGGCTGCCCGTGAAGCCCGCCGAGCCCGACGACGAGGAGCCAGGCATGGAGATGGCACACCTGAGGATACAGATGACCAACCACGACGACGTGCAAGGCAGGGGGATCGTGAGAAGCGATCTGAGGGAAGCGACGACCGTTTCCAGAGTCGGCGCAGCTCGACGTACGCAGAGCCAGTGGCGCCAGCACCCCGAACTAGCTGGTGGAGGAAGATTGCAGGATAAAGAAGGATGAAGTTTAAGAGAGTGCGGGCGATGGATGCATGGGATGTACTACTGAGCGAGCGTGTTTTTAAGTGTTTCTTATTGTTTTCACCACCACTACCACGATAACTACGACGAAGCGTATCACGACGATCAAACCAACATTTCGATCACCAGCTTTTGACGGAATTGTCGCTTGTCACTTGTCACTTGAACGATGCAGGGAATAGAAGGACGCGACGCTTGACTCGAAAGTTTTTGGATTTTGGGCATTGTGCAGGACACGCAGCGCATCTTTTGGAGTTTAGCATGGGATGGATGGTTCTGCGGCAATCCATCCCCTTCCTCCCTTGGTCACCCCTTCAGACATTGGTCATTGTCGGGAAAGGGTAGGATAGGGGTAGAAGGCGTTGACTACATGGCGTGTATACCCCGGAGAAGCAACGGCGCGTGAATGAGTTGAGTGAGTGCGTGGTGCACTTTTGGTAATCAAGAGATATGAAGGAAGAGTTGCCGGTGTCAACGGCGATGGCAACGACGACCTATCCTCTCCTCTTACATTATTCTAGACTGCCTGTTCAAGGAGTCTTTGCCTTTATGTATTGTACGAGTGTGGTGTATCCATACAGGCTCTTCCGTACGATATCAGGGTTTGGGTTTAGCGTATCCTAGTTCAGAACGAAATACCAAGTTGATGATTTTTTCACCCGTTTGAAACCTCGAGTCCTGAACCTTGTATGTAAAGTGTCTGTTCATTTGTGAAATGGTGACGGCTGATGAAAGAGTTCGAAAGAGACCCGGCGAATCGGGCGGAATGGAGCATGGGGCGGGATGAGCCGAGAAGTATAACCAAGTGAGTAAGTAGGTAGGTACCTACCTGCCAGCGATGAGACGCTACCAGCTGTTACTCGGTACCTGGAAATTGTTTTGCATTCCCTGTTTCGACCCTAAACTGTAGGTACCTAGGTAATATTTGGGAGGCGTTTCTTAGCTGGGGCGTTAATCGGGAGTGTCAGACGGCCTAAAAATCCTAGGTACGTACCGGGCCTCATAGGTTCCCTTCAAGGGGCATCTTATTCCCTTGCTTAACACACAAGCCTACTTAATTCAGCTGGAGGGGCTTGTTTCTTGATTCTGTCACTCTTTTAACGCCCTGGGTCATCCTTTGCGCACTCAATTGCCGGGGTAGGCGCAGGTCTCTCGTAATACTGGTCGGACTGATAGACGGCAAATGGATACCTCATTTCTGCGGGACATGACGCGCATACCTCAGGTACTGTAGGCTGCAGTCAGTAATTGGCTGGGACTTGGTGTTAATCAACGACATCCACGTTTCCCTCCACGTCAACCTTCTCACCCACGGACCCGAGTCGCAAGGCTGACGTGACGACACCTTGGCTCAACCGCGACAACGTCCAGCGCGTGCATGACATGAGCGACTGACGATCGGCCTTCTTTTTTGCTGCTCTTGTTCTTGTCGCTCTCTTGTTTCTTTCGCTCCCGTCTTTCCGGTGCTCCCTCCTCCGCCTCGCAGCGATCGATCGACGTCCCTCTCCGCTGACGGACGGCCCACGACCGATTCCAACTCGGGCACAACCCAACCTCGACACCCGCCGACGTCGCCCGCCATGGCTGCCCCGGGCAAGCAGGCGTCGTCGCGCTGGGGGTCCTTCCTCTCCCAGGCCGTCGCCGGCGTCGAGTCCCGCCTCGACAACATGCTCACCGAGGGCGAGGAGGCCGAGCGACAACGCCAGCAGGGTCTCGCGAAGACCGGTGCCGCCAGCAAAGCCTCCCAGCCTGCTCAGCAGGCGAAACCTGCCGCAAAACCAGCTCCAGGTGCGTCTGCGTCTACGAGCTCTCCATCTTTCCTCTGAACAGTCCGCTGATCCTCCAGCCCTCACAGCCGCCACCAAGGCCGCCCCGAGCTCGAGAGCCAACGATCGCCTCCAGGCACGACTCGCCAAGGCCGTCGCCGCCAGAAACGCCCAGGCGGGCGGCTCATCCTCTCCGCGCAGCTCCGTTGACCATCCCAGCCCTCGCGCCTCGATAGACCACCAGGAATCTTCCCTCTCCACAGACAATGCCTCTGCGACGTCTTCTCCAGCACCGTCGCGCTCGACGACGCCTGCGCCAGACGCCTCGGCCAGCTCCAAGGATGCCGAGAAAATCGTCAAACAAGAACCTCCCAAGCAGTCCATGATGCCCGAGATAGCACCGAAATCTACACCGGAACCTCCTTCGATTGACAGCGCTCCCAGCAGCGTGGTACCCAAGCCCGAAGCCAAACTTGAGCCCAAAGCCGAGTCTCGGCCCGAAGTCAAGCTCGAGAGTCAGCCGAAACCTCTCTCTGAGCCCACCACACAAAATCAGAAGCATGAGCTGCAGGATACGCCAAAAGATGACACCGGAAAGCGAGATGACCAGATCCAAGACTCCAGCAAATTGAATGCGGTCCAGGACGACGCCAAAAAAGGAGTTACGCAGAAGGAAGGCTCTAAGCAGGATACGCCCAAGGGGGACACCAAGAAGCAAGAAATTCGGGAAGAGGAGGTCGAGAAGCCAGCTCAGGCACCAGCGCCTCCAACAGGTCGCCCCACCGAGATCTCACACAATGGAGATATCGAGGCTATCAAGGCCCGCCAGCAGGAGGAAATACAGGAGTACGTTGAGCGGATAGACGCCCTCCAGGCTAAACTACAATACATGTCCAAGAATTCCGCAGACGCTGCAAGGAAGACCAAGGCCAATGCCCCATCCGGCAGCACAGAAAGCAAACTGGCCGAAAAAGATGAGAAGATTGCCCTGTTGATGGAGGAGGGTCGAAAACTCTCCACCTCTGAGCAAAAGTTCCGAACGGCCATTAGAAAGTTGCGAGTCCAGCTTGCAGATAACGAAAAGCAGCACGATGAGCTCAAGAAGAGCAAAGAAAAGGCGGTCGCTGAGCTAGAAGCCATGCGCAACCACTTGAATAGCAATGAGGAGCAGGAGAAGCAAAACGAAGAAGTGCGCAAAGTGAGCACTGCTCTACAGAAGGAAATTGATGCTCTGAAGAAGGACAATGCGGCTAAAGACGCCGCCTACAGGCGTCTGGAACAGGAATCAAGGACTAAAGCTGAACATGCAGAGTTGGCGAGTGCCGAGGCCCTCAAGAAGGCTTTGGCCGTGGAACAAGCTCGACAAAAGGAGCTGGAGGACACTATCTCGAGTCTTCGGGCAGAGAACGAGTCACTGGCAAACAAGGCGCGTCTAGACGTCTTGGAGCGACAAGAGAAGCTGGACCGCGCGGTGGAACGTAGCCGGAACGTGGAAGAGGAGCTCAAGCTAGAGTTACGGGTAGCGGAGAGTAAGCTTGAAGGGATGCGAGCGGCGGCTGAGGAAGCCTCCTCAGGTTCCGGGGGAGACTCTCAGATCAAATTGATCCGGCAAATCGAGACTCTACAGTCGCAGTATGCCTCAGCTAGCGACAATTGGCAGGGCATCGAAGCCTCCCTACTTACCAAGGTGTCCAACCTCGAAAAGGAAAAGGACGAAGCTCAGCGGCGCGAGTCGGAAATGCGAAAGAAGGCCCGAGACTCGGTAAGTTGATCATTCTTATTTGGAAAAGATATTTGGGCTCGTACTTACTCCTCAATAGGCCAGCCGCTGCAGACGCCTTGAAGAAGAGTTGCAGGATGCTACTCCGGCTCTCTCAACTGCTCAGCAGGAACTCGAGACATGCCGTGAACAACTTTCTGCCCTACGCATCCAATCCAAGACCATGGAAACCGCTCTTGAACAAGCACGCGCAGATCTCGAGAAGCAGCAACGCTCCGCCAACAGAGAATTCGCGGTCGAGGCCGAAAGACGACAATGGGCGGATGATGTATCTGGATCCCTGTACAGAGGCCAGAGCCGACCTGATTCACCGCTGCTCTCAGTCCCTCGAACCTTCAGCTCCGACCTGATCGGTCTTCCCGTGCCCGGCCGCCCGTCGCGACGGTCACCTACTCCCGGTAGTATTCCGGATAGTGCTGCCGACGGCATGTTCTTCGGCCGACGATTGTCGAACCAGCCTCCTCTCCGAACCAGTACTCTCTCTACGCTAGGATCAGGGCTACCGCCGCCTCCGATGTCCCCGTTCGAACAGACGGAGTCGCCTCGAGCTACCTCGCCACCGGCAGACCGGGACGACGACCTCGATTCATTTGCCCCACGCAATGTGGCGCAGGATATGATATCTGTGTCCACCGTGGGGGCAGGCCCGTCAGTGCAGCTGGTTGAGAGGATGAGTGCCGCGATCCGTCGACTTGAAGCCGAGAAGGTGGCTGCCAAGGAGGAGATGGCGCGCGTATCTGGCCAGCGCGACGAAGCGAGGACCGACATGGTTGGGCTGATGAAGGACCTGGAGGATGCCAAGTCGGCCACGGCACGGGTGACGGAGCTCGAGACGGAAGTCAAGAACATCAACTCGAGATACCAAACTACTTTGGAGATGCTGGGTGAGAAGAGCGAGCTCGTCGAGGAGCTCAGGGCAGACGTGCAAGATGTCAAGGAAATGTACCGCGAACTAGTGGAGCGAACGGTCACATGAACGACCCAGGGCGTCTTAGATAGATGACGGTTTTGATTCTCTTCCATTTTCTTGCTTGTATTCATAGCTACTCCGACAGCTCGATACCCTCCCGCTCGGCACCCTGTATCACATATTGGCGCACCTTTTTATGAGAAGTTAGATGGAGTTTCTGTTTCGGTGGGAAAGAGAAGGGGGGTTAAGGCCAGGGAGGGGGTTTTGTATCTTCCAGCTGTACATACTTCTTTATCTGGAGCCAGATCGATGGCTAGTATTTCCTCGCTCGTCTTGAGTGTGAAGTCGGCGCCTTCTTTAATCAGGACAACAGCCGTGTCGCCTATGTGCGTAGAGTCAGTGAAGTCCGAGGATGAGTTATCAAGAAACCTAAAGGGGGACTATATACCATGACCTTCTGCGATGGCATGGTGGAGCGGCGTATAGCCCTCGTTGTCGGCAGCATCCAAAGGGCTCTTATTCTTAAGGAGGAGGAGGACCATGGGCGCGGAGCCCGCAGCGGCGGCGCGGTGAATCGGGTATTGGCCACGACGGTCGCGGACCCGAGCTGATGCTGGTGGTTTGCCTTCGATGAGGAGACGGGCGACGTCTAGGTTCTTCTTGGAAGCAACGAAGTGGAGGGCAGTCTGGCGCGATAAGTGAGTCTGTGTCAAGGAGCAACTGGGGGAATACGTGGGGGAGTTTACCTGTCCGCGAGAGTCTAGGCGAGACGTATTAGCATTTGAGTTGAGCATGGGAGAGCGATTGCCACTCACTTTTGAGGTTGACATCAGCGCCTCTCTGGATGAGCAGGTTTAGGACGGGCTCGCTTTCAGGCACGCTGGCAGAGATCATGAGCGGGGACCATCCAATGTCGTCCTAGAGAGGACTTGGGCGTTAGCATAGTGAAAGACTCAAGTTGCTGGATGAGAGAATTCATGGGTACCTGGACATCCGGATCGAAGCTCCGTTGGTTGGCGAGCAGGAGCATGATGTCTAAGTTGTTGGAGGACGCGGCCCAGTGGACGGGATAGCGGCCATCATCGTCCTTGCGCTGCGAGAGTTTGGGGTCGGTCTTTTGGAGGAAGTTTGTTAGTCTACATAGAAAAACATGCGCTTGGGTCTCTGGAACTGCATCCAACCTTTAAAAGCGCCTCAGCAACCGTGGCTGTGAAATGGTGAGCTTGGTATCGCGAAGTGTCGTGGATGATGGTGGGCTGCATCATGGACACTCGTACTCACCCCGCCCCTCGCGAGCTGCGGTGTGCAGCGGAAACCGATCGTTGTCAGTGTCCATCGTATCGGTATCTGTGATATCAAGGAAGAGCAATTGGAAAAATAGAGAGAACTTCAATATCAGGACTCGCGCAGAGTGACTGAGACGTTGAGCAGGCAGGTAGCTCTCTTACGTACATCAATGTCGCTGTACGACAGACAGTGCGAGCTCACTGGCGGGCGACTGACCCTTGCCCGCAGTCCTGTGGCGCACCACGGCGCGACGCCACACGCGGCTGCACAGCCTTCAACCTCCAATCCCGTCGCAACTTTTGTTCAACCTCGCTCGCAACCTTTCCCATCCACCCACGACGACGACGACGACCGCACCCTCTCTCTCCGCCCGCCGCACCACCACGCACCATGGAGACTCCCGAGGTGCCCCAGGATGCGCTGCAGCTCAGCGCCCTCGCCGCGCAGAACGCCACGACCTCGCGCGGCCTCTTCGCCCACGTCCCCGGCCACGCAAACTCCCCCTACGCCAAGCGCCCCAAGCCCGACGACGCGTCCGAGGATCCCCTTCTGAAGCGCCGCTTCCGCACAGAGTACGCCGACGTCGAGTTCCTCCCGCCGTCGATCGCCGCCAAGATGCCGACCAAGCAGCCCGGCAGGAAGGTCGCAAGGCCCGCCGCCGCCGCCCACGGGAGGCCCGCCCCCAAGCTGCTCGAGGCCGCGCCCGGCTCCAAGGCGGCCGGTGGCGAGCCGCCGCAGAGCATGAGCCTCACCATGAGGGGCGCGTCGGCTATCCAGCAGCCCAAGCCCGAGTGGCACGCGCCGTGGAAGCTGATGAGGGTCATCTCGGGCCACCTGGGTTGGGTGCGCAGTCTCGCCGTCGAGCCGGGCAACAAGTGGTTTGCCAGTGGCGCGGGCGACCGCACCATCAAGATCTGGGACCTGGCGTCGGGCTCGCTGCGGCTGACGCTCACCGGCCACATCAGCACCGTTCGCGGCCTGGCCGTGTCTCCTCGGCACCCGTACCTGTTCTCGTGCGGTGAGGACAAGATGGTCAAGTGCTGGGATCTCGAGACGAACAAGGTCATCCGCCACTACCACGGCCATCTGAGCGGTGTCTACACCCTCGCGCTGCACCCCACGCTCGACGTCCTCGTCACCGGCGGCCGAGACGGTGTCGCGAGAGTCTGGGACATGCGTACCCGCAGCAACATCCACGTCCTCTCTGGGCACACCGGGACCGTCTCCGACCTTGTCTGCCAGGAGGCTGACCCCCAGGTCATTACCGGCTCGCTGGACTCTACCGTGCGGCTATGGGATCTCGCCGCGGGAAAGACAATGGGCGTTCTCACACACCACAAGAAGGGCGTACGGGCCCTGGCTACGCATCCTACCGAATTCACTTTTGCTACTGGCAGCACTGGCAGCATCAAGCAGTGGAAGTGCCCCGAGGGTGCCTTCATGCAGAACTTTGAGGGCCACAATGCCATTATCAACACAATGAGCGTCAACGAGCAAAACGTTTTCTTCTCGGGAGGTACGCTTCTTTCCCATTCCCGCCTCCACTGTGACTACAAAATCCTAGCGTCATACTAACTGATCATTTGTTATAGCTGACAATGGCTCGATGAGCTTCTGGGATTGGAAGTCTGGCCACCACTTCCAGTCTCTCGACACCACCGCCCAGCCTGGTTCCCTTGACGCCGAGGCTGGAATCATGAGCTCGACCTTTGACCGCTCTGGACTGCGTCTCATTTGTGGAGAGGCTGACAAGACAAGTGAGATTAACCCTTGATTAAATTCACGGCGCCTTTAATATACTAATACAATCTCTAGTCAAAATTTGGAAGCAGGATGAAACTGCCACTGAAGAGACACATCCCTTGGACTGGAAGCCCACTCTGGGACATCGGAAGTTTTAGACGCCCGGCGAGGCTCCATCTAATCAATCATAATGACCCCTACTACCGGAGATGCCCACTCCGGGCTCTTATTATTACATACATCATACACCGATACCCAAGGCTCTAAGGTCTCCATCATCGCGGAGCGCCATCTTCACTTCGTCGTCTGCGATGGCTAGACGCAACTTACTTGACCGCTCCGCACGCTGAGCCTCGAGGTTGATGAGGCCAGCCGCCACTAGATCAAGTGCCGCCGCATGGATATGTCCCGGCCTGGACATCTGGCGTTGCCCGGCAGCCTGCGTCCCCTTCAGGCCGTTAGCGAGAACGCGTGCCATGCCTGGGAGCGCAGGCGGAGCTCGGAGACTGGCCCGGTGAATCTCATCGAGGGTCTCGCCAAAAGTCGTCTCGGCCAGGCCCGCCCTACGGGTCCGCAGCAGCAGCGCTGCCATGAGGAGTTTCGACATGAGGGGAAGACCGCGGATGTGTTGCTGAATGGGATTGGTGGTGGCCTCGTTGATGGCCTTTTTGATAGTGGCAATGGTAACTCGCCCGATCCCCCGTGACTGGCCCTGGGACTCGGCCAGCCGCTCTCGCTTGCTGGGCGTGGCAGGATCGCCTGGGACATCGGCCTCAGCTAACTCGACGGCTCGGCGGCAAATGTCCAATGCTCGACGGGCATCTCCACTCACGGCCGCGACTTTTCGACTAGCGAATTGAATAGCGTCTGGATCTACAATCTTGCCTGGGACTCCTTCCAAACGTGATTGTATAATTTTCATCAGTTGCTCGTGATTGTATCCGGGAAATGTGATACGTGTGAGGCCTATCGCGGTTAGTAAAAGTCGCGACTGCTGCTTGGAGTTGATGAAATACCTAGACGACTGCTGATCTTGTTGCTGAGTGTGCGCTCGGGAAGATCCATGGTATTGGCCACGGCGAGAACGATCAAACGACTGTGGCGTAGCGTTGGCCAGTTGAAGAAATTGTACATGACAGCCTGGTTCTTCGTGACAAGTTGATCGAGCTCATCCATCAGGACAACACATGGAATACGTCGCGGACTAGGGTTGCTGAACTCCCGCTCCAGGAGATCAAGTGCCTGTGCGGGACTTGCTCGTTCCCCCTTGAGAGCCTCCCAGAGGAGAGAGTAGGACTGATGAGGGTCCGTGATCTTCATACCGTTGATCTCCACGAAGATGAAGTCGTCGAGCTCATCCGAGCCCACAGCTTCCTCGAGTCGAGAGATGACCTCGCGGACCGTGGCAGTCTTACCGGTTCCAGGCGTGCCAGAGATGTAGATACAATTTCCAGTACCATCCGTGATAGCGGCCTCGAGGTGTGAATAGACAAGGGAGAATTCGCCTTCTCGGCAGGGGAGGCTCGTTGGGACAGAAGAAACGTGGAGACGCGATCGAGCAATTTGGAATGGTGATGATTCGAAGTTGCTTGGTGAGATCTTTCGGGTTGCCAGTGGTGTGAACTCGAGTCTTTTGCTTGCACTCCTGTGATGATTGATTAGTACAAATGCAGTGGAAAACGAGGCGGAGTTCGGCAAACCTCTTGGTTCGCGACCCTGGTTCAGCTTGACTTCTCCTCGATTGCGGCGTCGTGGCCGCCCCCCGGCCAGTCTTTGTTGGCGTTTGAGGAGGAGGAGGCTGGTAGGGAGCATCCTGAGGAGACGGACTCCGAACCTTCCTCTTGCGGCGAGTTGCCTTGGTTCCCTTTTCCACCAACTCTACCAGAGCAAAGATATCGCCCTCGCCGTGGTAGATTTCCTCCCAGATGAACTCGTCCGTGTAGGTAGCCGTGCGGGTGTTGCAGCCTCGACGGCAGATAAAGGTCTTTCCAAAGTCGGGTGACTGGCGAGGAATGCGGCCCTGGGGGTATTTCGAAAGGAAGACATCGAGGGAAGTAACCTTGGCCTTGCCGTTGATCGAGGCCAGGGGGTTGATGTCCCATGATGGAGAGACATAGAGCTCGTTCTAGAATAAGGTCAGTCGGATGTGATCTTGTGAGAGCCATTGTCTGGGCGCAGTACCCATTGGAAGTCAGAGCGCTTCTTGTCCTTGTTTCGAATCTCCTTCTCCGTCGAGAACCACATGAAATTGGCGGCCTTCTCTCCCTCACCGTCATCCTCGACGAACTCGCAGATGAGTGCCACCCACGCCTCGTTCGATCCATCCGCTTTGAGAAGCACGCAGTCTCCGACGTGGCACTCGAATTGCCCGACCCGCGCGCCAATTATTTTGTTGCCGGAGACCTTTCTCCTTTTTCGATCGCTCTGTGGCTCGCCAGGTTGGTCTTCGGGTGCCGGCGTCGTGTTGTAGATCCATTCCCAGAGAGCGTCGTTGCTGCCGAGCTCGTCGTCGGAATCACCCCTCGAACCGCCAGCGGGAGCCCGTCTGCGCCGTAGTGAGGGCTCAGCGGCTTTCGCTGCTGGTAAATTAGACGCCATCGAGGTGTCGTTGGTAGTACTCGGAAGCCAGACAATTTACGCGTCCGGGAGACGCGACGGTGTAGGAGGTGGTGGTTGCCGGGTGATATGCAGATACCGGGGGTTTGCATCTATAGGTAATTTGACGTCTGGTCACCGAGCACCTTCCCGGAGATTTCTGGATTCATCAACGAGTCCAATATCATCTAACATGACTCACGGAATCCAATAGGCAAATAGAATCTCAGAGTAATTTATTCAACGTCGTTTTGGGGCAAATGGCATAAGCGTCATGATTTGCCATTCCTACTATTCGCCCTCACAGCAAACAAGTCTTTCAAGTGGCTACGCAGCAAACACCTTGAAAGATTGGGCAAGTACTACGTTTGGTGCCTTCCATGGGTTATAGCCGTGAATCAGTGCCCTCAGCCAGAAAACGTCTGTAGCCTGAGGCCAAAGGTGTTCAAAGAAGGCAGACACACAGGACTGCACACCTCACCCTTCCACTCCCTCCCACCCGGTTGTCAGGTTGACAGACAACTCTCGTCAATCATTGCACCATTTTCTTCGTTTCTCTAGTTTATTTTCTCTCGTGGTCAGACATACCCAAGGTTCCTAATTCATCATGGAAAACCCGCCGAAGCGTGGTAACCGCCAGCCTCGTGGTGGGCGTGGAGGTTCGCGGGCTAAGCCTACTGCCCCCAAGGCCACCGGAGAGAGGGCTTGGGGCAGTAAGAACATTATGGGAAGTGCAAGATCAATGAGAGATGCAGTTCGTCAGAAGGCCCGCCAAAATGAAGGCGACGAATATCTCGGTCTGCCTCCCCAAAATCGAGATCTGATTCAAGTGAGTCTTTGATCGGTCAGAACATACTTCGGCAACACGTACTAACAAGCTTGTCGACTCGTCTTGTTCTTCCAGGGAAGCACATGTTGCCCGCTGGCTTGAGTGAGCCTGGAGCACTGGATGATGTTCGTAAGGCCTACAAGGTCTACATCGTCGTTCAGTCCAACATTATCGACATTCGTTGCGAGTCAATGCTTCGGTTGCAACAAGCTCTCCACGCCGTTAATTGGGCTATTCACGACATGCGACTTTCTAACGAGCATCCTCCTATCCATTTTCTGGTACAAGAACCAACCAGCGCGAGCACAAATGACATGGTTAGGGTCAAGATTGGGTCGCGACCACGATTTGTCTCGCAGCAACAAACGCTTGAAAGCAATCAATCCGCTATGGACAAGCATCTCGCCCGACTGGCGACTGAAATCACGTCTACGGCCGATACCCTGATGGCACTCAATAAGGCTATGAAGATGCGTGTCAACTTCGGGCACTTGGATGTCCGGGCAAGAAACACCAGGGGCCGAGACGAAATCCCACACGACGAGTTTGTCAGGCTGCTGGACATGTATTCTGTCCGCGGCGGAGCTAGCTTGGAGACCAAGTATGTATCTTTCCTGATTACTCTATCTTTCAGTGTCTGACTACAGCCAGATTGCCAGAAGTAACCCAGGCCGAGCATGTCATTCGGTACATCATCAACCCGGAGCGAGGTATCTGCAATGGCCTCGAAGAGGTAACACGGAGCTGTGAGGTGACATTGGCTATTCAGGGCCAAGAAATTAAGGCCGATGCAATGGAGCCCGTTGGCAAGAAAATGCAGCTTTCTATGGTCAGGGCCATACGGCCCGAGATATGGGGGCGTATGAACTGGACAGTTGTGGCCCCAGACATGTGAGTATGGTGTTCATGCTGAGCGTTCAGCAGCTAATGGGCTCTCGTTCTTAGGCAATACGACTGGAACTTGAGAGTAGACGCATGGGATGCCGTGAACGCCCCAGCAGCCTTCAAAAACATCCCTCAAGAGTTGATGCTCACCATCAACAACGAGAACACGACAGATGCTCTCAGAATTCCACAGGTTGACACAACGAGACTGAAGGATGCACGGAATCAAATCGGACAACTACGACTGAAATCATCAGTCATCATTCCTTACAAGATGACACCGTATGTCATCGAAATTAGTGTCACTAAGGCGTGGAAGGGCGGTATCATGAAGGACAAGCCGGACCTCACTTGGGGCATCGAATTGCATGCGGCTCATTGGGATGAAACCATCAACCACGTCAGCGGAAGTGATCATCGAAAGGACTGGGGTAAAGGACTCGAGCATATTTGGCCAGGGAATGAGCCGGGTCTCGAGCCGAGATTTGAGGAGTTTGTGGGAACCATTCTAGAGGTTCAGGCCCTTTTGGACGCGGCGCACTCCAACATGACCTTGATGTAACGGGCCTCTAGATGTATGCTTACATACCGGACTCCTTCCTGGCACCAGTGGACATTCCGTATGGCTACTAAGGTGGAGGTTTTCTATTTGGTTTGAATCGTTTTATGCTGCTTGCTGCCCGCCTTGTTGAGCGGCCATGATCTTCTGCCTTAGGACTAGAGCACAGAGTAGTCAGCTATTGTCGTCATACGAGAGTTGTTGGAGAGAAAATACCTTCTTCAATTGTACGCGCATTCGTTTGCTTTCTTTGCACGATTATTTCGAGATCTTTCAAGTTGCTTCCAAGCTCATCTACTTTGCCCTCGTAGAATTGCTCCGCAGCCTTGAGCTTCTGTAAGCCTGTCAGCAGGTCGTTCTGTATTGACGGGGGACTGCCAGACCTTTTCTACCAGGAACCCAGTTCCGACATCCACGAGAACAGTATCAGCATCGGCGAGCTCTCCTCGCACATATAGCGAGTTGGTCAGCGGGACCAGGACAGAGTTGGACCCTGTCGCACGTTAGGCACCTCGTCTTGTAGCAATCGTCTCGTCTCGTCTCGTTGTTGGGCCGTGTACCTTCTTTAGAGGCGGATCGTGCCTGGACACATCTCAGACACTCTTTGAATTTGTTCTGAGCGCCGTGCAGCTGTGCGAACGACGAGGTCAAGTGCTCAAGCTCCTCGTCGAGCTGCTTCTTAACTTGCGCGAGTTGCTGGGGTTCGAGCGTGTCGAGGTTGACTGTGGGCGCGCGAGGCGGTCAGCAAGGCGTCTAGAAGCTCTAGGGTAACGATTTGCGCTTACTCGTCTCCTGTTTTCCGGCCATGATTGCGTTTTTTCGGGTTGCCCACGCGATTGTTGTTGTTCAGAGTGGTCGCGGCCTGCTGCTGGTGATCCCCTCCAAAGTTTCGCTTGGTAAATATTATGACGTGGGGTTGTGGAATTCTACTAACGGGGATGTCCTGCCGTCTCCCACCACCAAGCATCAACAATTCGAATCCGCCAAACTCGACAATTGCGCGAAGGTATAGATCTTTTTTGTAGAGTGATGGTTATTTGTGATTTAATGTTTGTTACATATGTTACATCGAGCTTTGAGGTTGCTCAAGTACAGCACAATACAGAGGTGGGTAACTCGCCTTCCCTTCCCTACTACAGTCTCTCCAACAAGCCAGACACAAATGCAGGCAGTTCTTCAACAGAGACGTGCTCCTCAACCGAGAGTCTTCTACACTGCACCTCGCAGATACGGCTCTCCTTCCACAACTTGCCCATGATTACGACCACAGGGTATCCAACCATGTCGGCGTCCTTCATCTTCCATCCAAATGACACTTTGCGGTCGTCGAGAACAACGTCGAAGCCAGGCCCAAATTCACTGCGCCCTGCAAGCGTGTCATAGAGATCTAAAGATTGCTCGACAAGGCCAGATGTCGGGATGAGGGCGACCTCGAACGGAGCTATGGATCGCGGCCAGTTTAGTCCTTTCTTATCGGCTAGAACCTCTGCGACAGCGCCAAATATTCGGGAAACGCCTACGCCGTGGCATCCCATCTGCACTGGGTGGCGGGTTCCTGGTACCAGCCCTTCACCGGCAGCTTCTGGAAGCTCTGTCTGAGGAAGCGTAACGCATGCATCGAGAGGAACTGAATACCGAGTCCCTAGGTGGAACGTGTGGCCGACCTCGAGCGCACGATGGACTTTAAGAGTTCCCTCATCACACCTAGGGCACCCATCACCGTCCGCAAGACGCACCAGGTTCAAATTCGTGTTTGTCCCAGCACCGCCAACAAAGGAGTGCTCAGCATCATGAGATTTCAGGCTGTCCGGTAGTAAAGGGAGCTGCTCTCGCAACCTGTCGAATCCCGAAGCTAGTTGGGTGTCGATGACGTTCACAACCTTTGCCTTTCCGCGAGAAAGAGCATCTTCCCAAAACACCAAAGAGTCGTCGATGCTTGTGTCTACATCTGGGACGGCAGACTTGACTGCGTGCAGATTAGGACCGAGATCAGGTTGCCCAGCGTCAGCTTGGGGGTACCAAGCGTTGATGAGAACATTTCTGTCTTGAGAGATCCCGCGCCATACACGGATCTGAGACGCCAAAGCGACTGCGTCTTTTGACGGAGGTGGCGATCGAGCAGTGGCAACCTCGTCATTAGCAGCATAATCACAAGAGTCGCAGTTGACGACGGTATCCTCACCAACGGCACTGGGTAGGTGATATTCATGACTGAGGTCGCCACCCATGTCTCCTGAGCTAGCCTCGGCGACGATGAATGGCAGTTTCAGCTCGGAGAAAAAGCCACGATATGCTGCAGACACCTCTCGATATGTCTCAATGGCAGCACTGGTTGTTAAGTCAAATGTGTAGAGATCTTTCATGAGAAATTCTCGGGAGCGCAACAGGCCATGGCGAGGCCGTCGCTCGTCCCTGTATTTTCGAGCTAGAATACCTTGTTAGAGGAGACAAGGAGAGAGTGGAAATAGCCTCACTGATCTGGTAAACCCTGATGGGCAGGTCTTTATATGATTTTAGCGTCCCAGCAACAAGAGTAGTGATCTCCTCCTCGTGCGTTGGGGAGAGGATAAGGGGCGTCTCTTTGCGGTCGACGAGGCGGAAGAGCTACATAGGTTAGCCGAGCCCCTGGTCAAGAAAACACAGAGGTTCATACCTCTGAGGCAACAAGTTCTAGCCGACCGCTCTTACGCCATAGATCCTCAGAAGAGATGGTGGAAAGAGAGAGCCGAGATGCACCTTTAAGCACTGCATGAGCACAAGTCTTCATGGGCGTCAATCGTGATCACAAACCGACTGACTGCATGTGCTTGTCAATGAGCTTCTCGATCTTATCCTGCACTCTGAGCCCCAACGGGAGTAACTGAAATACTCCAGAATGTGCCTTAACCAAATAATCAGCCCAATTCTCACTTTAGCTCTCAGAGGCCATCACGCACTTGACGTAGGAAGCCAGCTCGGATGAGTTTCCCATGGCCAACTGAAGACCTCTCAATTAGCCATGGTATTCTCAAGAAATCGGCGGTGAGTTCTCACATTCATCCTCGCCTGCAGTTATACCGCCTGTTGGAGCCCATATTGTTGATAGGGTAGAGCGAGGAAGACTAGACCTCTGAACAGAGACCGAGAGAGCTCTGGCTTGAGCGGCGAGCTGGTTCCCTCGCGAGCCAGCCCCACTAAAGCGAACCAGCCTTGCAGAGAGCATTTCGACTGAAGCAGTAGATAATTTGAAGTTTCAGTTCATGTTTTGGGATTGTCCGTTACAGCTCTTGTTGAGGTTTTACGAAATCCTCGGTGGAGGCCGTCTTGATTCCTGGATGGTTTGGATCGAATCGCCCGCTTCAAGAGAAGTGGAGCTCATCCCGCTGCAAGTCGCGGCCCGCATTGACGCCGCTAAACGCGCCAAGCGCAGGAACGTAGGGCGCACCTCAGGAAAAATGATCCGCCAAAAAAAGTTCCTGCGACGCTCAAGGAGAATTTCCAATTGAGATTTTCAACCCTCCACGCAACTTCGCCAACATGCCCAAACCTTCCAAGAAAGGCAAAGGCCCCCGACGCTCCCAGGATGGCCGGGGACTCGATGATGGCTCGCTGAACAAGATTACGGCCAAAATTGACCAGAGCTTGGCTTCCAACGATCACAAGCGCAAGCAGCCACCAACCAAGACCGCTGGTGACCCGCATCAGAAGAGGCAGCGCAATTCTCAGGGCGCTCCTGCTGAGAAGAGCAGCTCCAAAATTGACGACGACACTCTCCTTGTTGAGATCAAGGCTTTGGGTGGTGATGAAAGCGATCTAGCGCTCATCAAGGACATTGACTCTGAAGATGAGACTTATGAGCAAACCACCAAGGCGCCTGTCGACAAGAGCTTGAAGGACGAGCTTGCTGCTCTCTCCAAACAGCTTGGCTTCGCCGAGGTGGAGCTGAGCGAGGCCAGCGATGAGGACGAGGGCGAGGAGGACGAAGATAGTGTTGATTATGATGATGAGGAAGAGGAGGAGGAAGAGGAGGAAGTCAAAGAGGCTCCTAAGCCCAAAGAGCCAGCCCCTCTCAAGGTCAAAGGCCTGGTAAGTCAACCCGATTTTTTGGAAGCGTCTCTGACGGCTAACGCAGTACATAGGCCTTTGAGCCCAGGGCGGATTGGCATGCAGCTGAACTTCCTCCGTTGCCTGAGCCATCCAACGACGAACCCAGTTCGTTCAAGTGGTCTGGAGAGGCTCTGAAGGAACATGCAAAGACGCTTTTGGAGCAAGACGTTACCAAGTACCGGACCAGCTTCTTTGCTTCAGCGACTCACAAGTTCTTGTCGACTATCATGACTTCTGGTACTCTCACTGACAAGGTCTCCGCACTGACCTTGGCTGTCCAAGAGTCCCCCGTTCACAACATCCGAGCCTTTGATGCACTCATGAACCTCGCCTCAAAGAAGAGCCGAGGCCAAGCTCTTGGTGCCATTGGAGCGCTGGTCGATCTTCTGGGCCCTGGAACTCTTCTGCCTTCTGACCGTCGGCTCCGGACGTTTCACACTCAGCCCGGCCTCATCGGAACCCTGCAGAGCAACCCAGCAACAACGTGGACCGCGGACAAGCCGTTGCCTGGAAAGATCACGGCGGCGCATCTGATCGCTTGGCTTTACGAGGATTGGCTGAAGGAGACGTACTTCCGCATCATCCAGCTGCTTGAAGGCTGGTGCTCCGACGAGATCGAGTACTCGCGTAGTCGTGCGCTCGATTTCGTTTATGGCCTCCTCAAGGAGAAGCCTGAGCAAGAGTCAAATTTGCTGAGGCTCCTGGTTCACAAGCTCGGTGATCGTGATCGCAAAATCTCATCCCGCGCCTCATACCTCTTGCTCCAGCTTCAAAACTCACACCCCGGAATGAAGCCAATTATTGTGCGCATGATTGAGCAGGAGATTTTGCTCCATCCCTCTCAGGACCACCGGTCAAAATACTACGCCATCAACACCCTCAACCAGACTATTCTCAGCAACAGGGATCCTGCTGTTGCTGAGGCGTTAATGCGAATCTACTTCGAGCTGTTCTCCATTATTCTAAAGACTGGAAAGCTAGGCATCTCAGTCCCAACCACTGAACTGGCGACGACACCAGAAGACGTAAACGGATTCAACAAGGTTCGAAGACGGCCTCGCGGTGGCAAGACATCTGCGCCCACTACTACGGAACCAGATACGGAAGCAGCCGACAAGCTGGTGTCGGCTATCTTAACTGGAGTGAACCGAGCAGCGCCTTTCATGACTGGAAATGATGCCATGTGCGTTACCCTTTATTGCTCAACTGTCCACATTTCAAAACAAACTAACCGTTACTAGTATGGAAACCCATCTCGATACTCTGTTCAAGATTGCCCACTCGGCCAACTTCAACACTGGTATTCAGTCTCTCCTCCTGATTCAGCAAATATCTTCCTCCAAGAGCATTGCCAACGATCGATTTTACAGGACTCTGTATGAGTCTCTGCTGGATCCTCGACTAGTTACTTCGTCGAAGCAATCACTCTATCTTAACCTGCTTCTCCGTTCCCTTAAGAACGATGTCGACACTCGAAGAGTAAAAGCATTTGCCAAGCGAATGCTTCAGATCTCGGGACTACACCAGCCCCCGTTCGTTTGCGGCCTACTTTATGTCGTGTCGCACCTACGAGAGACATTCCCAGATATGAGGACATTGCTTGAGGAGCCCGAGGAGTCAGTGTTTGACGACGAAGACGAGCGCCCCATGTACGACGGTCGAAAGAGAGACCCCGAGCACAGCAATGCCAATCGAAGTTGCCTGTGGGAGATGGTAAGTAACGCATGCCAGCTACGAAATCCGAGATGCTAATATTTTTGCAGCTTCCCCTACAGGGACATTACCACCCATCGGTTACCGTCTTCGCGGCCTCTCTGCTGGTGCCCAGCGAGAAGGCAAAGAAGCCCGATATGGACAGCCATTCCCTCATCCGGTTCTTGGACAAGTTCGTCTACCGAAATCCCAAGGCTGGCGACGCGTCCAAGGGTGCATCGATCATGCAACCGCTTAGAGCGTCCAAGGACGTTGGCGACATTTGGCTGGGAAGCAAGGGTCCTGGAGCATCTTCGGCCTCGGTCAACTCTTCTTCATTCTGGAAGAAGAAGGTGCAGGATGTGGCGGCCGAAGACGTCTTCTTCCACGAGTACTTCCAGCAGACCTCCAAGGAGAGCAAGGAGACGAAGAAGAAGGCGGCAGCGGCCGGCGATGGCGATGACGAGGAGGAGAAGGAGGATGAGATTTGGAAGGCTCTCGTGTCGGCTCAGCCAGGTGTCGACCCCGATGGTGAAGGTTCTGACCTCGGCTTTGACGATCTTGACGACTCGGATATGGCTTCAGATGGATCCGAGCCTGACTTGGACCTGGAGAGCGACCTGGATGACGAGGACATGGACGACGAAGACATGGATGTCGACATTGAAGGCACGGATGACGAGGAGGGTGGCGCAATGCTGAGCGAGGACGAAGAGGGCTTCGAGGTCAAGGAAGCGGCTCCCAGCAAGCCCAAGTCAAGGCGCAGGCAGCTCAAGGACCTGCCCATGTTCGCATCGGTCGACGACTACGCGGAGCTCCTGGCGGGAGACGAGGACGACATGTAAAAAGCGGGCACATAATCAATTGGACTATAGACAGACATGGAGGGAGGGTATCGAGATACATGGCGCCTCGGGCGTCGCAAAAAGAGACAAATCAACGGACCATGATGTTTCAAGTATCAAACCACTCAAGCTCGTCGTCCTTGGTGAAGATGGCGCGGTACGTCTTGCCGCCGTCAGGCTCCTCCTTCTCCTCGGTGTGGATGCTGTGCAGCTTGGGAGGCTCGTCCTTGCCGCCGGTGAAGGCGCGGAAGTGGATGTAGGCTGGGCCGTCGGCGGGCAGCGCGGGGATGCGGAGCTTCGCGAAGAGGTGGATGCCGTAGGCGGACTCGGCGACGCGGACGGACTCGACGTCCTCTGCGGAGAAGCCGGCCAGGTCACTGTTGCTGAGGTGTTGCTATAGTTCTGTCAGCGTGGTGAAGGAAGACGTGATCTGAGGAACGTCTGTCTGGGCTGGCGTACCACGGCGGCAAAGTACTCGGGCTCGTGCTCTAGCGGGTAGTGGCGGGTTAGTTGACGGTCCTGGAGGCAATGAGGGGGGGCACGCGTACTATCGTGGTCGTGGCGGATATGGACGAGCTGCTTCTTGAGCTCCGGGAAGATCTCGGTGAAGACGGCGATGGAGTCCTCCTTGGGAGGGTGGGGGGGGCCCAGGTCGACGGTCTCTGCGGAAGCCTGCGGGTGTCAGTGCATGTCCAGCAGTCGCACGTGTGTTGTTCCCATATTCCTTGAGGAAGAGGGAGGCAAGATACCATTGAGAGTGAGTATCCAAGGTAAGTAGGTAGGTCAATAAGTAGGTGCAAAGATGGGAATTGAGGGTTTCTTGGTGGACGAGGTCTGCGGGGTACTGACGATGGAAGGTGCTGTTGTATTTAAATCAGGCGCAAACTACGTACCACCAACCTGCGCGGCATCCGTGTCGTAGATACAAACATGATGTCACTGGCCAGTGGCCGTGACGATGCGCTGGGCATGCGCAGGTTCCATCGACAGGGTCTCGCTGGTGGCCTGGTTGGTTGCCGCCAACGTCACAGCACAGCATTCAAACCACGTTTCCCATGGCGAGCCTTGGGAATCCATTTTCACCATGCTAAAAGCGGGTCGAGTCAGACATTCCCCTGATCATCAATAGTCAGTGATGCTGCGAGTGTAATGTCACTTCTTTGTCGAAAATACGACGAGGTCGAGGTTGCGGGATCCATCTTGGCGGTCATCTCAGTCACCAGGTTACGGAGTACGTTCGGGTAGTTGAGTGTTCACTAGCTCTAGCCCGAATACGTCCTGTTTACATCAGTTTTCCGAATCCATGCCGAGTGCAGTCAGTATAAGCTGCTAGCTAGACAGTCCCTATTGATCAGTATTAAATCTAAGCACTGCTTAACAGGCAGCCCATACAACACTGCGTACAGTAGTCCTGTTGCTTCCATAGCGCGGCTTCTGGAACCGAGGCAAGCCTGGCGTGGCTGCCAACGTTGCCGGCTAAGTGCATAAGCCGGCCGACGTCATTCAACAATGCGAGCTTGTTTTGCCGCGGCAGGAACCATAAATCTTATCGGCGCCGATCTACGGTTGTCTTTTTGGTTTGGGATCCGGACGCCGACGCAGACGTAGACGCAGAAAGGGGCGCGACAACACCATGTTCACACAGCAGATCAGTCGCAACGGCCGCCAGGTTGGCCAGGTGGCCAGGCGACTGGCTCAGGCCGGCCAGGTACGCGGTTATGCAGCACCAGGTAAGTTTTCGGTAGCGGACAGCCCGTCAGCACTTACACCGTCGAGACCTCGGCAACTGACGCTTTTTGGGGGGAGGAATGCAGCATCACCAAAGGGCGGCTTTCGACGGGCGGCGACGATAGCGCTCGCAGGCCTGACGTTCAGCACGGCCGGAGCCGCGGGCATGTGGTACGCGATGCACTCCAACGGCATGGGCTTCCACTCGGACGAGGAGAGCCTGAAGCGATTCATCCCGGGCCACCGCGAGGCGCACATGGTGGAGAAGACGCTCAACAGCCACCCGCTGGTGGCGGAGCTGCGCGCGAACCCTCTGCTGACCGAGTCGCGGCCGCACATGAAGATGCCGGCGTCGTACCGCAACCGCAGCCTGACGGGCGGCGCGCTGCTGGGGGCGGGCAAGATGACGGTGCCGCCGCACATCTGGCTGGAGGAGGGCGGCAAGTCCATCGTGTGCATCGCCTACGTGGGCGACGACCTGTGCGGCCACCCGGGCATCGTGCACGGCGGCTTCCTGGCGACGATGCTGGACGAGGGCCTGGCGCGCTGCTGCTTCGGCGCGCTGCCGCACAACATCGCCGTGACGGCCAACCTCAGCGTCGACTACCGCAAGCCGACGCCGGCCGGCAGCTTCCTGGTGCTCCGGGCCAAAACGACCAAGGTCGAGGGCCGCAAGGCGTGGGTCAAGGGCCACATCGAGCTGCTGGCGGAGCCGGGCGAGACGCCGACCATCCTGACCGAGGCTACGGGGCTGTTCATCTCGCCCAAGTACGCGGCGGTAAGTTGGAGTTTGGGGGGTGCTTCCTCTGTACTGGTTCACGCCGAGGCTAACGGTGCGGTGCGCTCGCAGATGATGCCCAAGATCAGCTAGATGCGACGAGATGAGACACATAGATGACAAAGACGGCAAGGACGATAAAGACAACCGAGGGACGGATTTAGACGGGAAGGGTGCCACGCATGCATGATGCCATATGTTCAAGATATTAGACAAAGGCCATGGCCGGGCGCGTGGCCAACGGATGATTGCATTATAGACGAGCTGGTTGGCAGGAAGTACATATTAACATGCCTTACCTAGTAGTATACTCTGCAAGGGGCCCGACTTCCGGCCGCCGACATGGAAGGTCGGGGTGGGCACCGATGGTGTCATCGGCCGCGCCTGCCTATAGAAAGCGAGCATCGAGCATAGAGTCGACTTACAGTGGGTTTTCCCTACCCGCAGGTCCAGTGCAAGAACGGCAAAAAAATGCATGGCAATGGCGGCCAAAGCCTGCTGCCATGTGCGCCATCCAAGGCGTCATCCACTGTTTCCCGTCCCAGCTTTGCGCCATCCATCCATGGCGAGTGCCCGAGGGACCGAACCGGACCGGGCCGGGGGAGGGTTAAGAGAGGTTGCGAAGGAGACGATGGGATGAATACAGGAAGGAGGACATGAAGTAAGGCAAGTAGGTAAGAACATGTAAATCAGAAGGAATATGCGGACAGACGGACATACGCAGCGTGGTAGGGATGCGCAAATCTCCTAATATCCCAGAAACACGCTCCACGTAACTTGCACACGCACTCCATCGATCCATCCCTCAACCACACGCACACACACCCACCCACGCCCGTTTAACGCCAAACAAAAGCCGGCATCGGACGACAACCCGTCTCTTTTTTTCTTTCCTTTTCTTCTTCTCTTTATTCACTCCTCCCTTGATCCCTTCCCACTTTATAGAAACATATTCCCTGTTTAAACCGTCGCAATGGCTACGTGAGTCTCCTTCGTCCAACATCTCCGCCTCCCCTCCAGTTCTCTCCTTTCCCCTCTCCAAAAAAAAAAGAACTTTACCCCGCCATCCCACCTTTGCCTCCTTGAGGAATAGAAGAAAGAAAGAAAAAGAAGAAGAAAAGACAAAGAAAACAAGCCGCAGCGTCACTAACACAACTCGTCTACAGCAACATCACCTGGCACCCGACCCTCTCCCGCACCGAGCGCAACCAGCTCACCGGCCAGCGCGGCCTCACCCTCTGGCTGACCGGCCTGTCCGCCTCGGGCAAGTCGACCGTCGCCACGGCCCTCGAGCAGCACCTGCTTCACCTCGGCGTCACCGCCTACCGCCTGGACGGCGACAACGTCCGCTTCGGGCTCAACAAGGACCTGGGCTTCTCCGAGAAGGACCGCAACGAGAACATCCGCCGCATCTCCGAGGTCGCCAAGCTCTTCGCCGACGCCTCCACCGTCGCCATCACCTCCTTCATCTCCCCCTACATCGCCGACCGCCAGGTCGCCCGCGAGCTCCACGCAAAGTCCGGTCAGGACGGCGACGAGCCCATCCCCTTTATCGAGGTCTACGTTGACGTACCCCTCGAGGTCGCCGAGCAGCGCGACCCCAAGGGCCTCTACAAGAAGGCCCGCGCTGGCGAGATCAAGGACTTCACCGGCATCTCCGCCCCCTACGAGGCCCCCGTGAACCCCGAGATCACCATCAAGACCCACGAGAACACTGTCGAGGAGAGCGTTGCTCAGATCGTCAGCTGGCTTACCGAGAAGGGCTACCTCACCAAGTCCGCCTAAGTGCTCCTCGCTGAACGGTGCGCTCGTTTGTTGAATGTGTTTGAACAAGGATTGAATGGTGTTAAAAAGAGGATTGGATATTACTGCCATTGCGCTCCCAGACATCACTCCTGGGCATGATAGAGTTGAATACAGGCGTCCATGCATGCAACCTCTTGTTGCCTCCCCAAGTCCGTCGTCATCATCAAGGGAACTCGACCTCGTAGTAGACGTATGCCGTGTATTCGTGACCCTCCCCTGTTCCCAATCCAGCTGCTGCCATCTCTGAGCTCAATGCCGCGTCGTCCTTGGTGATCTTGCCTCGCTTATCCCTGCCGAACGCGTTGCCCCCTAGGTACGAGTAACTCGAGTCGAGCGCTTTCTTGACCTTGGGTGCCAGTTTGGTCGTCGTCTGCAGTCGTCGTCAGCCTGGTTAAGGGTCAATGCGCAAGGGGACATTAACAACATACCTTGACGAGGACTGTCACGTAATCGGGGGGTAGGCCGTACCGCAGAACGGCCTCGACGAAAACCCTCAGCGTCAGGACATGGATCCAGACCATGACGCTCTCGCTCCAACCTGTGCGTCCCATGCGCAGAGCCTCTCCACATACCTTGCGCTCCTCGTTAGTCACACGATCCAGCTCCTGCTGCTCCTCTTCTCGGCCACCCTCGACGTGCTTGTATTGGCGTGGCGTCCATTTCTGTTCCCTGCACTTTTGGAGGAATTCGGCACTGTACTTCTTAAACGTGGCGACAGCGAACAGGATGAACTCGTCGTCCTGGGCGACCTGAACAGAAGATCGGGGGACCACCATGGGAGCGATCGTCTCGTAGCTCTTGAGGAAATCCTTCTTCGAGTTTGCCGGCACGACGATCAGGTGTGTTTCGATGTACTCCGAATCCTGGACGAGAAGCGATGGATCGACAATAGGGGTCAGGGACTTGGTCGACAGGTTACCACTAGGGTTCCGAGGGTCAGTCACCGAAGCAGGTAGGGAGTTCATGATTATTGACTTACGTCTGGCGACGGTGCAAAGCGGCGAGGTTCGTTTTGACAGAGTTGTACTGGTTGAACTTCGATTTGACGTCATTATCAACCGTGACAAGCTCCTAGACATGGGCAGTTAGCAAAGCGTAGCTCGAAAAGATTGGGCCATAGCTATATGCGTGCCTTTTGCAGGATGCTGATGAGCTCGCTGAGGGACTTGTCATCTCGGTACCGGATCTTGTTCCAGCTGAAGCTGTTCAGGTACTGGTCGGTGGGCTCTGGGATGGCTATCAGCGATGGGGCCCGGCGGACGCGGCAACTGCGCTACCCACTGTCGTTGACCATCTTGTACTGGGCAATGCGATCCTCATCGCCGTTGAGGACTGTCCGCAGGGAGTCGGAGACCTTGGCCACAACGGCCTCACACGAGGCTTCGAGCTTGGTCAGGTCATCGGCCTGCTGGACCAGGCCGTCGAGGGTTCCGATCTTGAATTTGGGGATGTTGAAAGGCACGACGGAGCCGTTGTCGGGGGACACTGTGGCGCTGAGAGCCGAGGTGGCGTCTTGCTTGTCGCTCGAGTCGAAGACACCGAGGGGCAGCGACAGAAGCGCGTACTTGGTCGACATGGCGTTGGATTCGGGGCGAGGTTGGTGGATAGGTCCGTTAGGTTGGGAGGAGGTGAAGGATGGTAGGTGGAGGGAGAGAACAGGGTCGAGGAGTGGGACGGCGGAGGGATGGCGCAGGCGAGCAAGTGATGCTCTAGACCCGAGAGCTGTAGCGTTCGATGCGTGTCGGGATCACGAACTCATTGATGGGGATTTGGGTGGAGGTCTCGCGACGTGAGGGATTGATGTCTGGATCGTCTTGCCTGCTGATGAGCCAGCTCGGAGCAGTAACAGCTCTACGCCAGGTCGGGGCACGTCAACTCGGCGGGCAGATGGTGGCTGGTGGGGCAGAGGCTGACGCTGAGGCTCGCACACGGATAAATGCATCGAGTCTTGGTGCGTGGATTCGGCATCTTTCTATCCGAGCGAACTGAACAGCGGGAGGTCACTGAGAGTTCCCCTCCCGCTCAGACCGACTTCCCGATTTAGAAAGGCGCTCAGGTGGGAGTGGGGATGAATACGTATATCCAGGTACATTCCGCTCACCACGAGCTTGCTGCTGCCTTTTTGTCACGGAGAGCCCTGTCGCTACAGTTTAGCCCACTAATACACTAACACGAACACCGCCATCATCAACAACACGAACGAGCCGATCTCTTCTGCGATCGCACGCCAACAATCAGATCGCGGGCCATTGACTCCAACGCTGTCCAAGTCGGATACTTGCTGCGCACCTGCCACCATCGCAACCGCTTCTACGCCTGCTCATCTCTCGCTTTGGGGCATGTAAGTCTGCCGGCGCACGGGACCCGGACTCCTCCCGCCGCCGCCGATGCGATGGCCTCGCCTGCACGTATGTCGTTCCTCTCTCGCACTCCCACTATCGGTTTACCCTTCGCGGGCAACTATTGCGACTCTGCGATTCTAACCAAAGACATCATAGCCTCCACTGCCGATGCGATAACCTTCCCCAGTCCCCCGCCGCATGTAGACAAACCCTCCGTAGCTGATCTAGCGCCGCGTCCCACCCCGACCGCATCCTCGACTGCGACTGCGACAACGACGACGACGACGCCGCTGGTGCGCAGCCAAAGTCAAGGTACACCGAGACAGCGCTCCCCACGAGGAGTGTGCACTTGCTTACCGCGCGCCCAAACAGACACAAGCGACAGCAAAGAACATGCGCCCACGCCAGCTTCGCTCGCGGGCTTCAATGGCGTCCTTCAAGATGGCCGTGTCAGGAACCCCGTGCCGAGCAAGCTTCAGGGCAGGGTTGACGGGCGGAACGGGAACTTCGGCGTCATGCACATGGACTTTCCTCGGCCGCAGATGACAGAGCGCGATCTAGCAGCTAAGCGATCCAGCGAGGGGACTGCGGCTGCTGCAAAGCTCGCCAATAAGGACGGTTATCGTGCTGTGAAACGAACCCAGTTGGCCTGGCCACCCCGGTCATCAAAAGAATCTACAACGGCGCCGTGGCGTATCCTCCTTCCTCCGCCGCCGATTCATCCCTATTCGTCACCTCCAGCTCTGGCTCGTCCTTTAACTGCGCCTCCGACTGCTCCTCCAACTATCGCTTCAGCTGCTGCTTCCCCTACTCCTTCAGCACCTCCTTCGACGGTTCCTCCAACAGCCCTTTCAACAGCTCCTCCAGCGGCTCCTCCAGGATCCCATTCAGCAAACTCGCCAGTCGTCCCTCCAGCTATATCCCAACCTGGTGCACCGACCGATCCTTCAACTCACACGCCAACTGCTCCTCCATCCACCGACCCATCCTTCACTCCAGCTTCTCCTTCAACCACAGCACTAAGAGTAAATGGCTCTACAGCTGCTCTTACAGCTGCCACTACAGCCCGACCTCTTACCGGTCTGACCCCTCAGGAAACCAAGGTTGAGCAAGCACGTCTTCTCACCCTTCTAAGAAGCTTACATCCCGTCCTAGTTGTGGACCAGATTTGCAAAGCATTGGCATATTTTGGTGGTATCCCAGGATCGCCGGCCCCTGCCAATGGCGCATTCCCCGATAGCGACTTGACAAATGGTCCTGGTTCACTCTTTGTAGGTTGGGTTGCTGAAATATTCCCGGAACTAGATGCGCAAGGGGAACCTATCAAGAAGCAGACGCCCATACCAGCTCTCACGCCGGTTCCTGTGTCAGTGTCAGTTCCAGTTCCAGTTCCAGTTACAGTTCCGGCTCCCGCCATAGTCCCCGTCGTGGGAAGCACGAGTACACCTGTTTCACCCAGCAGAGTCTCTATCCCTGTCAAGCGAAGTCGGGGACGCCCGAAAGGAAGCAAAAGCTCTAGAGCCCGCAAGGACAAGGGGCTTAAGAAGCCGCGTGCTGTACCGTCAGGAACTACTTCAGTTGATGTCGTAGACGCGAATCAGTACACGCCGGCCAATCTACCCCCTGTTGCTTCTCAGCCGAACGATAATGATGCCGAAACACCCCAGTTCCAGAGTCAAGCTAGTGTCATCGCTCAAGCGGCACTGAGGGAACAGCATAATAGCAGCCTCCCTGTCAGCACACCTGGGTCTAAGAAACGAGGCCGCCCCAAAGGCTCCAAGAATAAACCGAGGCCGAAGCCTGGCACGATCATTGGTGCTGAAGATGCGGAAGCATCAGCTCAGTCTCAAAATCATGTTTCCAGTTCTCCTCTTGCCCACAAATCTTCTACGAATCGCCCAGCAGAAAAAGTACAACCCAGCATTGAAGGGAACACTGGGACTGCACAAGACGCAATAGCACCCAGCACGACCCAAGAAGACATTTCAAGCCAGGGTCCTCTTACAGATGAGCAAGTTGCTCCCTCCGACACAACCAACTACATGACTCAAGCGGCACGGCTCCATCAACTCGGCAGTCATGATAGCAGTTCGACTCCCAATGCCTCCTCGCGGAAGAGACAAAGAAATCCGCATATGCAAACTACGACCCAAGGAACAGTAGAAACCAACAATGTCTCAGGTCCCCCAGATTCTTCTCAAACTCAGTCCGCTAAGCGGCGCCGAGTCTCCAAGGAAACCAGTCAAAACCCTGTATTAGGCAACGCTGAGCCGCAGTCTTCTGGTGCTGAGATACCAACGCCCTCAAACCTTTCGATTGGTGGAGAGTCTTTGTCAACATCGAGTGGCTTTGACTCCCAGTCCCAGATGAACAGTTTGAGAAGTAATCTGAAGCAGATGGCACAGACACAACACCAGTACCAACATCAGCAGCAGCAAGCATCGCCTAATATGGCGAGTAGCCACGCTCAGGGACCTTCTGCGCAGGGAAGGCAAAAGCCACAGCCACCGGGAGGACAGGGACGTCCTCAACCCCCTATGACCCCTCAATCTTTCTATCAACGACAAAAACAGCAACAACGACAGCCAACAAGCCAATACGAACAAGGCGGTAACCCCGGCCAGTTCCAGCAAAACTTGATGAGCCCGCCGTCTAGCCTAGGTGGCCAGCCGCAACAGCAGCAGCAACACGCAGGATTACCAAACCCCATAAGCCCTTTTACGGGCTACAGCAATTCCAACTACCTTGACATAAACTACCCCGACACGAGCACAAACACCGCGACCGCTGCGGCCTTTGGCGGACACACCCAGCTTGAAGCGGCCCTGGCCGAGCCCAATATACGTGAGAGTCTCTACCACGCCATTGGCCGCCCGTGAGGCTTGCACCAAGGCTAGGTCCTTGCTTTTCTTTTATGTTCGTACTATCCTTGTTTCACGATACGAATGGACTGGTGTTTTTGGCAAAGGGGGTAATGGACAGGGGCGTGAGATACGGGCTTCAAGCGATACCAACATCGGAGGAAAACAGGATTCGATGGGCGATTTATATGGATGTTATGACTAGCGGCAGGCGTTAACAGCCAGGGCAATCGTTTCTCCCGTTTCGTTTCAGTTACGTTACCATGTACAGGCGTGAAAGTCCTTCACGGGACAACGGCCTAATTAATACAAGCTACACAGAGCAGGTGCACATGCACGAAAAGGCAATAAATGACACAGTTGATGTTCTTTGGATAGCATGACATTTTTTGCATTTGACGTAACCACCATTGCTTTGCCGTACTAGATACATGGCGTTGCAGTGTGGTTTCATCAGGACTATGAGACCAAGATGCGTGCGCGTAATATCTATCCGTCCAAGGCTGATCCCATGCAGAATCAAGGACATCCCCAAGCATGCAACGTCCCCGAGAATGTAGCCTAACAGCAACAAAACAAAATCAAATAGAAGACAATCGGTATAATTTGGCCGGCGCTCCCTTCCGGTGTTGTGCGAGGCAACACGTTATTCCTTTCCCCGCATCCATAAAACGCCTTGTAAATGCCCCTCTTTTCACAGCCCGATAACAATAAGAGTATAGAGAAAGAAAATGAAAAAGGCGAAGGCCATGAAGTGAAAATACTGAAAGAAAACGTTCGGTCTGGAGTCAGACCGCTCAATCCGCATCGTCATCAATTACACCCGCTGGAGGCCGTACTGAATCGGGAATGTTGCGACCGTACCACCACTCGTCCTCCTCGTCGATTCCGTCTTCGCGGATTAGATCGAGCATGACCTGCTGGTTGCGCTTGATATCTTGTGGCCGTTCCACCACCCTGCGTTCGTGCAGGACAGCTTCAGCCGTAACGAGCCATATTTGCTGGAGGACCGGAAGGTCACTCAGAATAGCCTGTCCCTCCTGTTGACTGAGAGGGGACATGGGCGCACCGGCGGCCAAGCTCGTGTTGAAAATAAGGTTGGCGTCGAAACCCATATTACCATCAATCGAGCCTGAGGAACTCCTGACCCTGCTAAGGCCATCGCTAGAGCTCCGAGGTAGGTCGCCACCATGAGTTGACTTCTTACGGCCGAAGCCCATGAGGCCCCGACGCGATCTCGGCGTAGATTCGCCCGGTGGGTTTTCCTTGGTCAGGCCATGACAGAAGGTGTCGACAGCACCGCGCCGGGAGTTGTACCCCTTGATTTCCCACAGTTTCTCGACTTCTCGTAGCCCACCAATGCATAAGATAGCGACATGAGCGTCGTCAGAGGGCTTCTCCCTAATGTATCCGCGAAGAGATCGCTCGACTCGGCCCACGTAGGTTGGAGGCCGCAATCGCCGGCAGAATGATGAGATGACTAGTGGAAAGACTTCGTGAACCCGTAATAGCGTCTTGTCGTCATACATCTTCATAATCTCAGCCTCGATTGGGTTAAGGGTATATGGCTCCCGTTTCAGGCCGTATCCTGGGTTCTCGGCCAAGTGTTGTAGGTGAAGCTTTCGGTAGGTTTCGAAGAAGTGGAAAATGGTAAAAAGGAGTGGTATTAGGCGTCGACGCATGCGCTCGTGTTGAGGTGCAAAAGCCAACCGTTGTGGCTCAGTCTGACGCAGGAAGATATCCTTAGTGATCCATTCGCACATGAGAAAGGCGAGCTTGGCGGCGACATGTAATCGATGCCAGAGCCCGCAAAGGTAGTGGAAGTTGATTTCGGTAGTGTCTGCGACGGGGTATAGGCGGGCGGCGTAAGCGGGGATATGGTTCTCGAGATGGTAGCGAGCAATGGTATTTTCGTTGAGGGTGATGAGGGTGTGCCATGACCGGGAGGCAAGTCGGAGGTTCAGCACATCAGTTAAGGGGAGGGAGGAAATGATTTGGATCTGTAACTCGTTGGGTAGGGCAAAGAAGATTTGGTCCAAGGGTAACCTGCACAAGTCAGGGTCAGCAAATTGTATTGAAGCAACAATAGGAAGATGAATGGGGGGTACCTTTGTTGAACCGCCTTAGCCGAGGAGCGTGTTTGAGATCGAAATACTGGAGGTGGCGCAGATTGAGGAACGGATTGTTTGGAGTGAAGACGTGAGACCTTATGGCGGAGGGAGAAGAGGAGGCCCTTGTCTTTCTTGTGGTCGGAGGGTCGGACAGGTTCGACGTCGGCTTTGGACTCTCGTAGCGGAAGAATGAACCTGGAGGGCGGGGAGGATGTGGAGGACTCGAGATATTCGGGGACGGGTGGTTGTTGTTGTTGCTGAGAGTTGAGTTGATTGAGCTTCTCGAAGTATCGCTCTGACGCGAACTCGGTGATGTGAGGCGGGTCCATGGCCATGGCCCGGGCCGGGCGCTCAGCTTGTTCAGTCATAGTGGGAGTCGGGTGGGCGAGCAGCGGGCGAGGATAAGAAAGGCCTGGTGGACGAGCCCGGATGACAGCAGGCTTCCGTCTCTATTGCAGTGCGCAAGGGGCGAATCGGCTCGACATGGCGGTAGAAAAGGCAGGAGCAAGGACGCGGAGGAGGCGGGATCGGGAGCAGCGGAGGATGCGAGCGAGCGACGGCGCGGGCGCAGAGAGCAGAGCGTAGAGCAGTCGAGGGCTCGAGGGCTCGAGGGCTCGACTATGAAGAGAGGAGAGGGCGAGTTGAGGCCTGAGACGGAAACGAGAGTAGCGGCAGCGTTGGACCCAGGTGGGAAGTTATCGTGAGAATCGCAGGCGTGGTGTTTCGAGTTCGAGGTGGTTTGGATTGGATAGGATTGGACGGGGCGGGATAAGTTGGGTGAGTGTCGGAGCGGAAAGATGGGGGAAGGGATGGACGGTACAGGCCAAGGCAAGAGCGACTTGGTGGCCTGCCACAGCACGGGGCCCAGCTAGTATAGGTTTGGAGCAGTGAATGATGATCCAGGAAGGAGCATGCATAGAGCATGGGGCAGGTGGCATGGACATGGGCGTGGGCGTGGGCGTGGGCGTGGAGCCTGGAGAATAGAGGATGGAGAAAATGGGGGACGGCGACAGCGATGGACGGGAAGGCACACAGGGCCGACAATGGACAGTTCTGGGCAGTCTCGACAGTGGACAGTGGACGGACAGTGGGACGGACAGTGGGCAGTCGGCCGTTCGAACTTCGAACACACGCCCCTCCTGGAGAAAAAGGTGAGCAAAGTGTGGCCTGCCGATGTGCCAGGGTCGGGGGTTTTAGTGGAACGTGGGGGGGAGTGCGCGCAGGGGTGTTCCCCGTCCCTCCCAGGCGGGCTCAACGCTGAGCGTGAGAGCAAGCAGCTGGCTTGCTGCAGGTGGACTCCGAGTCCAGGTACTGCTTGTACCCGCCAGCCCCTTCCGCCGCAGTGGGGAGCCCCGAGGTACCTGCGCCGGCGCCCCGTGCTCGCAGCCGGCGCGGGTACCTCCAGCGATAGGGTCCTTCTTCGGGCGCTCTCGACGTGGGGACGGTACCTGGGCCACAGTATTTTCCCACCGAAAACCCGAACGGCCCTGTTCGCGGTGTTGGGCCCGGCGAGAAGACAGGGAAAAGGCCAGGTAGGACGAGGTAAGTCAAACGAACAAGATCTCGCTGTGGAAATCTAGCAAGGGCGCAGGAACTGAGATGGCAGAAGCCCCATCAACTCCATCATCTTGGGAAATCTGTCCATGTCTGTCTATCTATGGTTGCGCCCGCGTGATAGCGGGTTTTGATTGTCGTGAAAGTTGACGATGATGATGATTAGCCTACCCGGTGTGGAGGGTCTCAACTCAGAACGGGGACGGACCGACCGAGCCAGCAGGGGCGTGGCGTGGCAGCGACGACAAAAAGGCAAGACAATTGTTACATTCCTACGCAGAGCAAGCAGACAAGCAGACGCAATGATAAAAGCGTGCTCGCAAGCGTGACGGCTGCTTCGTCCCAGGCGGCGGTTTGGCCGGCCTAACTGTGGGGAGACGGGTCTTCCAGGGCCCCAAGTTGGCGCCCCCAGAAGCAAAAAGGGACCGGAATCATAAGCACACACCCCTCCTTCACCTTTTCGTCGGATTCTGGAATCCGAACCCTTTTTCGCTAAAGTGTTCCCCTTCCGGAAGTGCGGTTAATCAGATTTAAGATAGTTAGTTGCTGGCTAGAGCCAGTGCACGCTATCGCAGCGACGTGCTTGGAATTTTCAGCGTCGCCCGTTGGTCCAGATTGTTAGACTACGCGCCGCTCGTTCGTCTGATCGCTTACATCAAGAAGGAGGAGCCCGTGGCTATGCACAGCACAGTCGCAGCCAGCCAGCCAGCCCCAGTTCTCCCGGGCGAGGCGCCTTCCAACCTCTACCACACGTGCACCCGGCGCCGCACAGTGCGAGCCTCCGCCATCGCCCATCCCCCGGAGTCGGCCCAATTGGCCGGCCCTACAGCTCGCCCCTACTTGCCCCTTCCCATCCCTCGTCGCATTTTCTCCGCATCGTCATGTTCGAGCTCGCCGTCGTCCGCCATGGCATCCTGTAGGCGCGGGTACCGTACCTCCCCGCTCCTCGGTAAGGGCCATGCGCAACGGGCCATCAGCTGCACAGTAGGCCCGTCCGCAGCGCGCACGGTAGCTAGCATCGGAGGCGGTGGCTTTTGCACCAGAAGAGAGACCCCTGGGGGGGGCTCTGATCTGCCTGGGCCTGGAGCGTCTTGGCCGCCCCGGAGCGACGCCGTCGGCCGTACGTATCTCGGTCTCTCCCCCAAGATTCGTGTGTCTATTTAGCCGAGAAAGCTGGGGTTTGGGTTGAGTCCACTTGAGCCTTTTTGCGAGCAAGAGGGTTCTTGGCATTGCGATTTTCGATATTAGGTATTTTGCCAGAAAAGACTAGATACGCTACGAAAGCATTTGCCCGAGGGAGGCAACGTGACATAGAGCACGGGATAGCGCCGGCCGACCGAGTTGACACCGACGACTACTCCAACCATGGAAGCTGAGACAATGTTGAAGATGCCGTTGCGAAGAGCAAACGGCTCCGACGATGGCGGCAAGCCGGTTATGGAAAGCCTGGCGAAGCTCCGGGCCAGGGCTAGTTATCACCCGCCCCTAGTCCCAGCGGCGCCATCGACGACCTTGCTATGCGGTAACTACGATGGAAAAGTCGGACGGGGTCGGCGGTGGTTGTTCCGACATGATGGGGCATCTGCGATTGCATCACGGATCACCAGGTGTCGTCGAGATTGTTGGCGGGCGGCATCACGAGATAGAGTATGGGGAGTAATCAGAGGCGGCGGCTGGAGATTCCCTAGGGGCGTGTTGCTTGGAGAAAGCCACAGACCGTGTATTAGTAGATAGTGCTGATCCGGGAAGCTTCCCGCCCAAAAGGATAAATAACGAGCGTCCAGTGAACCAAACAATTGGCAACATCTGCGAATGCAGTGTAGTACAAAGTACAGACCGCATCTCAAAACAGGTACGTCACCCAATGCGAGGGTGGTTTGAGAAAAGGAGGGAAAGCATGGGGGAATATGGGGTTGTGGTGTAGCATCCGGACACTGTGGGAGGTGGCGAAGGGGGCAATCCGGAAGTGAACCGCGAGCCTTGTCACTGATCAACGACTCCAGCCCAAATCTCTCTCACCTGGACACCAGATTCTTTATCCCCATGATCCATGGCACCACTACCATGCCACACCCGTGCCCCTGGTTTTGGCCCTTGCGGAGGTCCCCAATGCGTATCCTCCTCGCCGCCCGCCAAACCCGTTCAACGCCCAGCAGCAGTTCCTGCGTTCGCGCATCGGGTCCCCGATTCCCCGATAAGACATGTCTTGCCATGGCCAACCGCAGCCGCCCGCCCTGGGCAGCAACAGAAAATTGGAACGAGGTGGTTCCCGGAGAAATCGCAGGGTGGTGGCGATGTGCCCGATACGGCCCGGGCTATCTCTATCTAATGGGAGATTGTGGGAAAGGCCGAAGAAGCTTACTAGAAGTGAGACTACGAAGAAGTTCTTACAAGGGATAATTAGAGAGTGCAAAGGTAAAAGTAAAAAAAAGACGGGATGAAAACAAAAAGGCCCTGAGATGGACTTTCGCACCCCCGGGGCGTCGCTTTAACTTGTCCCCCCGGCCCTACTCCGGTCGCTTTGGGCGAGAGCCTGGTCCCGCCCGCGACAAGGCCAATGTCCACTGTCTCGTCGACGCCGATCCGGAATCCCAGCAGCTTGGTTGGTTCGCACTGGGCAGGGACGGAGCGGACAGTCCCGCCGAAGAGGGAGGAGAGAGGGCAAAGGGCCGATCTTGGGTTTGGTTGCGGCCGGGTGTTACAGTAAACTACTACAGAGTACGAGAGAGAGGGAGAGAGAGGCAGCATCCCGCGGGTTGGTTCACCTCAACATCACCTTATCTTCACCTTGCCTCACCTCACCTTTGCGAGGCCTATGCATCGGGGCGTGGGAAGGGCTCTGGGCTCGGGATGGGGATTTTATGGCGTTTTTATTTTATTTTCGTCCACCCACCTCTTCCTCCCAGTCTGCGCCGCATATACCTTGTTCGCATCGTACTCATACGGCAGCCTCAGCAGCACATGTTTTGAAATTCCCCGGTCCGGTAAGATCTCGAGGTGCGCTGTCGACGCTGCAATTGCAACCTGTGCACTATGCATGCACCAGCATCTGTCTTCCACAAGCAACGTCTCCCCGTCCGCTCGTCGTCGATAAGCCATAGTCCGTCCGGTCGGTCCGTGGTGGTTACATCAGGACAGGTCAGAAGCCACATGTCAACGCCCTTCTTCTTTCTTCTTCTTCATCTAAGTGGGAGTTGATCAACTGAGCCTGCCTGCAGTGCGTGTCGATCAGTTTGCGTCAGAACGACCTGGGCTTTGCTGATCGGCGGCGCGAGGCAGCTCAGAACCAAAATTTAAAGATAAATCCTCCGATGCTGCCGAGCTCTGCCCGCACTGGCTCCGGCACACCCCGGCGATTCAGTAGACGTGCACTGCCCCGTTTTCTATGGGACTGGTTGCCTGTGAGTTGATGGATGCCGATGATGGAACGCTCGCAACCCCACGGATGTCTGTTCTACCACGGATTGCGAGGAGGGAGACATGCAGAATTGGGGTTTTTCTAAGGTCAGCCAAACATCAGCCGAGTTCCGTGCTGCAACCGAAAGGCATCCTCGAAACAAGTCACAAACGCAGCCAGACAGGCTCAACTATGAAGTAATCAACCTTGTATGAAGGATCCAGTTGCCCTCAACCAAAGACCGGCCTATCCGCTTCCCTGCAGCGGGCTCCGTCACCGTCGTCGGGGCCATCCTTGCGGACTGATACGTGACTGCTATGAGGTCAGATTGGACTGACAAGACTGCCGGCACTTGTGCTTCGTGACACCCCCAGCAGCGGGAACCTCGCTGATGAGGCTCCTCTCCCTCCAGGACAAATACCGAACTCCAACCAATTTCAACCCCGTAACTTCGCCCGTACCCGCGACCGCGTATGCTACCCGCCCTCCACTCTTCGTCCCGCAATCGTCCACGTCGCAGCATCACGCCGCCGTGCAAACGCAGCAGCTGCAACGCTCCTCCACCAACAATGTCCCTCACCGTCGTCGTCCCCTGACCGACCGAAACTCCTTCCCCCTCTCTCTCTCTCTCTCCCCCTCCACGCCCCCCTCCCCCCCCCGCCTCTTCCCCGGCGTCTGTGGACCATCAACGGTTTCCCTTTTCTTTCAGGAGGGTTTCTTCTGGCTGTGTGTCTGTGCGTTGTCCTTCTTTTGGTTCCATCCTGCCTGTCCGTGACGACGTGACCTCGCGTGACGTGACCAACATACGACGGGTCCGAGCAAACACCACTGGGCGCAGCGTGCGAGCCAAAGGGCAAAGTGGGAACCGCCCAAAGCCAGAAGGAAGCCAGAACCACACCGGACCGAAACCCGACTCGGCCCATCCATCCTGCACCCTCTCTGCTTTGGTCTCTTTTTTTGTTTTGTTTTTTGGTTTTCCCTGGTCCTGAGTTTTGATTTGATTTGCCATCTCACGCACTCAAACTCACACACACACACACCCCCCCCCCCCCCCCCCNCCCCGCCGCCTGCTTAACCGCAATACCGCAATACCGCAAAAGCCATCTCTCTTTCCCCCTCCTCCTCCTCCTCCTCCGCTCGCGGTTCGCTCATGGACCCGTCTTCGGGGCCTCCTCGGCCTGCCATGCAGCCACTGCCGGCCGAGGATCCCCCTATCACCGCCGCTCACCTGGCCAGGTTCGAGTTCAGCGACGCGGGCACCAAGATCCTCATGGTCGAGTGGTATCCCGGCGCCGTGGTGGAGGAGAAGCCCGCTGCCGACGCTTCCGGCACCCCCGACGCCGCCGTCCCGGCCCCCAACCCCGATGACGTCTCCGCCCCGCGCTCGGCCCCCGGGCCTGGTGTCCACCCCGGCGCTGGCCCAGCCAACTCCGCCGCCGCCGACGACGCCCGCCCGTCCACTTCGGCTTCGGCTTCCTCCAGCAGCTGGGAAGTCTCGTGGCCCGGCAAGACTACCGTTCTCCACGCCACCGATGCTGACGCTGACGCTGATGCCCGCCGTCGGGTCTACTTCCTCCTTCCCCCGGATGCCCCCGTGCCCGCGACCATCACCCTCACCCCTCCCGCCGACGACCCCCGCCCGGGCCTGGTCCTCAAGCCGCTGCCGGCAATCTTCCCTCCCGGCTTCGACGCCGAGGCCGGTACCCGCGGGGTGCTGCACACCATCTGGGCCCGTCGCCGCGTGGCTGCGCTGGACCGCGAGGTGGCCGAGGAGATGCGGGCCAATGCCGAGAGCGTCGGGCTGGAGATGGCTCTTGCGGAGAAGCAGTGGATTCAGGACACCTTCCTCCGGGCTCCCACCCGACATAGCCCCGTGTCATCCCGGTCTCCTGCTAGCAGGTTAGGCGATAAGCTCAAGGGTCTCAAGTTGGCGACGTCCCCGGCCGACCTGACACCCAGCTCATCCCGTAAGAATACCTCACCCTGGTCATCCCATTTATAACCCTCTCAGACTAACACGCAACTCGCAGCCAACACTTTCACCACCGCTGGCAGCCAGTCCCATGCTTTCTCTCCCCAGGGCGCTGACATTGCAGTCTCATCGCTGTCCGCCATGACGAGCAATGCCCCCGCCGGTCCTCTATCCCTCAACGCCGTTCTTCGCGGGGACATCACGGCCGCCGTCTCAGCTCCCGTACGCCTGGACCACCAGGATCCGGAGGACGATCTCTTTGCCCTGCCACTGAGCCCACGGAGCCCAGACATGAAGAAGAGTCCCTTCAGCGCACTATGAGAGAAGGGGTATAATACCCCGACTCGAGAACGGGCCATCCCTGACTTTCCTAGCTACGACCATCACTTGGCCCATGTGATGCCCAGTCCTGTTTTCTCCTTTCTCTTCAAAAGCGCATCATTCCAGTTCGTGTAGGCTCTGTCCGGTTGGACATGATCGGTGTACACCCTACAGACTGCAGACTTTACATACCTAGTTTTGGATATATATCAAAGGAGAAGGAGGGCGGGGTTTAACGAAGAAACGAACATATATCTCCCAGAGAAACAGAAGTTGCAAAATAAACAAAAAAAGCTGACCAGGAGCTGGCTATGAATGACCTTGCAAGGCCGTGATACTACACATAAATCCCATTCCAAAACTCCGCTTACCGCTCATATGCTTTCGGGGTATTCCCATGATCCTTGTCATGGAGGTGTAGAACAAGAAGCCAACCCTCAGTTCCATGCCAACCAAGATGCGCCATTCTCCTTACCTCCAGCCCCCAACCCTACCCTCATCCCATCTCTCCTTGCGCTCTTCCCGCAAGTAATACTGCAGCTTGGCCTCGCGATACCGCCGCACCCAGTCCGTCACTTCCCGCTCTGTAGCGGGTGCGCCCTCACCCTCGCCGTCGAGAAAGCTCTCCTCCATGGCCTGGCACATGAGGGCCTGCTCCTGCAAGCTCTGGCCAAGCTGCTGGTATAGTGCGGCGGGGGAGAAAGGCGCGAGCGCGTGGTCCATGTCCGATTGCTTCTGGCGCCACTGTCTCTCGAGGGCGTGCGTCGACAGGAGCTGCGCCTGCGTGGTTGCGCGCTGGTGCGCGAGCCGCGCCTCGGCGTCGGCCAGTTGCTGGGCGAGCTCGATGTTGTCGCGCAGCGCGGCGGAGAGGGCTTGGTGCGAGGCTTGGACCGAGGGGTGGATCGAGTCGGGAGCGTGGGTGATGGCGTTGAGGAGGACTGGGTTAGCGAGGATCTCGGCGAGGTCCTGCTTTCTACGTAGGAGGTGTCAGCGAACGAGTTTGGAGCACCCGGCGGGGGAGAGGCTGGAAGACGGACGATTTATCCTGTAGTATCTGCGGCAGCCATTGATCGCCGGGGTCGGGAATAGCTACTGGAGCTGGAGCAGCCATGACAGCACCGGACAAACGACTCCCGCCTGGCCGCTCCGCATCAGACGGCTGCTGGTAGGCAACCGAGTTGGGTGTAGCAATGCGGCTGGTCTCGTGGCTGCCAGGCTTTGGCGGGAGAACCGGGGGCGTTTGAGCCTGCAGCTCGGGATTGAAGCTGGCCATTTTGGTTGTCCAGCGGGTGGTTTTTGTACCAGAGCTGAAATACGACAGGATATAAGTGCTTTGTAGGTCGGAAATATAAGGTGGACGGATGACGGTTGTTGGTGGGGAGTCGGCGGAACGTGGGGGGTTTGGTGTTAGAGCTGGCTGCTGCGCCGCCGCACGCTGAGACCTGCAGGAACCCCACAGGCGCTGAAATGTAGTGCCCACCCTCCATCACATGGGATTCATTTGAGTAGAAGTCTAGGGTAGGGTTGTAACTGCCAACCGCTACAACCTCTTCAGCCCAATATGGTATATAAACACTACCAGGATAACACCGCCAACTTCTGTAGCCGAATATCAAAACAGTTGAGTGAGATGGCTTTTTTAGGCGGATCAACTGAGTGCGACGAGGCTTAGATTGTTCATCGGGTCCTTCGGCTGTGTGAATATGCTGTCTACTCGTTTCAAATGTTGAGAGATACAGAGAAGCTAAATCGGATTCACAGCGAAGTCTTTTCACTAAGAAGATATCGGTTGTAAAGGAAGAGTGAAGCTACACTACAATGCTTACAGTTCACACCATGTTTTGCTCTGAGAGACTACCGTATTACCCCGGAGTGTGTTTCCTCACCACTCGGAAGCCTACGTCTTCCAGTCCTACTTATGTTACACCATACCCCCAGTTGTCAAGTATTTATCAACGCCCAAGACAGCAAGCACGCACTTGCAAAGAAGAAACGAGCCTAGATCTAATACCGGGAAACCAAGACCTCAAATCAAGGCCTCACCGCCCACAGGTCCCGAGACCATCCCATCTCCCGCAGCTTCTTGCTGCCCGAGCCCGTAGCCCTTTTCTCCCCGGTGCTAATAGCCAGAGCCTTGCTACAAGCCGCAAACACCTCGAGCAACTCCTTCATTCGCCCGGCTGCCACGAACACCGTCGATAAGTCAGATCCCCTCTCTGCGATGATCGCCGCCAGCTCCATTGCCTCCAACAAGTTGTCTCGTGAGAGCCCTGTGCCTGCAAAGTGTAACGCGCTCACGTATGCCAGGATCGTCTCCGGCAGGTATGCCTGGCGGAGCTCTTGCAACTCCTCATCACCCTCTGTTTCGACGTTAGTGTCTGCAACCACGGGATGGGGATGTCCAGGCTCACCTTCGATGCCTACAAGAAGCCAGTTACTGAGGAGCGGCTGCATGTTCTCCTTTGTGTTCTTGATCTCACCGCCCACTTGGCCCCATAACTCGCGGTTCTTGGCGGGAAGCCTGTGTCTCGTTAGCGTTTCCGACTAGTTCCGGGGATTCAGATCAACTTACTCGCCCACGAGCTCCACCAGTGAGGCGATGGTCTCTAAGCCGTCCAGAGCTCGCACCAGAGATTCCAATTCGCGGAAGTTTCTAGCATCTGCGGTCACCTGTCGTGCGGTTACGTCTGTGATCTGGCTTCGCTCGAGCTGCTGAGCCCAGAACTCCGTGTCCTCAAACCAAGCTGCGTCGAGCTCGTCTTGCTCAGCGAGACCCGAGAGAACGGCGGCAAAAGGAACCCTTTTCATGAGCTGCCGAGCGGCGTTGAGATGCAGATTTCCTATTGCAGTGTTAGATCTTGCCTAGCTAGTCCTGTTGTATTGGCACTTACTGAGGAAAAACTTGTAGACCTTAGTTCCAACTGAAAAGACATTTGGCCATGTCTCTCCCACCAAAAGAAGCCACTCCAGTGAACGGATCAAGTTTTCGTGCCTCGTTTCAACAACGTCTTCCTCGTCCCCAAAGAAATCAGGCTTGATTGGCCGTCCACGCCGAGATGAGGGCGGACCAGCCTGGATGATGGCGAACGATTCTTTGGCCGGGAATGTACTCTTCGCAGGGCCAAGGTCATCATACATGAGCCATGCCTGAGTCTTGACGAACGTCAGCACATTGATCCCGGCTTTCTTGATGAGATTGAGCTGTATCAAGCGTTGCTTCGGATCGTTTTCAGAGATGAGGTTATAACTGAGCACCTCGTAGGACCTAGGCGGCTCGAGAATAGAGCAGTAGAGTGGTATTAGCTCTTGCATCTGGGCAAGACGTAAGAAGTTCGTGTAGCCGGCTAGAATGTTGTCCTGGGCTCGTCTCCATTCGGGAGGCGAGGACCGAGGTGTCAGAGATTCCCCATCGGAGCCTAGCTTCTCTAGCAATGTAATGAGGAGGTAAACGTGGGCGGTAATACGAAGTCCGTGATGCTGGTCCGGCTGGAAGAACTTTTCTTTGTTCACTTGTAGACCACTGGGTTCAGACCGATAAAGCTTCGAGGCACCGTTGCTGCCTGCAGCTGCAGATATGACCAGGCCCTGCTCATAAAGATGATGTCCGATTTCACCCGAGATCAACGAGGCCTGGATTGCCTTATTTGGCTCGATGGCTTCGTTTCGAATTTGCTGATTGGACTCGAGAGAGCGAATTAGACGCTTATTGACAGTCTCTGGTTCGCCGTGGAACTGAACCGCGTCGAATGAAGAGAAGGATTGCGTCAGATTTGAAGCGACATCAGGAGGACATTGGCCTAGTATAAAAGTGTCGAGCTGTGTGCGCAACAGAGCGTTGTAGTTGGCAAAAAGGAAGTCATCCCAGGTAAGGGCGATCTTTTCAACGCTGGTAATATCACCAGAGAGTACACCATAGACAGCACGCTCATAATCGTCGCAACCACCTTGTCGAGCCAGGCTGAAGCACATGCGCCGCCAGAGGGCCAGAGATGCTGGGTTGGTCACCGGACCGGGCTCGCTCTCGCCAGCTGTTAGGAGCATAGCAGACGCGGAGATGGCCCGCCACATCTCAGTTCTTTCCTGGCACCAGTCTCGAATTACACCCAGGGTAGATCCCCGGCGGAGATGTTCGAAGCACCCGAGCCAGATGGCGCGTTCGAAGTATTCATCCTGAGGTTCGAGCTTTCGACTTTGGCGAGTAGTCGCATCGGGATCCAACTGGGTGACAAGGGGCGCGCCGTCGGAGTTGACGTGGGTCTTTGCGATGCCCGGAGACTGGCGATCTAGAAGGTGTGGCCAGGCTGTGACACTTTTCCTCAGCTTGATTTGCGAGCGCGTATGGAGCCACCCATGGGCAATGATGTCGCCTCTGTCCGCATTTTGTTGCAGCTCGCGCGCCAACTCATCGATATCCGGACCCGTGGCCGCGTTGCTTTGTAGCCACTGGATAACAGCTTGACGTTCTCTCGCTGAAGGATCGGTTTTCAGGAAGTCGCCCAGCAAGTCGATAGGCGCACCATTTGAAGAATCGAGAGTTGACGTATCTGCCGCTGAATCTGGGTATCTCAAAGGCAGAAGTCGGCGCACTAGATCCCAAGTCTGAGCCTCCTTCTCAAGTCGCTTGATCTGCTTGGCAGAAGGGTGGTTGTCATTGGCTGCGTCGGCGTCGTCCACGTCCATGTCGGCCTCATCGTGGGTACCTTCGCGCGTGGCCCTCGGTTTCACGCGTGCTAATCGTCGCAAGGTGTCTTCGTAGTACTTTCGTGGGAGCTGAAGTATCCGGTCTCGCTTGTCTGAGGGTGATAGGAGAGGAGACAGGCAGTTGTCAAGATCGTTGGCGAACTGTTCAATCTCGGGGCCCGCGCTTGGAGGCGGGCTCTCTTTCCGGAGAACGACCTCCATTCTGCCTGCGTCAGGGGTATTCCTTCGAGAAGGTATCAAATCGAAGCTATGGCGGTGCCGGTATGCAGCAGAAGGGTGACAGAGGCCTCGGGCGATGAGCTTGAGCTGTTGACCCTAATCGGCTTGGTCGGCCGCTGGGGTCCAAGGCTTGTGCTCGTCTAGGGTCGCATGCGTGCCCGGTCTTGGGAGGAAATCGCGTGTGTCAAGATTGCGGAGGGCGAATTGCTGAGTGAGTCGTGGTTGGGTTGCGGGAGCTTTCGTGGGTCGTTGCTCGATGCAAAACTTATGTTGCTTTGTCTGGCGCGCCTGAGCCTGAGTGCCTGGAGCTTTTCCTCGTCGGTACGTACCTCGATGCTTGCCAGCCCCAAACGGGAAACGCTGAACGCCTTGGCAGCCGCAGGTTGGCGCGACGGCGCGTGCGTCGTGCCAGTCAGAAAGTCACAGTGTGACACAGTTCGAAATTGAATATGATGCACTGTGACACTTCATCTACGGCCCCACCGAGCTTCAATTTTTCTCTTTTTCTTCTTCTTCTTCAACATAATGTCAAGGCATTCATATTAGAGTCTCGGACCAGGCATTCAATGCTTGTTCAGATCCCATGAGGGTCTCTTGCGTGCTCATGATCGCCCAGAAAAGCTTCGGCGCTCTTCGATCCAGTTGCCTGAGTTATCTAAACCGGCGGACATCATAATGATGAGCGTTACATATCATTTTCCCTCCTCCTTGAGTTGCTGCAGTTTGAGCCGCAACAGGTTGGGCTTGGGGCAGCTTGGGGTAGTTGCCTCGTCGCCGTATCGTTCGTAAAAGATCCCGCAGCAATCATAAAGCGCCCTGATGGCAGCTTGGCATTTCGCGTCGTTGTAATTGTTGCGCGTCAGACAGTCTGTTTGGGCTGGTTGAGCAAGTTGCTTGGTTTGGAATACCCCAGGGACAGGCTCTTCATACCTTGAATGGCGCACTGCATCAAGATACCGGATCAGTCAACCTAAAACCTTCAAGCCACTCAAGGGGCTCAACTTACGGCGCGAGGATGGCAAGCAGGCTTGGCCTCGACATCGTCCTTGGGAGGCTTCGACGAATTGCATCAGCGAGAACATCCGTAATTGGGATAACGTACGTACCATTGTGGCTGGCTGTTTTCAAGAGGCTTGACCAGCGAGTGAATGACGAGGAGTGAGAAATGGATGCGAGCTTGCTGCTGGGCGAACTGCGTCACATCACAGACATGGTTGCCACTCGCTGCTCAAGCCACACCTGCCATCGGGAAGCAGCCACATTCTGTCCCTGGCAGATAAGATCCATAAAGAACTGTTTACAATACCTCTCAGTTTATATGCTAGATACCTATCCTAGTAAGGTAAGTAGAAAATCCATCAGAACACGTAGAGAAGAGAGTTGCCGATTGATGTGAGGGCCAATATTGGTGGCTTGGTCTGGGGCACGTCACGGCCATTCACACCATCTCTCTTGTTCGGAGGGATGGAGGGGTTGTGAGTGCCTCGTTCTACCTAAATGTTAATAGGTACCGGTATCCAGCAATGACCTAGAGAACACTTTTCTTCACATTTCAATCCGGAGTGTAGCATGTATGGAAAGCCTGTGCTGACGTCGTGAGCATGGATACACCCGTAACGTGCTTTGTTTTTGACGGTGGGCAGCAGCAGAAGCATGAAGAGTTTCGAACGCTGAGGTCAGCACTCTGCACCGCGCTCACTGCCTCCGTGCACCTACCAACGCAGTGGCTGGTGGCCAATGAGATGTGGCGCTCCCCACCTTCCGGTGCCTACGCTCCCTCTGCCTCGTTTGCGACTGGGCCTCCTTCACTTCACCTCACGCACGCTCCCGTCTCCGTCTTCCCACAGCACACAACAAAAGGCCGAGAGCCCATCTCTCCTCTCCGCATTCCTCAACCACCAAAAATCCTCTCTCCATCCTCGTCGCCCGTCCTCCAGCTTGACGCTGCACACATCGTATCGACGACACCCCCGGCGCGCGCACGCTCCACCCCACTTCACACGCAAACACCACGCAAAAGGTCGGTACGGTGAACCCCAACGAGGATCCCTCTTCCCCCGAGTCGCATGCTGATCCCAACGCCCGACGCAGCCTTTTAGATCCCCCCTTCCGTCGCATCAACCATGTCTGGCGAGAACGAGAACGGCGCCCCCGGTGGCGAGCAGGGTCCCGGCAACTCTGAGCACCTCAACATCAAGGTGACCGACAACAACAATGAGGTCTTCTTCAAGATTAAGCGCACCACCAAGTTGGAGAAGCTCATGGGTGCCTTCTGCGAGCGTCAAGGCAAGGCTCTCAGCTCCGTCCGATTTCTCTTCGAGGGCACCCGTGTTCAAGCTTCAGACACTCCGGATGCGGTAAGTGCATACCACGGCCTCTCCCCGTCCCCCGCGCGGAAGATACATGCTGACAAGCGACGCTGTAGCTCGAAATGCAAGACGGTGACACGCTCGAGGTTCATCAGGAGCAGGTTGGCGGGTGCTAGATTCGTGGGGAGCTGGGGTGAGATCCCAGGCTGGATTTCACCCCATGCTGGTATGGCTTGTGTACATCAGATGACAGACATGGAAACAAGATCGCCGATAATTTACGACAAAGACTCACCTTGAGTGGCCAGATTTTCCCTTGTTCGCCTTTATTCGCGTCGTAGTCTTTCAAAAACGATGCATTGTTAAACTTAGGCTCATGCGAAACCGAAATGCGTATGCTTTGCCAATCTAGACCTGTCCAAACCGAACCCGGATTCCATCCAACTCAAATCATTCACGCAACGCCGCCCTTCCCTTGACCAGGCAGCAACCAAAAACAAGCAATTACAGATTATCTTGACAATCCACTCCATCCGAGTCCGAGTCCGCCAAACACCCAAATCAAAACCGGCATCAAGCCTTGAGCTCCATTGTTCGACATGTGGTGCAGAGCACCACAAACCTTCCAGCCACCTCCTTGGGGAAGATCTGGCCGTCGTCGAAACCTCCATGACACTCGGCACAGCGGAAGCAGGCCTCGTGCCATTCGCCCCCGAGGGCCTGAATGTACTGTCCGATGACGGCCTTCTTGCACATCTTACACTTGGGCGCCCGTCGCTCGGTGCGCTTGGTCTGACAGTTAATGCACCAGGCATATCCGTCTTTCTCGATATGAGTCATGTCATGCCCAAATGGGTCACCGCACTCGGCGCAGAAGAAATGGCCATAGTGCCAGTGTTCGCCGAGAGCGACGATGTGCTCGCCCAGGATGGGCGTGTGGCAGTGCTTGCAACGGGGCGCAAACAGCTCATGCCAGTCGAGATGGCAGAAGAAGCGCAGGCGCTCGTCGCCGTCCTCAGCCATGGTCATTCCCGGAACCTCATCGAGAAGCTCGCCCCTTGCGCGGCGCTGGATGCGCTCGAGTCGCTCGTGGCGCATCTTGTCTGGCTCTGGGCTGATCTCCATTGCCTCCAGGCCCGTGCCACAGGAGTAGCAGCTGAAGCACTTTGGATGGAATCGCTCGGAGCCGCCAGCTAGAGCCACGAACCTACCTTCGATAGGGAAGCCGCACTCGTGGCAGATGGTGTGGCCGCGAGCGGTGTTGCCGGGAGCGGGAGACCAGTGTCCTCGCGGACGCTGAGCTCGACGGGGAGGACCAGTTGCTGTTGGTGTGGGCAGTGGACGGGCACGAGCGGCAGGTTTGTCGTCGGGCGTCACAATGGCAGGGATGTTAGAGTCGCTAGGTGCCTCATCTACGGCGATGGTTGGGACGTTGATGGTCGGGATGTTGATAGACGGAACGTTGATCGAAGGTATCGAGCCTCTTGGCCCATCGTCGGGGCCGGCTACGGAGATTGACGGGATGTTCGCAGTTGACGACATCGACGCACTTTCCTCTGCCACAACGATACTAGGTATCGCCATGGGTTTGGCCGCCGATTTGAACGAGGAGCTGGAGGCGGCCGGGATTGACCGGTCTGGGGTGATATCAGTTGACTCGTCCGGGGCTTTCCAACTAGCATCGAAGCTTACAATGGGCCGTCCCGGACTGTCACTGACGGCGGAAGGCTCCGGGAGGTTTGGACTGCGGTCCTTCAACCGCATGCTGGTTGCTGCGCGAATGTCTTGGCTGCGGACCTCCATTCCGCTGATTCTCTCCACCTTGTCGTCCACGGGAGGGGGCGTCTCAGACGCGGAATTGGTCGTGTACTGGGGATTGCGGGACCGTGTAGGAGGGTTGCGATAGATCTCGACGCGTTCAATTGGCTTGGGCTTGTCTGACTCCTCCTTGAGAGGCTCGAAACGGACGCGGGTTGTTGGGTTTTGGGGCCGGTTGCTCAGCTTCTCGGGGGACGCGCGACCAGAAGGGCGGACTCCCTTTGCTGGCGAGGACTCAGGCTCCTCCCAGATTTGATCCCCGGAAAAGGGACGTTCAACCTCGCCGCTGATGTTCCTCTTCAAGCTGCCGTGGCGTCGCTCGGAAAACTGGCCAGAACGGCCATTAACACTTCCGTAGGACTTGGATTTGCGGCTCGATTGCTCTCCCGACTGGCTCTTGTCCAACGAGGGACGTCCGTCGCTGTCTGAAGAGCTGCCTGAGAAGGATCTTGTGGCGTGTTTCCCGTCCCCGACGCTAGCGGTGCGAGCATTGGCATAACTGTTCTTTCTAAGATGTGATCGGTACCGGTATGGGGCGCCAGGAGGTGGCGAGGTCTTGCCATGTTCGTGTCGCCAGACGAGCTCGGCGGCCTCGTCCAGCGCAGCCGTGTAAATGCGAGTCTCGTCATCAGGGTTGTCTTGAGTGGTGGGTGTTTCTTTGGCGCTCTTTCGTAGGTCCATTTCTTCCATGGCATCGCGCAAGGAGCCGGCTTCTTCCTTCTCCATCCACCGGTGTCCTCGCTCGATGTATGTGGCAGAGGGAACGACTTCACCGGGCTTCAAAGGCGTAGCTCCCGGGGTCGGGACATAATCGCGGCCTCGCCCACTAGCGGTGGAATACCGAGACCGGATGCTGCCAGCGGCCACGCTGGGGGCTTTGCTGTTCAAGCTGTCGGCCTGGGAGACGGCATCGGGGCTGAAGCGGCCGTTGGTTGATCGGTGGGTGCTTGCACGGCTACTGGGAGCTGGACGGGCTCCGGCGGGTTGAGGTCTTGCACCGCCGGGACGGGCAACGCGGTTGGAACGAAGCTCGGCAAGGTAGCTCGCTGTGAGGAGAACGCTGGGTCAGCTAGGGAGCCCGTGAACATATTCACATGTCATGCGTACCAAACTGATCGTTGGACATGTAAGAAGGCGACGGCGGCGTCACCTTGCGCGACTTGGTGTCGCTTAACTTGGCTGTGGCTGGCATCGTAACCGCAGGACCTGCTGGAGGATACTATATCAATATTCTGTCCTGTACGGTGTGTAGAGGCTCGGTGAGTCAATGGGCGGTTGTTCGTAGGTGGTGCGAGGGCGGGCACTTTTGTATGAACGACGGGCAGGGTGAACGTTATGCGATGTTGGCCAGGCAACGTCCACCATGGCGTAGCTTGCGTGCCTAGCTACCCCGTGTTCCCCGTATCAACTATGTCACCACCAGCAACAAAGATCAAGCACAATCACAATGACAAGCACATGACAAAGAAGCGCTTGGGACGTTGATCGTATTCTCCTCTGCCAGGCCGGCAGGATGCTAAGGTATTTATTGTACATGGCTTTGTGAGTGACGAGCTGATTGAGCGGGGCGCGGCCCTTCCAGTCGTGTCTGTCTCTCATTTGCCCAGGTGCGGTTTGCACGGCAGCGTGCAGCGCTGCTCGCATATTCGTACCGCATTCACCACCGCAATTCGCCCTTGACGCCTTTCTCGGGTTCCTTTGGCGGCGGTGGAGGTTCCGCGAATCCGAGGTTTTTGAATTCGTCCCTGGCCATTAGGTTTCTGAGTCACTGATTAGCCCGTTTCATTCCGGGACGCGTGTGCCATGCCATTCCCACACCGTCGTGTTCGTGTCATTGAGCATATCATAGTAGCATAGCATGGCATGGCATGGAAGTTCGGATTCGCACCTGTCCATCCTGCATGCAAGGTATGATTTTGCCAGGTCGCGACATTCGTCTTCATTGACGCCGCGCACCTTTTTCATGCAAGCTAGGTAGTTTGTCATGACCGCCTTACACTCGTCTGCAGTTGCAGTACAAGCAATGTGTCAGTTTTCTTTAACGGTGAATCTGGCAGGCAATGCCACTGACTGTCATGATCGAGAGGAAAGCTGCCACGCTGCGGCCTGCACGGGAAGGGTTAGTCAGTGATGCAGCAGCAAACAACCCGCCATAAACGCAGAGCCATGGTCACTCACGGCTTGGGCTTCGTCGTCGGCAGTGCTCCGGGGCTTCCAAAGGTACTCATGTCTCTGAATTGGGCGTCAAGTTGAGCCTGAAGTATATATACTCTTCTGCTCTCACGGCCGTATCCCCAAATGCAAAAGTCGCGCCATGGACGGACTGGGCAAGCCACGACGCCCCGATACAGCGGCAAACGGCATACCGCTTAACGGCATCTAAGCCGGGCATCCAAGCTGTGGCGACTGGCAACTGGCAAGTGGCGCACCGACTGTGGCTGATGACGTGGCACGGATGGCCGGCCTTCAGCGGGTGTGCAGCGTGCTTGGACCGCCTGGACCTTGATTTTCTTAGTTCTTACCGACCTTACGGCGCATTCCATACGGTACTAAGGTACCGCAGAGCCGAAAAGCCTCGGTGGAGACCTCGCGCCCATACGCAGTAGTGCCAAGTATCCGTGTCCCATTACACCGTACAGTGCCTGGACCAATACACACGTGAACCCGACGCCAACGCCGCAACCCTGGAAGCCTGCATCAACGCATGAATTCCTGGAATTGATCGATAGCGACATCGACGAGCGCAGATCAAAACTTCGTGTCCTGGCCAGCCAGCGGACCTCCGACAACCCCAGCCTCGAGTCGCCTCTGCGTGTTTTGCGTGCTGTTTCTGTCCCGTTGCCGCCCTCCGTCTCCTGCCACCCGTCACCATGGCTGCCCTCGGCGAAGATCTGCTCAGCACCGTCAACAAGCTGCAGGATCTGGTCTTCAACACCATCGGCAGCGATTCGCTCGACCTGCCCCAGATCGTAAGTGCCGTGCTTCCCCTAATTGGTCCTGCGGCTTCTGGCTGACATGCGCTCTAGGTTGTCGTTGGATCCCAGTCGGCCGGAAAGTCGTCCGTCCTCGAAAATATCGTCGGCCGGGACTTCCTACCACGCGGAAGCGGCATCGTCACTCGCCGTCCCCTGATTCTGCAGCTCATCAACGTCCCCGAAGACGAGTCCGCCCCCGACCCCACGAGCGACCCCTATCACTCGCCTGGAGCTGCCCGCCGTTCCGAGTGGGCAGAGTTCCATCACATTCCCAGCCGGAAGTTCAACGACTTTACCGATGTCAAGCGAGAGATCGAGAACGAGACGGCCCGCGTCGCCGGCAGCAACAAAGGCATCAACAGGCAACCCATCAACCTGAAGATCTACTCGCCCTACGTCCTGAACCTGACGCTGGTCGACCTTCCCGGCTTGACAAAGGTAAGGCCTCTCCCGTGTTTGCGTTCGTTAACCGTCACAGAGCCCCACTGACCAACATTTTTGTTCAGGTCCCCATCGGTGACCAGCCCACCGACATCGAGAAGCAGACCCGAAACCTCATCTCAGAATACATCGCAAAGCCCAACAGTATCGTCCTTGCCGTGTCCCCCGCGAACGTCGATATCGTCAACTCAGAAGCTCTAAAGCTCGCCCGCCATGTCGACCCCCTTGGCAGGAGGACTATCGGTGTTCTGACCAAGGTTGATTTGATGGACCATGGCACCAATGCTCTCGACATCCTCTCCGGTCGCGTCTATCCGCTGAAGCTTGGCTTCATTGGCGTCGTCAACCGCTCGCAGCAGGACATCCTGGGCAGTAAGCCCATGGAAGAGGCTCTCCAGGCCGAGACCGACTTTTTCAAGCACCACCCTGCCTACCGCAACATCGCAAACCGATGCGGCACCCGATTTCTCGCAAAGACTCTTAACACTACTTTGATGGGCCACATTCGGGAGCGATTGCCTGACATCAAGGCCCGACTCAACACCCTCATGGGCCAGACCCAGCAGGAGTTGGCCAGCTACGGTGACATGCACTTCAGCGGCAAGGAACATCGTGGCTCTCTTATCCTTCAGCAAATGACGCGTTTCGCCACCTCCTTCATTTCCTCTATCGATGGTACTTCAACCGAAATCTCGACTAAGGAGCTCTGTGGTGGTGCGCGCATTTACTACATCTTCAATTCCGTGTTTGGGAGCTCACTCGATACTATCGACCCCACCTGCAACCTTTCCGCCCTCGACATTCGAACCGCAATCCGAAACTCCACCGGCCCCCGACCAAGTCTCTTCGTCCCGGAGATGGCTTTTGACCTTCTCGTGAAGCCCCAGATCAAGCTCCTTGAGATCCCCAGTCAGCGTTGTGTTGAGTTGGTCTATGAGGAGCTCATTAAGATCTGCCACACTTGCGGATCCACGGAGCTCTCACGGTTCCCGAGGTTGCAGGCCAAGCTTATCGAGACGGTCTCGGACCTCCTCCGTGAGAGACTGGGCCCTGCTTCTTCCTACGTCGAGTCCCTCATTTCGATCCAGCGTGCCTACATCAACACCAACCACCCCAACTTCCTCGGCGCTGCTGCTGCCATGAGTAACGTTGTTGGTGCTAAGCAGGAGCGTGAGCGAAAAAGGCTGATTCAAGAGGAGCGTGACCGCCGAGAGAAGCGACGAATGAAGGAGCTCGAGGCCAACGGTGAAGGACCTGAAGGTGAAGATGGTGTAACTCTTGTGCCAAACGACACGCCTGAGATTACTGCCATGCGACCCAAGGCCACAAAGCCTCCCCGCAGCCTGTCGCCCCCTCCCAGGGAAAACGGGAAGGGCAGCTTGGCAGCGGCCATGAGCTCTACTAACTTGAACGGCCTACGATCAGCGTCGCCGGCTAGACTTAACCTTGCCAACCAGCAAGGTCTGGGCGGTGCCCGAGATTCTTTCTTGAACTACTTCTTTGGCAAAGACGGAACCACCATTGGCGGCCCGTTGCCCAGCCCTGTGAACGGCCGACATAGCAGCCACGCCTCCGCTTCCGAGCTTGGCTTCCCTGTTGTCCGCCGAGAGGAGAAGATTCCTCACCGACCATCCTCTGCTCAAGAAGATGAGTATGACCGAACTGGCAAGAGCTATGGACTGGCATCGCATTTTGTAAGTGCACTCAACTATACTCACTAGAACATGACCGCTAACTCGTTCCTAGGGCGAATCTAATGAGCCTGCCATGACTGAACGCGAGGCCATGGAGACGGAGCTCATCAGGGCCCTCATCTCCTCCTACTTTAACATCGTCCGCGAGTCCATCGCCGACCAGGTCCCCAAGGCCGTCATGCACCTCCTCGTGAATCACTGCAAGGATGTGGTTCAGAACCGACTGGTGAGCGAGCTCTACAGGGAGAGCCTCTTCGAGGAGCTCCTGTACGAGGATGACACTGTCAAGAAGGAGCGCGAGAAGTGTGAGCGCCTGCTCCAGACTTACCGGGAGGCGGCCAAGATTATTGGCGAAGTACTCTAGAGCGCCGTCTTAGAAGAAAGGGGACGAATGCAGTAATGAGCGTCACAGGATCTAGACACGAGGGAGAAACATGACGGAGCGTGTTAAACCAATCGCGTTACACAGCGGCTGCACACCTCTCGGTGGTGCTCATCGGGGGAGGGTCTGTTGTAAACTTGTTCATTTTGTACACCACACCACCATCGGCATTCGGATTTTGCCACTCAGCTACGGACGCCCGTGAAGAAGAGAGGACGGAGACGAAGACGAAGAAGAAGAAGGAGGAGAAGAACGGGGAGGGATTGTATGTAAAAACAACTCGGCTCGTCATCCTCAACACTACCAGAATACAATGTACCACTTGTTCAGCTCTCAATACGAAACTCTAGACACTTCACTAGAGCAGAGGCGATGACGGTGCTAATGAACCATGCATAGAGAGTTAGTTTGAAAGAAGTATCAAAGAGCCCAGCTCTGGTTTGTGATGTTATTAGAGTTGTGATTAAATTATGATTGAGCCTAGCAGTTGCTTCTATGTGAGAGTGATAGCTCCACAACTCGACAGCCGAAGCCTGGCTTCATGACATATATCTACATTAACGCCTTTTCTCATTTCTCCACTTCGATGAGTGGACCTTTGTGGCCGGTAAAACTCATGCCATCTGTCTAATGTCTGCCCTGACGCAGCACAGGTTCCCCAGAACCTGTTGCTGGATATCGCGGGTCATAATCCTCACATTCTGTCCCAACGTTTGGTCGAGCTTGTGCTAGCGACGCTGGCCTCGGGTTAGCTGTATAGCCGACCATCCTGGGATTTTCATGATCGTCGACAGGCTCATACGGTGGGTACGCCCCCGTGTCTCTGGGCGCGGGTGCGGGTCGAGGTTCGTAGGCGCGAGAGTCATGCAGGTCTCTCCGGATGGGGCGCTTGATGAAGTAATCGCCTCGAGGATCACGAACTTCGACAAGCTGGTAGGCCTCAATGGGCGGCTCGGGCGGTGGATCGTAATAAGCACGTCGTGGCGCAGGCTCTGCTTCGTGGTGGTATGCCTGTGGTGGGTATCTTGGCCTGAGACCTCGTTCTTGATAGTCCGAAGGGTACGATCCAGACTGGGGAGGTTGAGGGAAACGGCGCATATCGGGGCCTCGACTTTGGTCATTGTGATATGGCCAGGGAGCGTTGTGATGTGGTTCTAAAGGTCGGGTCGCGCGCCCCAGTTCCCGACCTGACGGGTCAACGTATATGATTTCCTCGTGCGCTCTTTCGAGATGAGACTCCAGAGCACCTAGGAGACCAAAGCCATCGTCCTCTAGACGAGGTGCTACTGTGGTAGGAGGAGGCGGCTCTAGCGTTCCTCCTCCACGCCAAGGCTCTGCCCATCTTTCATTGGGAGGGCGTGTTCTCTCCGGGGGGTGAGGTTCGCTGTTTGCATAGCGTTGAGATTCAATATCGCGGTAATCAAGGCGACGGTCATCTCGGACATGGGGTCGCTGATAGTCGTGAGGAGAGCTGGAACGCATATGACCAAACTGGACTTCCCGGCCTTTGTTCAGCACAACATCCTGATTTGTCGAAGTAGTCTCGCGTCCCGTGTTGACGTTCGAACGAGGAGACTTTTGACTGGGAACTTTATGAACGTATCTGCCTTGCATCGCTGGACCTGCACCATCCGCCTTACTGTAGATTTCGCTAGCAGGCCGCAGATTTGGCACGTCGCGTGTATCCGGGATATGTGTTGGAGGAGGTACCTGGCCTTTTGGTGCCTCTCCTTCAGTGCGTTCATATTCCCCATGTCGGGGGCGTTCCATCCCTGGAGGCTTTCTGTTGGCTCTAGGAACGTCCGATTTGTGTTGTCGAGTCTGATAATCGCGGGGTCGGGCGTGGTGATCATCATCTGATTTCCGCTTTGTACCGTTCAGTGGTGGATCCATAGGCAGTGGCCATGGCTGTTTGGTGGAGGGGTACTCTGGATGGGATTCATCGAAAAGCCAAGGAAGAGCAGACGCGACCAAGTCACACGCAGGGCGATGGTTTCTCAAAGACTTCTCAAGTCCTCGTAGGACAGACGGGTCAGGTAGTAATACCATGTCAACTTGCCAATCCATAGGAGGGAGTCCGCGAGACTCTGGACTTGCAATATGCTGTTTGTTGAAGTGGCTTGCCAACTGGGGCAGAGAGAAGTTCGTTTTCTTTGGGGGGTTAACGTTTGTCCAACAAGCCTTACACCCTAGGCCGTTGGTGTTTCGGATAGATCGCATTTCCCTGTGCTTGGACAGCCCATCGATAAACATTGCCAAGGGCGCCGCTTGAGAGTATTCATCCCTGAAAGCCTCTGCTATCTTGCGAAGAAGGACGTATATCTTCACGGGCGCGGGAAGATCCTTTGCCCCTGAGAACCCGAGCCAAGTCTCCTTTGCAACTTTTATCATGGTTTTGAGCCGCATCTTATACGAATCAGCCGGAGGCTGATCATCATACGGCCCTCGAGAATCAGGATATGGAGTGCTGGGGAGCCCAGTGAATGGAACCCCATTGGATAGCGTTGGGGGGTATGAAGGAAAGTCCCCATCCGGAGCATAAGGGGGAGGATGCTGAAGTGCTCCATATGCTGATGGTCCACCTGGCTCGTGGAAATTAGCTGGTTGAAAAGGCGCATGCTGTGCTGAGCCGAACTGATGATGAGGCAGCGAAGCTTCGTAGCCAGGGGTCGGGTATCCAGCCGGCGGTCCAAGGCTGAATGCTGCATAGTTCTGGTGAGGCTGTGTGATACTGGAAGGATTTGATGTGTTGGGAGGCTGGCTGATCTGGGAATTTCCAGAAGGACGCGGGTCTGGGCTGAAAGGGGGCACTTCTGGCCACTCCGCTCTCCAGTGAACAACGACGCTGCCCACACTAAGGGCGTTTGTGTGCTTGGCTGCGTAGTGCTGAATAACTCCTTCAAACCCGTAGTATTTGGGGTTTCCGACGCAGCCGTTGCATAGAAAGAGTTCTTTGCGGTAGGCCTCTGTGTGAGGCTTGATCTTGAAGTCGAAAACCCACTTCATGTTCTCCAAAGTCAGTTTCTGAGTCCATGGACCTTCTGGAGGATCCAGAGTTGGCTGTAACCCTACTGCCAGAGCCGCTGCCGTATCTTTCGCGACCTCGGCATAAAACCTCTTGCGCACATAGAGGAGAACTTCAGCTGCGAACTGTTGGCAATTCTTCTTCTTGACCTTGTCGCCTTCACCCCAACCGTCTCGTATGATCTCGTCTGCAAAATTCGATATTCGAGCACGAAGCGGACCTTGAATCTCATCCCAATCTTTGTCAGCGACTTCCCGGAGCCCATTGGAGACTGGGGCATTCTTTTTGCGAGCCTCCAACTTCTCTTTGATCGCTCGGGTATTGGTATTTAACTCCTTGCCTCTCGACTCAGCCTTTTCCCTTTGAGCAAGGAGTCGCGGCTTCAGAAGTTCCCACGCATTGTCATCAAGAGGGGTAATAATTTGTAGAGCCGCCTGGAAAGATGGGATGTGAGCGAGAACACTTGGAGGAAGGGGAGGATCTAGAAGCAATGCACGGCGTTCGATCTCGGTGCGTCTCTTGGTCTTGAGCTCGGTTACTTGTTCCTTAGTCCGTCTTTGCTGCCCCTGAGGACGCGGTTGGATGTTGCTTGCGTCACTTTTGGTCCTTAGAGTTGGGGTTCCATTCTGGTCTGAAGGTTGCCGCAGATGCTCAGCTTGTCCATGGTTCTGGTGATGGTTCTCGGCACTGTGACCAGAGGATGGGTGTGAGGAAGAAGCCCCGACGCCATTTGTCTTGGTGGGCTCCGCAAGGGCAGGAGAAACGTAACTGGGACATGTCTGCATTCGATGAAGTCCACCGGCCAAGTCCCATTTTTCCCAACGGGACGCGTCGGCCAATGCTTTCTTCCCCCGAATCTCGAGGCCCTTTACCCATTCCTCGGCAGCAGCGGAGCCCAGCAACTTGACTGTCTCAAACTCCGACTTGATCTGCTCAAGGTGGTGTGACCAGAAGACCTTTGTGATTTGTGATATTGAAGGTGAAATTCCAGCCTGCATAACTTGGGGCGGTATCACATGCAGTTCGTCCGTGACGAACACCACTGGAAGCGCTGGAAGGAGGAGCGTGGGAATTGAAGACGACAACAACACGTCGATTTCCTGCATTACGAGTAAGACAGTGCTTTGCGACGCCCAAGCTAGTGCTTACCTTGACGCTGTTGCTGGTAAAACAGCTTCCACACGTAGATACAGAAAAGGGAAAGATAGGGGAGACGCCCTTGGCGCCTGGCCCACGATGCCACTGATCGCTGGCCGCAGTGTTCTGCAAGTCACCCTTCAAAGAGCAAAACTGGCAAGAAAGGGAGCACGCAAGACGCCACATCTCCAGCTCTGACTTGCCCTTCAACGGGGCAGGCATACGAGGCCAAAACAGTCGCCTTGAAGTTTGCCAGATGAGGTCAGGTTTCAAAGGCTGTAAAGCGGTATGTGAAGCAGAGTGATGGGGCGACACGCTGACAGAAGAACAAGGCTGTAGACAAGTATGGAAGAGTTTGTTGACGGACAACAAACGACCCAGAGCTCTGGGTGGAAGAAAGGTGAAGATATGGTGCCATATCTCCGCTGGGAGTTGATGCGCCCGATCCACCGCAGACTCCGGGACACCTGTTGGACTTCCTGGCTCGTCCTCGTCTATTCTTACTCTCTTTGCATGCAAGGGCTGGGTGGGACTCGTGGAGGCTGACGGTTTCCTCTTGTTGTTTGGAGGACCATTGGGTGTCGAGGGTTCGTTCGATAGTATCGCGGTGGGAATGTCGTCTGTATTGTTCGTAGGCTCAGCGTCGCCATCGGCAGTTTTGGAAATGTCTGGGCTGTATCGATCGTCGTCGACCTGCGCAAGTTGGGTGAGCATTGCGTCCGGGGCAGGACCCCCGGAGTCTCCAGTCCCGGGATGAGCCATTGCTTCCCAGCAATGCAGCTCTGGAAGAGCAAGGCGCAGAGAAGAAAAAGAAAAAAGCTTGCTGAATCAGGCTACAAGCTTGGGGAAGGTAACACTTGTCAGGCAGGGCTTGAGTGTCGCAACGATAGTATTTCAATCGTTGCAGTATGCCCGGATGAACAAAGTATCAGGAAATCGGTGTTTCCACCGGGCCGTTTCCGTGGACTTGGAGTCTTTGCGACAAGTGTGGAAAGGGACTGTGGTGGGTGATGTTGGTTAAGGTGCGAAGGGAGAGAGGCGAGGAAGTTTAAAAAGGCATCAACTCCATTATGACGTAAGCAGTCATTTGGCCAACTTTCCGTGAACCCATTCCATCCATCTCCTAACACAGATCGCAATATTAATTGAGGAAATGAAATTCGTAGTATAAATGCGCGAAAATAGGGTAAAGAGTGCTTTTCATCTGTTTGAAGTGTTGAGTGGTCTTTTCTCGCCGTAGTCCCAACATATAGGTAATCATCAACATCAGTTACATGAATCCCAGCATAGGTATCGTACAAGATCCTTTCTCACTACATGTTCATGCCATCGCCTCCATTTCCTGCTCCTGCTCCTCCCGTTCCTCTTCTACTGCCTCCACCAACACTTCCTCCTGTTCCTCCGAGGCCACCACTGGCTGAGCTCTGCTCAGGCGAAGGCTGGTCCCCTCCCGCCCCGTAGATCTGGAAGCTCTGGTCGGCTCCCCAATTCGCCATTTGTGTGTAGTTCTCGAACGCGTTCTGTACAGGTCATTAGCTGGAGTTGCTTTGCGATCAAGTTAAAAAGCGCGACTTACCCAGTCAAAGTTGGTGTTCAGGTCGATCCCAGTGCTTGAACCACTCCCCAAGTTGTTAAACATGGAGGAGAATGGGGATGCTGGGCCCGGACCACCGAATCCTTCCGCCTGCATATTGATACCCTCGTTGCCGGACAAGCCAAAGTCCATCCCCATGAATGGAGCGGCGTTTGGCGTAGAGAACGGGTTCATCCCGGTGTTGAACTCCTGCATATTGGTGGGGGAAACGAGGCCTGGGCCCATGATTGGGGAAGGGTAAGTGCCCATGGTAGAACTTAGGTCTTGCATCAATTCGACCTTGGGACCTGGCTGGGCCTCGACGCCGGATTCTGGGTTGTTGATTTTGTCCAGCATGACGTCAAGAATCTTGGTGGCCTTGAACGCTTCCATGGACGTGTCTACGATCGTTTTCCAAATATCCCTGGCTGTCTCTAGACTGCCAATCATCCTTGATCGTTGTTCTTGTGACCACAGGAATGAGCCTTCGTGGTCTGGTCGAGATGCATCTTGCGCTCCAAGATTGTCAAAGTGTAAGTCCAATATAACAAGCATCGCGGGAAGAATAAAATCCTTGGTTGCGATGGACTTCACGTACCAGTAGACCGACCTCAGTCTACCAGTAGATTGGGACTCGCGATGAAGAACTGCGAGATGGTCCAGAGCCTGCAACGACGCTTCTATGGCGCTTCGTCGCGAGTGCGCGTATCTCGGGCTTTGTCGTGCCCTCGGGAGATACTTCCTGTGGAGTAAACACATAATCTTTTGATATAGGATGTCCACGTTGAACCGAGCAATAATCAACGTCACTGGGTCGTGAGAGCCCTCCAAATTAGTCAACTTCAGATGCGGAGGTAGCTCCTGCATCACCTGCCGAAGCTTTGCGTCAAACCGAATAATCTCGTCGTAAGGCACATGCTTTCCAAGTCTATTGGTAGCTTGGAGAATATTGCCCAGCTCGTTGCAAAGCCTCGACTTAGCAATCATGTAGGCGATGGGAGTCGGTTCCGTTGGGGGTCTGGAAGGAGGTAGAACCTTGATATCGGGATGGAACTCGTCATCAAATATGTTATTGGGGAGTTGAGTATCGCAGTCGTGCTCGTAGATCATGCTTGGAAGCGACACTTGATGTGAGAATATAACGTCGCACATCCGCACCAGGGCCCATGTTCGTCGTCTCATTTCCTATGAGGGTTAGATACTGAAAGACGATGAAGAGTACCATGCTATTTTGCTGAGCCGGTTCTCGGGAGCTTAACTCACTGCTTGGAAAGGAGTCAGGGAGGTGAATGACTTTGCATCGCGATGGTACCCCATACGATAGGCGATTCGTGTTATTAAAGACACGATCAGCCACAGACCTAAATCAGCGTCCCAGCGAGACGAGTATTCTCCAAATACGTAGAGAATCATAGTCTCGATAGTGTAGTCCACCGGCTTGGTGTAATCCGACTTGATGAGGCACTGGACGGTCCGTAACCGATATTCGTTGGCCAACTCCATTGTTCGGCCTTTCCACTCAGGCGGCTCGTCGCCAACCTTGTGGTAACTCAACATCGCGAGACAGAGAATAGAGTAGAGCAGGCCCAGCCACATGATAGGGGTTTTGGAGGGATCCTGCCAGTGAGCTCGCAGTTGCTTTTGGAATGTCGGCCCGTGAATGATGTTGACGGCGTTATCCATCGAGTTGAAATAGCGACCGCAAAGTGCTAGAACGCTGGATTTAGGAGGTAGCTCTGCCCGAATCTCGATTTCCGATGCGGGAATGGCCCCGAAGAGGAGGGTAGGCCCTTCCCGGGCGTCCATAGGTTTCGATAACATTACCCGCTCATAGCTCGTCTCCAGCTCCTTCTTGTGTGAGTTGAAATAGTTTTTCACTTCCGAAATGTCGGCCAGAATCGTGTGCCAGTGCTGCTGTCCCACATAAAGGGATTTGCCCTTGTCAGTATCGACCTTCAAGAAGCCCAACGAGGCTGCTAGGCCCTCCTCGGTATCGCTTTCGTCGTCTTCGTCGTTGTCCACCATGACAGCTTCGTCTTCCCGACTAACCTTGGCAGACGAACCGCTGTCGGTGGTAGATTGTGCCGCGGCGGCTCCGGCAGCAGCAGCTGACGCAGCGTCTACGTTTGCGCCTCCATGCATTAGAGATAGAACTAGGCCTTCCAAACGGTCAATACGATTTTGCATGTCATCAGGACTTGAGTCTCCTTGACTTTGGTTCTTCTTGCGAGCAACTGGAGCGGCGTACGAGCAGGACGTAGTGCCCATACCTTCCCGCTTCGTACAGTTACTGCAAGGCTGACTTCTGTCACATTTTCTAGCGGCTGTTAGTAAGTTCTGACGAGATGCTTAGTTGTCTTGTTTTCGCTTACAGTCTGTCGAGATGGTTAGCGTTGGCGCGACGAGATCTGCATGGGGTTGACATACTTCCTCGTCCTGCAGGGATAGCAGCTGAGCGGGACGCGATTCCTCTTCCTGACGACGCGGAACTGATCCTCAGGGGAGCGACCACCCTGGGAGGAGTTGGTCGAAGGGGGGGTTGGAGTCATTGTGATTGGAAAATGGGCAAGAGACTTGAGTATCTCGAGGGACAAGGACGGATCCGGGTCGGTCTGGCGATGGGTAGATTGCGGATGGACGCCAGCTCCTGGGAGCCGACGTCAATATATCAGAGCGCTGAGTCTCGTACAAGAGATCAACAGACCTCCGCCGGAGATGGTGGAGCCGTTTTCCAACCGGTAGATCCAAGCCCTGGATCTATCTAGAAGATAGATGCCGTCCGGCGAGTGTGGTGGGGCGTTGTCCGAAGCCTCGGTATCCCACTGTCTTGAGATGCTGGGCGATGAGGAATCCCGTTCCAACTCTCTCTCAGAGCCTATCGTCCTCCTGCAAGGTGTTCCCTTTGAAACGGTTGCCTGTCCTAGCCACAGCCTCGTGCTTGGTACGCGGCGCAGCTGCGCAAGTCGTCCAAGAGTGGCGGTTTAGAGTGAGACCGGAGATTCGGCTGGTCGCTCGCGGAGGTCTCGGGGGGGGGGGAGATTGAGCTAGGCTGTGAGCCACAATGCGCGCGCGCGTCAAGCAAGCACAGCTTCGGCGAGCACGGAAAGGCGGGAGGCAAGGGGGAGTGGCGGGCGATGGCACGTTGCGAAGGCGAGGGAAGCAACTCAAGAAAGCTAGAAGCTGAAAGATCACTCAGTATTTCGCAACGGGAAGGGCGTAAGAGGACAAGATGAGATGCTGGCTACTTACCAATCGCCAGCGACACGGGCGAGCTTGAGGGTGGGATGAGGGAGAAGCGCGAAGAAGGAGAAGCGAAAGGCAACGGAGATTTGCGACAGGACGGAACTTGTCTGAGGCGTCAGCGTAAAGTCAGCCTGATGGACGCTGGGATTGAGATGGAGGTCGGCGTATGGATGCCGAGTCGTCCTAATCTGCTCTGCCTCTAGGATACCTACAATGGTGGGGGTGATGCACAAGACGGGGCCGGGATGGGATCCACCGGGTTGATGACGCCGCCTACAAAGGCGTTCCAGCCTCCAGCCTCCAGGGCTCTTCTCGTGGTGGCATGCTCTGAGACTGATCGACCGGACCCGTCGGCCAGGGTTCGCTTCGCACCGCCGCTGCCGTCGCCGCCGACGTACGAGTTTCTGGTTTCCAGCCAGGTGGCTTTTGAGATTAGATTAGTCTATGCGGAGCAATTCTTGCCCGAGAACGTGCCTGGAAGACTAGAATTCTTTTTTATTTTTATGGTTACCCGCCAAGAAGGATGAGTTGCAACGAGGACTTTCCAGACAACCACTTTCACGCGCTGCCCCCATCACTCACCGTAGAACCCAACTCGAGCACCCGGCCATAGCGGAGATACCTACAAGAACGCGTAGACATGACCGCCTGCCTAGTCCCGATCAAACAGCAAATACACAAGTTGGTGAATCTCTCTGTTAGCTGGTACTGCTACCTGCAATTCGCATACATCACTAACAGCCATGGGCAAAACGCCCTGGCTTTGGTGGGGTTGCATCTTAGCTGTGAGTCATCCGCCGCATCCACAAGTCGGCTGCCACCAATAGTCGCCCGTCTCTTTGTCGGTGACGGCAGAGTCGGAAGACGGCCTAGATTGTCGCCGTCATTTGTCAGCGCCTGACCATCCTCCACTGCATCTAACTAGAACTCAACTCCTAGACTACACCTACTGTCAGGTCTCGAGGTTGTCTCATCCGTCAAAGCCGATAATGACAACAGGTTTTGGCCAAGGCTACAACATGCGCCCGACGTTCCTACATTAATAATGCCAACTATGGCACGTGGCCAGTCGAATTCTCTCTTGGCAATGCGACAGCAGTAGATAACTAGACGGCGACTCCGTCCGTCCGCGGCGTGTCCGATGTAACTAAGCCGAGCGTCCAACCGTCACGATCCCACGAACATCATGAGCGTGTGGACGGACTTGACTAGGTAGACAAACATTTGCTGTTCAAAACGGCAAATCTTCTTCTTCGTCGGCATTCCTCCGACCCAAATGTGCTGTGCCCTTTTACTCGCTGCTCGCTAGTAGCTTGTGAACCACGACCCAGTCCTTGAATTATTCCAACTTCCAACACCCCAGTCTACAGGGTCTTCATCTGGCTGCTTGTGCGTCCTTTCACTGGCAGTGGAATATTGACTCTTGACCCTATGCCTCAGTGCCAAGCAATTGCCGCTGAGGCTTCACATCGTTGGAGGGAAATGTGCACGCGTTGCAATCTTTCTGTGAAAAATGTCCAATTCAGGCGGAGGCTTCACCAGTTCCCACGCTGTATGGCTTGAAAAACTCCTCGTTGTTGCTAATTTCCTCCTTGACCTGTATATGTGTGAGTTTACGCGCATGACAAATATTTCAAGTGCATTACTCACAATATCCAGCCCGCCAACAAGCTCTCCATCAATCCAGAGCTGGGGATACGTCGGCCACTCAGCGTATTCCTTTAGTCCTTGACGGACCTCATCATCGGCTAAGATGTTGAAGAAGCCGTACTTGACAGAGTTCTCTCGCAGAAGAGCGACCATTTGGCGCGAGAACCCGCACTGTGGCGAACTTGGCGTGCCCTTCATGAAGAGCATCACAGAAGCGGCCTTGACAAGATCAGCAAGACGCTTGAACAACTCCTCCTTCTTTTTCTCGGGATCCTGCTCCTCGGCCGCCGCGCTGTCGACATCCATTCCGTTGGTGGTGGCATCCGCCGAGGCATCTTGTCCGGATCGCTGTGCGTGGGTCTCAATGGCGGTTCGCACTTTGACGGCGCTGCTGCCGCTAACGGTTTCTAGAGTTTTGCCGTTTCTCAACAGAACCAAAAATGGAACTGCAGTAACATCGTAGGCTTCGCTGATGTCGCTCAGGTCCTCTGCGTTGATAGAAACCCACTGGGTCGTCGGGGGGTCGGAAACCGGGTATTCGGAGGCGAGTGTCGACAGAACCGTGGCCATCTGGGCGCAGGGAGCAGCCCAGGGAGCGTGGAAGGAAACCACAAGTAGGGTCGTCGGGGGCACTGACGCCAACACCTGCTCCCACTCGGAGATACTGGTGACTTCGCTGATGGTCGACATGGTATCGGTTTGGTCGCGGTCGAGGATGAGAGGAAGTTCGGTGTCGAATGTTGTGTGTCGATCCTCGCCGGGCGAAGGTGCGAAGTTGCGAAGTGCGAATTTTGGCGGGGCAGAGGCGCGGAGGGGGACTCTCGCTCTTGCGTCACTTTGGCTAAGGTGGGCTCAATTCCTCCACGCCGCGCCATGGCCGTCCCCGACAGCCGGGCCCCCGGTATATGCATTGCAGAAGCCTGAAGAAACTACCTTGAGCTGGGCATGCATGTAAGCCGAAACCCAGCTCACCCCGCCCCAGCACCAGTCGGGCACCTTCATATTCGTACAGCACAGCCGCCGGATGGAGCTACATCATCAGCCCCAACTTGACCGTCTGGCCAGTTTGCAACCTATCCCAACTCCCAACGGACACTGAACATCTGACGCTGTGCTTCCTCAGGTGCTAAGGCTTCTCTCTTCCCACCGGTCCCTTCGCTTTCCCCTTCTCCTCTACCGTTTCCCCCGTCTCCGGAGCTCCGCCGCCTCCGTGTCTTTGTGGAGCTGCTCGCCGCAGCAACTAGGTGTCAACGTCACCCCCCAGACCCCAACCCCGTCAACCAAACCTCACCATCTTCACCTGCTCTCGTCAGCCTACAACAGCGCACAACGATGGCGTCCCTGAATCTATCGATCAACGGTCCCTCTATAAAGAGCAGCTACAATGGCGTTGTCAACGGCCCCACGCCATCCTCCGACTCTCCCACTCATGCTCAGTGGGCCCTGTTTTCGGTTCAGGCACCTCTCCTAAATGCCTTCCAGGACAGTGGCGCCAAGGAGAGCATCCTCAAGGTCCAAGGCACCGGTGGTATGCCAGCCATTGCAAGACCCTAAAGTGTCCCGCCTCGCTAACGTGAAGACAGATGGTGAGCTCGCCGATCTCATTGAAGACTTCAGCGAGGGTCGCATCCAATTCGCCTTCGTCAAGGTCAAGGACCCTAACAGCGGTCTGCCCAAAAGCATACTGATTGCTTGGTGCGGAGGAGGCGTCCCTGAGCGGACCAAGGGCTACTTCACCAGTCACTTGGCTGCCGTCTCCAAGGTGCTCCATGGATACCACGTCCAGGTCACCGCCCGCTCCGACAGTGACCTCGAAGTCGACTCCATCATGCAAAAGGTCGCCGACGCATCCGGCGCCAAATACTCCGCAGGGAGCTCTGCCCCTCGCGCCACCGCACCACCACCGGTCAAATCGAAGCCTGTATTTACCCCGACGACGAGCAGCCGCGGAGCCAACCCCCTCGTTGCAGCCCGATCCAGGAAGGAAGAGGGCGTCGATGGGGACGGTTGGGGTGCTGACGCCCCTCCGATTACCAGGAGTCAACTCGAGAAGGTCGAATCCGCCTACAAGCCTACAAAGGTCAACTTGGCCGACCTTACGAACCAGCCCAGTGCAACAACATCCAGCAGTGGCGGCGGCTATCAGGATGATGTAGTCAAGGGTGGATATCAACCAGTTGGAAAGATTGATATTGCGGCCATCCGTGCCCAGGCGCAGAAAAAGGAGGATGACCGACCAAGTATCGTCAAGGGAGCTTACGAGCCAGTTGGAAAGGTTGATATTGCGGCAATTCGAGCCAAGGCCCAGAAGCCTGCCGCTGAAACCCCAGAGGAGGAGCCACGACCTGTCGCTGACCGCATGGCTGCCTTCTCTCAACCCGCTCAGTCCGAACGACTTACATCACTCCCGAAGCCCAAGGTCGCCAACAAGTTCGGTGCGGCAGCAAGCTTCTCGGGTACCAAGGCACCCACCCCTGGCGCTTTGGGACTTGGATCACCAGCCACTCCCGCTGCTCCTCCTGTTGGTGCTGCGAGCCGCACCTTTGCTGACAAGGGCGGCAAGACTCCCGCCCAACTTTGGGCCGAGAAGAAGGCCAAGGAGAGAGGTACTGATGTCGCGAACACGGCGCCCACTCCAAGCGCGCCTAGTGCAGCACCTGTTACTGCCCAAAAGAGCGGAGGTGAATGGAAGAGCGGGTACACTGGCAAGAGCTGGGCTGCCGTTCAGACCCCTGGTTATGGCCATGGCGCGACTAAAGACGTGAGTGCGCACAACACGGGCGAAGCTGAACATGAGGCCGAGGAGGCGCCATCATCGCCTTCTGGTGGTGTATCTGCCATCCGTGATCGATTCAAGGACACGCCCCCCATCGGATCTGCCCCACCTCCCGCTGCTCACCGTGCTGTTGAGGATGAGCCCGCACCGCCACCTGTTCCTGCCGGGTCCAGACCGGCCGGCGCCTTTGCTCTTCCTGGCCTTCCCAGCCGACCAGCTGCGGTGGAACAAGACAACGAACCCGAGGATCCCACGGGATATGAACCCATTGCTGAGAGAGAGCAATCCCGGGAGCAATCCCCTGTTCGTATCGCAGTTCCCGTCAGCCGTGGTCCGGACCCCCCCGTCGCGACTCCCCCAGAGGAGCGAGCTCCCCCGCCGCTCCCTGTCAGCCAGATTGACGTACCCAAGGAGCAAGATCTTTCTGACCAGAAGGAGTCCTCACACTCGGCCAGGGCTGCTGGAGCTGCTGTTGCAGGCGTTGCTGTTGGGGCTGGCGTGGGAGCGGTCGCTGCTCACGCCTATGAGCAGGAGTCGGAGCCGGAGCCAGAACACGAAGTCGGTGGGGCCCAGGAGCCCTCCCAGGGAGGCTACCGAGCAGTGGTCCAGTACGACTACGAGAAGGCCGAGGATAACGAGATCGAATTGCTCGAGGGCGACTACGTGACGAACATCGAAATGCTGGATGAGGATTGGTGGATGGGCACCAACTCCAGGGGCGAGAGTGGTCTGTTCCCAAGCAACTACGTGGAAATTGTGGAGGACGGAGAGCCTGAGGCTGAGGCCGAAGCTCCCCCACCACCCCCTCCTCCGGCCGCCGACCCGACTCCGGAGCCCCAAGCGCATGCCCCGGTCTCGGAGCCAGCGGACGCGGCTGGGCCTACCGCAACGGCCTTGTACGATTATGAGGCCGCAGAAGACAATGGTGAGTCTATCCTGTTCTTACTGCGAGGTCCTATGCTAGGGAAAAGTGCTAACCATAACGAACAGAACTGAGCTTCCCCGAAGATGCAAAGGTCACAGGACTCGAGTTTCCCGACGATGATTGGTGGTTTGGACACTATGGCGGGCATGCTGGTCTATTCCCGGCCAATTACGTGCAGCTGGACTCTTGAGCAGGGAGTTGTTGAGTATTTATACGAGCCAATTAGTTGGTAGTTGAGCTGTAAGGGGATCTGCGAAGGGACGGCAGGAAGAATGGGGAATAAAAAGGTCAGTGGCCATGATATTATACAAAGCAAGCAATCAATTCTCATGCGACAACCCTATACCGGTACCTATATCAACGTCACTTTGCAGTCACCCAATTGATGTATACAAATCGTGAATGGCACCCATATGCCGGACATGAGGATCATGACAAGCAGGAGAAAAAAGCAAGAAATAGATGTTGCACAAGACGTAGAATCCTAGAGCCGGCTCTTGAGGGGAATCTCCTCATTGGTACGTATTTCCAGCGACACACAGCACATGAACAGGGCCTCCCACGTGTGTTATTTTCCTTCGTATTCCATTTGCCGTAGTTCCGATTCCCACTGATCCTCTTAATAGTTCCCCGCTCGAACCTTCTCCACCTTGTCGCAACGCGCATCACTCGGGGAACGGGGGAGATTATTTGGAATGGGCCATTGCCCAGGTATCTGTATCGGAGGGGTGTTTAATCGTGTTCGAGTTTGGGCGTTGGCATCGGCATGGGCGTCGTGAGAATTAGGGTTTTTTGCTTAGCAGAGACAATCGCAGCATTCGAAACTAGAGCAAGGTGTTAGCAACGAAACGCGCGACCCGTGGAGGGAGAAGAAAAAAACGCACCAGCATTCGCAACCCTCTTCACAGACGCAACAACAGCACAGCGCGGCGAGACAGGCCGTGAGGCAGTTGCCGCCGCCCTGCTTCTGCTGCTTGGGCGGCGGGGGCGCCTGTTGGTACTGCATGGGGGCCTGCTGCGGGGGATAGTACTGGCCCTGAGGCGGACCGTACTGGCCCTGGGGAGGGCCGTACTGCTGACCCTGAGGAGGGCCGTAGGACTGCGCAGAGAAAGGACAAGGTCAGCTATGGAGGGGAGCTCGGGGTCGTGGGGCGCAAAGGCATTGAGCGCGATGGAGGAGGAGATGGCGGTGGTTTTTTTTTTTTTTTGCTTACGGCTTGGGGGTGCTGGGGATAGCCGCCGCCCTGGCTGTTGTAGTAGTCTTGGTTGGACATGGCTTGGCGACGAGGAGGTTTGGGGGATGGCGGCGTTGCGGGTTTGCGACTGCGGATGACGATGGCGGTGGTGATGGGCGACGCAAAGAATGGGGGGACACAGGCGAAAAAATAAATAAATATCCAAGAAGGAGAACGATGATGATGATGATGATGACGGAGGAAGGATTGCTGCAATTATTAGATGCGTTCCAGGGGAGGTCTGGCCTGGTCTGCGTCGGGTCGGGGCGGCCGTCCCATCGCCGCGTCAGGTTCGGGGGATCCTTCAAGCTTGGGCCGAGTGGAGAGGGTAGGTCCATACTACGTAGTTGGTACCAGCCGCAGAGGGATGGCGGTGCAGGCCAGCTGCAGCGCGACGGGAAGCACCAGCGAGCGACATGCTAAGGAGGGAGAGCAGTAGCACGTTGCTTCCCGTCCGAACATCCATACCATTTGCCGATTCCAATTCCTCATTGTCTACGTTCCCCGATTCCCTTTGAGCAGTTCTGGAAGCTGGACCTGGAGGACCCGGTGCTACCCCCCCCCCCGTAGAGTTCCCCATCCCTTCCTGCTCGGCACCTCGTTCCGGCCGCGTCTGGCACTAACACGGCGGCGGACACTCTAACCACCGGCACGTGGACTGTCGCAGCGGTGTGTTCCCGGCTTTTCCTGCGCAGAAGCTTTCCCCCCTTCCTTTCCTCAATGGATGATGATGATGACGGTGATGGCAAACGGGATAGCTACGGTCGAGCCAAGCCACAGAGGATTGTCGCGCCCGCTGTGGTGGCTGCGGACAGGCTCACATCAAACCATTGCAGGCGCCAAGCCCCTGTACCATCCTTCCTCGGCTCAGCGCAACCGAGTTATTCCCAGGAATAGCCATCTAGTCCCGCCCCAGCCACACTCGTCCCCCCTCTGTGGCTGTTCCTCGCCGTGCCGGGACCCAAACGCGTACGCAAACCTCGCCATCCACGGGGCAGCAGGAGGCGCGCTGCCAAGCACTCGCCGTCGCCGTTGCCGTTTTTCCCGAGTTATGGTGGAACTTGTTTCGGGGCGCGTGGCTCGCCATGTCTCCACCCCGGTCCGTCTGCGCCTTGCCTAGTCCCCAACGAGTCTAGCCTAGGCCTCCCGGGCTGCTGCCATCGACGTAATTGTTGTTAGCCCTACGAGCGATTCCTCACTTTTGCTCTGGAGACACTACAGCATAATACTTGAGGGCCCGGTGCTCAGGAACTTTGCTATCCTCATGGTGTTTAGGATGAGAAGTTTGTATCTTTATGCCTAGCCATGGCTTTGTGTCTAACATCTCCGGCTTAGTTCAATCGAATCCGTTTAGTCGGCACTCTATTGAGAAGACGTTCGGTCGAGACCTCTAGCCCTCAATGATAAATCAAAGACAAATATGTAAGATTGTACCCACGAAGGACATGGATCAACTCATCCACAGACTATCTATCCACGCTCTGGAAATCTTGAATAGCCATGCATCATACGACATGCGGATCCAGTGCTTGACCTCGGAATCTCGATATTCTGATGTGACTCGGAATTCCATTCGACAGGGCCAGTAACCACAGGGTAGCAACTGCCATCACAAGATGGTACGTCGTTTCTCGTAGTCGAGTATTATCTCAAACTTCCAAACATGATCATCACCAACGACTTCACTAAACTAACCTATTCTCGATTTTAGTAGTCCAAACTCCTGCTCGTCATTGCGCGCAAAGATCCGCAGGGGTTCACCGAAAGAGTCGCACAGCTCGATCCTGGAAGGCCAACTACTTTTCTGGAACGTGCGATCGAATGCTTAGTACTGTTCAATAAAATGTAAGTCCCTTGGTAACTCCTGAGGCTCTATCCAATAGTATCTTACCGGTCTTACCTCCGAGCGGAATCGAGACAGATGACTTCTCAACTTCAGAGCCACTATGTGACTTTGCGATTTCGGAATTTTGAACGAAACTCTTGCAGTCCGTTGCATCTTAAAGGGTCTCCACGTCCTATGAGCATTGTAGACCTCAGAGTGGTGCCAACATGAGAAGACTGAAATCATTGGATTCTAACGCTGAATATGACCATGATTAATCCTGGGCTGTTCAGAGATATGATGAACCCTAATATCCTCGGCATTCTAGTAATTCCGGATAACGCAGTTCGTTTCAGTCATCCTTGAAGGGATTAAGCCATGTATTTCAAAGGTAGGTTTTCCGCTGGAACAGATATAAATCCAGAGCTTTGATGTCGCATGTTGAAGTCACCACGTGTACTATGATTAGTATGGACAAAGTAATCAAAATGCCGTAGCTATAGGTAATTGGGGTAAAGAATATCAGCACATTTTTGCCTTTGCCTTTATCCAGAATCAACCATCATTGTCTAGCTAGCGACGCTGTAAGAGAATGAAGATTGTGTCTCAAATACAAGAGTATTACACAAGTGATTTCACCACTTGCATTTTTCCAATGTGCGGTTACCTAGTTGTTTAACTAAACTACATATAACCACGACTTGAAGGTGGGTATCCGAATCGACTATTATGACATTTTATCGTAATCTGCTCAATCGTAGTCCCAGGCTCTGTACAATTACTGCAGTTACAATATTAGAAAGCTAACTAACAACTTTTGGTTTGTCATCTGGTTAGGCGACTGAGCATACGCCATAATCACTCAAGACGGCTATTGATAACTCGCTTAATTTACGGCAGGGCCCCAATTCTCTATCACAATGAATAAAAGTGACAACACCCTTTCAATCTGTTACTTTTAGAACACCACTTCCAAGTCACTTTTTAGCTTTATTAATATTTTATCTTACTCCTAAGGCTACCTTTTTATGTCCTCTCTTAATATCGCTGGTATATAAAATTAATGAGGTGAGATAGCACTTGTCTAGTTTCTACTGAATATTTTCATGATAATTAGATTGGCGCTTCAGATACTCTTTGTTGGCGATAGCACCGTCGCTAGGATGACCCTTTAGAGATTAGTCGACACGCTCGGTCCATTGACATGAATGGCAGGGGTGTATGGAAAGGATGCTATCAAGATAGGCTGAGAGTAACGAGCGATATCGACCATCATCACAAGCCTTGGAGCCAAGCCGATATGTACGGTATATATTCATCGCTTTTGTTTGGAGCCCGTCCCGAGGGTCTTTTTGAACATGTAGGGAGAGTTCCCATTACTTGAGTTCACGCCACCGTTGCTCTTCGGAGTTAGGCTGCGACTGATGGTATCCATAAAGTGCCTCGCACCCATTACAGCATCGACACCAGAGTATACCTAATCTCTATCCGAGTAGTGCCCCTGATTCCGCTTGTTAATTGCTAGAAATGGGTCTCGAAGACCAAGAGTACTATTAAATGGGTGCCACTGTATTTTGTGTGTGATCGGAGTCGAGCTAGCCTGCTTGGATAGTTTACTTTGTTCGTCGAACATACCAACTCAAGATGTCCAGTTCCCCGTGAGATAGAAAACTCTAGACGCCGAAATAGAAGCGGCAGAACAGTTCCAACTAACAGAACTTCAAACGATTCAGTCTTATTCCTCTGCCTAGCATGTACACATATTTCTTGCGTATATAGTCTAGCTGAAGGAAACCATTCTTTGCCACGACATGCAATGGTACAGATCTTCCTGACAAACACAGCTCTTTATATATCGGGAGCAGTTTACCCAAGGCCGCTTTAACGGTAGCAACCGGTGGAAAGAGCACCGTGCAGACTCCGCTCAAAGGGCGGTTACAAGGTCTTTAGCACATGCCAAGGAACGACGCATCTGGGAACTTTTGGAGAATAACCAACCCCCCAAAGTGGCAAAACTCAGCGGCAAAAGGGCACAGGGGAGAGGCACCAGGATTGAAAATGACGGAAATTAACACGAAAAGTCAAGTACTGTTCATGACGACGCGCACCCAGAAGGAGTAAGATGCCGTAGCACCCAACCTCGTTTCGCATTGTCCAAAGCCGAGGCCCAGACCGCCAATAAACGGCACGTCAATGTTAACGGGTGCTTCTCCCCGGGAGGAGAATAGGAAATTGACGTATCGCTAAAAGTTCCAGGTACAGGGCCTTCCTTGGCACATGATTATTGAAAGCACAATAAGGTGTCGTTAGAGGCTCTCATGACTCCTCCCACTGACTAGGTTGGTGACCCGTCAACCCCCTCAGAGAAAAGTCTTCTGAGGGCCAAACTACCATCCACGTCAGAGAGCTGCTCCAACGTCAATTTTAGTAATCAAAAGAATCGAAAACAAGAACACAGGTATCCACATGTGCTCAGTGCACCGCATCTGTAAGGTTCCGGTGGTTTACGAATCGTCACACCGCGACTTGACCTGCGGGGTGAAGTGGCGGCTCCGTCAACTCCATATGCAGTCGTCGTCCGATACAGGCGTGTGTTTTGGGAGCTTAGACGATTGACCCAATCGAGTTATGTACTGATTGAAAAGCCGAGGGAAACAACAGCGGACTAGTAAGGGGAGGATATAGCCTAACAAGCTCAAGGTCCGGGTGTAGGGTATTTGATTAGATTTTGGTTGGTCCTTGCCAAGGTACGTTTGCCGAGTCAGAACGTCTATGTAAATCTGCCATGATGGACCAATTGAGTCTGAAGTGAATAAAAGTTGGACGAACCTTTTCCATGCCCTTCATATTAGTCGTCCCTAAAAGGCGCTTTCTGTTCATCCCAAGTGTTCAGACACCAACAACAATAGCATAGGGAATACTCCTCGTTCAAAGTCAATAAGAGGTGTCCTTGAAAGAAGGATTAAAATTCAAGCGCCAAACGAATACGCAAGGTTGACAGGATAGTCAGCATCCCTGTCAAAACCGTGCGTGGCGCATCTTGAGCCGTTTCGTTGATGTCAAACACAGGGTGGATGGCTTACGCGGCCAATAAGCATAAAACTCCTTGCAGTGAACCCAGCAATGGAGGGCCGGCGGGGAATCCACATCTTCGGGAATGGATGTGTTCTGGGATAGAATTACTGTAGGAGTAACATTCCTGATATTCTCAGGGAACATCGTTTGAACAGCCTCGTCATCGCGTCTCTTTGCCATTGGGCGTGGCGAAGCAGCTTCGTAGCCTGCCGCGCGTGGGTGAGGAGGGGTGACGGTTCGTGGGTCGTGCTGCACAGGCGCGTTTGTTGTCCCGAAGAGGAAGTGATGGACACAAGAAGCACGAAGAAGCGATGAGTTATTCTCCCAGCAAACGCAATCGAGAGTTGTTCCTCCAATTGGATTAACCAGGGATCGATCAAATGCAGGGCGCCCACCTCGGGTTGCAGTCATGGAGTCGTCATGAGAAACAGCGGGCTTCGCATTGGTCCTCGGCACTGGCAATCCTGGCCCCGGCTAACAGTGGAGATGGACGTCACAGGCCAAGCCTCCGAAATGAGAGGCTCGTCGACGATGGAAGGGAAAGAGGCATTGACTTGGATTGCTGCGGTTGCCGCATCTGTGTTTCGACCAAGATGGAATAGGCCAACCAAGGGAAGGTTCTCTCAACCGTGGTTGCCATAGGTAGGAGATACAGACTTGACAGTCGTCCAACCACAAGCAACTAAACACAGCTTCTAGAATCACCATCATGCATCCCAGAGTCTTCGGAGGTTTTCTTTTTCGCGCCCACTAGCGACGCACAAAAGCCTATTAGATGAACTCTAATAAAAATCCAAAATTCGGTTTCCATGGTCGTGCCCGGCAGGGTTACACTATGCATTGACGCTGCGTCAACACTGCCAAGACCAATAGGACGACGGGTATTCGGCATGTGGCTCGCATTATGCGTCCGTCCGTTCAGGCAAGGCTGCCAAGGCGAAATCTCGACGTCGTTTTTGCCTCGCGCGCGTCAAAGCCACGGCCCGGAAGGTGGGAGTCGACCCGAGGACGCCACCTCCGCAGCCTCTTTTTCTGTCGATCCCGAGTCCCCGCCGGGGGTGGACGAGGCTTGCGCGTCTCCCGGCCGAACCCCCTGAAGGACAGACGCTCCGTTGCCAATTGACCAATTGGCCCGCCGTGTCGACGCCGGTACTTGGTTTCATGGGGGGATCTTTTCGGCCGGTGGAGTTTATTCGTCCGCCTGCTTTGTTTCGTCGCCGTCGTGATAGGCCCAGCCGCGTCTCAAACAGGCTGCGTCAGCCCTTTCCCAAAAAAGGCCGTCCAAGGTGTCATTCATGCGGGTACTCTTTCCTCTCTCTCTCTCTCGCCCTGCGGCGCACGAGTGCCAGTCCAGTGTTTGCTCCGGGCTTGTCCCGGACCCCGGTGGAGATCTCCGCGGGACTGGCTGAGCTGGCGGCGTTAACAGAGATCAAGACAGCAACAGGGACCGCGGTGACGAAGCCTTGGGCCGTGAGCGTACGCGTAAGTGAATCTCCCGGCGTTGTCAATGGCTATGGCAACATTCTTGTTTGACCCCGCAATCGAGACAGGGAGGATGATGGGCCTGGAGCAGATGCGGATGCGTAGGGGTAGGCAAGTGCCATCGGGTATCGATCGTATACTCTAGATGGCTTGTATATATATCGTCAAGAGGTCGCCTCTTACACCATCTTTTCATCACAACCAGCCTCACTCAACTCACTCACACATCTCGACTTCGCTGCAGGTCTCAGCACTTCCATCTCTCACATACAGCCCAGCTTCCAGTCTTTCCACCCCGCCAACAATCCTCGATCCCTCTTCCATCGCCCATCATGCGTTTCGCCAACAATGTCTTCGCCGGCCTCGCCCTCCTGAACGGAGTTGCCATCGCTCATCCGGGCCACAACGTCGCCGAGGAGGCTGCGGAGCGCCGCGATTTCCTCAGCTCCGTCAAGCGCTCGTCTCTGGCTCACTGCGCCGAGAAGATGAAGGCTCGCGGTGTCGAGGCTCGCAACATCGCCCGTCGCTCGGCCCAGATCGAGAAGGCTCGTGCGAAGCGAGGCCTGAAGAAGCGAGACCTTGACACTGTTCTCGGCACTTCCCACAACCAGACGGACCAGGGATACACTGTCAACACTGACGCTGCTACTCTCTTTGCCGGAATCAACTCCTGCGTCCTCACTCCTGAGGTTACCCAGGGTCCTTACTGTAAGTCTTGCACCTCACAACCCTTCATTTGATGTCTCCTAACATCTGGCTTAGACGTTGCCGGCGAGTATGTCCGAGAGAACATCGTCGAGGAGCAGGGTGGCTTGGACATCGTCCTCGACTACCAGGTCATTGATGTCGAGACCTGCGACCCCATCCCTGACGTCTATCTCGAGATGTGGCACTGCAACTCCACCGGCGTCTACTCCGGCATTGTCGCCAGCGGCAACGGAGACAGCACCGACGAGACCAACATCGACAACACCTGGCTGCGCGGCATCCAGCTGACCGACTCCGACGGCGTCGCCCAGTTCGAGTCCATCTTCCCCGGCCACTACACCAGCCGTGCCACCCACATCCACATCATGGTCCACACCAACGCCACGCTCCTCGCCAACCAGACCCTGGGCAGCGAGAACTATGCCAGCCACGTCGGCCAGGCCTTCTTCGACCAGGACCTGATCACCGACGTCGAGACCCTTGCGCCCTACAACACCAACACCCAGGAGCTCACCACCAACGAGGAAGACTCCATCCTGAGCGAGGAGGTCGCCACCGATGGCGTCGACCCCGTCATGGAGTACACCCTGCTCGGAGACAGCATCGCCGACGGCCTCTTTGCCTGGTTGGCCTTCGGCATCAACTCGACCCAGTCCTCGTCCGTCACCCCCGCTGCCTTCCTGTATGCCGAGGGCGGAGTCGCGAACGAGAACTCCGGCATGGGCGGCGGTGGTGATGCTCCCGGCGGTACTCCTCCCAGCGGCAGCAGCGCCACCGGAACTCCCCTCAGCGGCTTCGCCACCTCTGCTTCCACGGCCGCGGCTGCTACGACCAAGAACAGCAAGTGCAAGGCCTAAGGGTCTCTCGAGATGAACCGACTTCGAACTTGAAAACTTACGAAGAGTCGAGCAAGTGGAGAACGTGAGAGTAACAAGAATGGATTTTGTAACGAGTTTTGTTTTTAAGTTGGGTGCTGGGCTCTGGAATCCCGTGTGCTTGTTTCGGAGAGCTGGTCTCTGAAGAGGGGAGATTGGGAGGATGCCAGGTATGTACATTACAACTATGGCGTTAGAATAGATCGTTGAGAGATTATGGGTTATCCATCTCTACCTTGAAAACAATTTTGGGTTCTCACACCTTTTGAATGCTTTGCTGTGATGTCTTGCGCCAAATGATATGGAACTTGAATAGGGCTGCTTTTCGATTTCCAAGCTTGGAATACAAAGCCAGTTTCATGAGTGGGCCGCGCTGAGCAGTCACTGCAATACATGACTCAATAGCCTTACCGCTTGGATGAATTCTTTGAGGTGATGTACAAACAACGCGGAATCTAGCCGGTGTTCCGCGTGGTCCATGGAACAATCCAGGTGGCTAGTTGGTTGGATGTTTGTTCAATCATAGAACTTCTGGGCAAGATCTGCGTACCTAGGTGGAGTTGCAACCTACAGGCGGGGTTCGGAAGTTCCTTTGAGCTGACTGCACGTTTACGGATAGGAGGAGGACTAAAGCCCGGGGTGGTGTCTTCGAGTCAGCTCGTTCAAAGATTAGGCCATGGCTGGCTCATATGTATTTAGGGTAGCAGTATGGATAAACCTGGTTGTCAGGTTTGTGGTCCGTCCTACATAATATCACCAAATACATCAAGACAATGCAGTCAACAGCATCAGCGTTAAAATGCAAGGCTAGCCAATAAGGGAGTACATGTAACCAAAATCGCTACCGTCTCCGAGGAGCTGGTCTTGGTTGCTACCAAGTTTTGGGATGAAAGGCGGTATATCCACTGCGGAGATCTATATGATCATCGAATGCAGCCCAACTGTGCCCATCACTCTGACCGTGGTTCAAATCTAAGGACTAGGGAACTTAGCGGTGTTGTCAGCCCAGGATCAACGAAGCGATTCCTCAAGTACTACGTATTGTTATGGTACGAATATCATGTTCTAATATAAACAGACTGATCGCCAAGAGGCTTTCTCTTGTCCTTTTGGCTTTTGTCAACAGGAAGCCCGGAAGACAGATGCCTGAGATGGCAATCGACCTGGCTTGTGCAGGCTGGGGTGAATGCACGGCAACATGACGGCAGGTAGTCATCCCAGAGTATGGCCGACTCGGAATGAGCGAGACCCTTCGAGGCGAGATGATATGAATTTGGTGTAAGATTTCGGGCTCGCTTGCATTCTCACAACAGCTTCATCTAAAGAAGGCAGAAAACTCGAGTGCAATAGACCTAGTGCCCCTGAGAACCGAGGTAGCTAACGCGACGTAACCTTGGTGCTTCGCGGCACATACCGGCCGCAATTGTTCGTCAACAGGGGGAAGTTTGATGAAACCAACCTAACTGGATTCGGGTTGAGGGGGAGAGAAACAACGGACCAACGGCTCTCCCTAGTTGCGATGATCGAAGCCGTCCTGAGAGTGGAGCTAGCCAGGAAGAGATTCGATCGACAGGACGGGAAATGGCCTTGACAAGGGTTCATCCCAAACCGCGTCCGAGCTAAATCCTGCTCCCCACATTGGGTAGCGCCAGACCGTTGGAACTTCAAGATGCAAGATCCATTCGATGTGCCGATCCTGATAGTCGTCCTGTCAGCCAAGCATAGTCTCGAGCTGACTACACAAGTCGACCCCGAGATAGGGGTCAGCAGTCCTCGACGCTGCGGAGATGATGCTGGTCGAATCACCTCCTTTTCAGAAACAAGCTAAAGACAGAGAGAGGAAGAAGTGAGGTGAACCCAGTACCACGTCGCAAGCCGATCAATCCATAAACACCAAGAATGACGAACTGCGCGCCAAGCTTCACCACGGGCTGGGGGGGAAAATAGGAGTCGAGACTAGCTCACGTCAAACACCGGCCAGGACCCCTACCCAGCTGCTTCCCAGACCCGGGAGTCAGCGTGTCGATCAACCCGGCTCTTGGTAGAGGCGGTAAACGTTTGTGGAGTGTGCCGATAGCCGTGAGTGACATCGTGTGAACCCAAACATGGGTGCCGAAAGGACGATCAGCGTCGACGCCGCAAGACGTCACTTGCTGGAGCTGTGGACTGAGCCAGGCGCTGTTGTTGCTGCTTCTCCCTGAGACTGAAGATCTCTAGATCGTGGTATAAAGGTCTTTTGCTTCCCGTCTATTCACTTCTCTTCCCCATCCTCACCACATCCTCCTCCAACAATCATCACCTTCACCCCACACTCTTTTATCAGTTTCTAACTCAATACACTCTTTTTTACAACCCCCCAAGCTTTAATTCTTTCATCATGAAGGCCACTTTCTTCACCACCCTCGCCGCCATGGCTTCGTCGGCCTTTGCCGCCCCTCTTCTCTCTGGACTGCCCACCGACAAGGCCCTGAACATCGTCAACGGTGCCAAGGACACTGTCACGACCACGACCTCCAACGTCGTCACCCTGCCCGAGGTCCCCGTTGTCAACAGCATCGTCAAGCGCGAGCCCATTGATGTCGGCGGTCTGATCACGCTCCTCACCGGCCTTGTCGACAAGGTCAAGGACCAGACTGGTGCCATCGGTAAGTTGCATTTTTGATGAGATTGGTCAACATCGTACTAACAAGAGCTTCAGAGGTCATCGTCAGCCAGGTCAAGAGCGGCGAGCTCACCAAGGTCGCCGGTGCCGATGCCGCCGTTCCCCAGTTCAAGGCCATCCACGCCACCATCACCGAGGTCGTCACCAAGCTCACCGGCGTTGTCGGCCTCAGCGTTCCCGACCTTGATGTCGACAGCATCCTCAGCCTCGTCGTCTCCCTCGTCACCGTCACCGTCACCAGCGTCAAGAACATTGTTGCTGTCACCGGCCTCCGCCCTCAGCTTCTCTCCGTCCTGCACAACGTCTTCGCAATCCTGAACAGCCTCCTGGCCCTCGTCACCGGCCTCGTCGCCGCCATCATCCCTGGCCTGATCTCCACCATCGGCCCCATCCTCGAGGATGTCCCCAGTGTCCTCGCCTCTGTCCTGTCACCCGTTGTTGGCCTCGTCTCTGGCCTCAAGGTCAGCATCAGCCTGGCTTAAGTTTTGCGAAAAATGTAGCTCTGCTACGGAGGGGTGTATGATTTTGGAGGTGTCATGGTTCACGAGCCCCGGCTGGCACAATGTAATTTTCTTGCACATTTGCAATTAGAATAATGGGGACGTTAAGCAATACGAGCCTGATTTGATACCAATTGAGAACTGAATTGTTGCTCTTAACATCCTTTTACGTGATTCTATGACTGGTTGACTGTCAGTTAAGGACTAATCGAAAATGAGGGACACAAAATTTTGACGGTGGAAGCTCACTTGAAATATAATACGGATTGAACAGTAGCCTGTCAAGATCATCCTTCACCTGTCGCCAATGACGGAGCCTTCGTTCGATGTGATCTTCAGAAGAGTCCCCCAGCGCAGTGACTTTCTTCTGCCTCGGAGATTTGGTTCGCGCTATGATTTTTGCCGCATGACTGCTTAATATGTTTGGTCTTTCATACGTAAGTCCTGCTCGCAATGGTTTTATGTCCCATAGTGCACGTCTCCCGCAAATAGTACCGCGCCCTGAACAAAAAAGAGGGCAAGATAGTCTTAAGATTTTCAATTCAACGCAATATTTATTAATATCGTGATAGCAAATCAGCGAATGGAGCCAGTCGATGGGTAACCATGGAAGCTGTTGAGCGGAATATTTCTTGAGGGGTTATACTTTGATAACCTACCACAAGAGAACGAGTCACGGATATAAATACAAGCTACGCACCATTCTTCCATGAAATAAGCCGCATTTTAAGCATCTTTGATACGTCTTTGGCATGAAATCTTTGAGAATCTACTTTTGTTCCCCACCAGCCGTGGCTCAGAACAACTCGACGTCTCACAGTAGGTCAGGCAACCAAAACATTCAATTGCTGCCACTCTTTTCAGCAGTCGCCCATTGAATTTTCAACCTGGAGGTATACGTCGAAGATTGGACTGGAGATGTCGTCTTCAATTCATCTGTAGCTATACACCCATTACAACCTGGTTCCGCACAAGTCTATGTCAGGTACGGCCGCACCGCCTCCCAGGCCGGAATGGTCATCTCTCAGTCAACCTATGTTCTCAAGGATCCCAAAGAACTTTTACTCTACACACCAGATGAACAGTCCCTACGTCTTCGCCGCCGGGTGCGTTGGGACCATTGTCTAGGGGAGGCTTTCGGGCAAGCTTTCGAGGATTTGAAATCTCTCGAAACGGCACTGGGACAATTTCTCGGGGCTTTCGCAAGAATGAGCTTGGCACTTGCTGAAGGCCAGGTAAACATTGGCAAACACCATCGCGAGGAGTTTATTGATTTTGCTGAGGCTAGCTATGGTCTCAGTTTTGTTTCCTCCGCGCGAAGCATATTCCCGGCATTATCATCATCGGATTTGCATCGAATCATGCTGTCGACGCTGGCAAAGTCCTTTGACCAAGCACAAAACCAATTCGATGAATCGGTTCTTTCCTTCAAGCGGAGCTGCCTTTGCTTGTATTGCAAAGGTAACTTCGACAGTGAAACGTATGACTGTCTCCTCGCCCTTGCTGCCACCTTGGTAGACCTGATCTCAACAGTCTCTGCGATTCATTTCGAGGGCGAGTGTGCCTTGCAGCCGATATTTGAAGGCCTCAGGTCATTCTATGAAAGAAGTGCCAACCACCACCATCGATCAGAGGGACCTATGACCGAAGGATGGCAGGCCCTCTTCCACCGATGGAGGAAGGGTTACGATGGGAACCTCTACCCACCTATGAATCAACTCGGGATGTTGCTAGAAGAGGCCCTTTTCCTCTTTACGGGTACCAATTCAGATGGGGGCGCATCCTTTTATCATGCCGACTTGCCTGCGAAGCCACGATCCGCCATATGTGCAAGCGGCGTGTGTGTTTTCATCGAAGGAATGATATCGATGTCGGCCCGGGCTGATCTGCTCCGTCGCATTCATGTCATTCCGGGTCGTATTGGGCGATTGAACCTAGAAAACTCGAGTTCAGTGCCCAGACAATATGACTCGATTCTGGACGTCATCAACTGGCCACAATCTACATTGCAAGGTCTCCAAATCGAAGCCCCGAGCCGAGCCGATTCCGCCCTGGGCGGATCTGAAGGCGAAACGGACGCAGAATCACGACAAGAGTTGTCAACGCAGCATGACAGCCGTACTCATGACTCGGTAGATCTGAAAATGACTGCCGAGGTTGCTGAATCGGGGGATGCGGGAGAAATCACCTTCTTTTATCGAATCTCCTCTGCAGTCGGACACGTAATAGTTCCACCCGGCAAGGTAACAATGGGAGTGTTGAGATATACCGGGGTCGTAGCCTGTGACAAGACGAAGTGCTTTGCCGGGTCGACTGATCTTACCAAGTTATACACGGTCAAGTCAGGGTGGCATCTTGATGAAAACAAGGCTGACGAAATGGATTTGCCAATGGTCATGTGCTTGGACTGGAGCAACGTGAGGAACTCTGAGATTGGCCGACCAAGTGCCAAACAGGATCGTATTAAGGAGACGGGAGTGTATGCATTGCTGTGTCCAGGTGACAGACCGCATGCAGAGGTTGTCAAAAGAGAAAGGCAAGCTTCACCACGGTGGTATTGCGAGGGTAATATTCCGTATTGTCTAGAGTTGATGATCGATCTGGGTTTTGGAAGACGCGCCCTTTCCAATTTCGTTCATTTCTACTTGCTAAACTGAGTATTGGTGGTTTCAGCCGTAAAGTCGCACCTCATCAAAAACGCTTAGACAGATCTATTCCTGTAGTTCTAACCGGTAACTCCGACTCCTCGGGTCTACCGTCGGCGTCTGCGAGTTGATGCATATGCAACTAATCCGGGGAACACTCGAGGTCGGCGATTATTACAGCGGCTAGTCGACGCTACTCTCTGTGGCTGCTGACGGCTGGCCGGTTGCGCAGTCGACCCCCGGCTGCGTGGGATTTAATTGGTGATGACAACATGGATCCCGTCTGAAACGGACTGGTATTACCTAGTCTTGTCCAACGCCACTTATAATGTGCAAGAAATGCTGTAGATGCGAATAAGGCGCAGTAGAAGCCGCAGCAATCCCCGAGTCGCCGACCTAATGAGACGATTGATATATATCTCTTCGCAAAACATGAAAAGAAAAGGACATTATCAACAACTAATTACTCGCTTCCTTCTCCAGCTTGTCTCTTCACCATCCTCAGCAACACCACCATTACCACATCATGTTCTCTCCCAAACCCTCAACCTTTTTGGCCCTCTCTGCCCTCGCAGCGGTCGTCTCGGCCGACGCTCCAGCAGTCTGCAGCGCTGTCGACCCTGCGCCCGATGGCCTCGTCTGCGGAGCCACGGGCGACATCAAGAACCTAGACGGAAGACTCACGGCTATCGAGCAACTCAGCGTCGAGCAGTGCTCAAACTACTGCGGGACAATGGCCGGCTGCACCACCTTTCAATACAGAGACACATCAGGAGGAAGGTGTGTGCTTTTCTCGAGCACCCCGAGCGATCTCGGCTACCTGGACGACACCTACTCCTGGGACCAGTTCTACGAGATGGGGTGTTTTGAATGCTCCAGTAAGTCTTGACTCTTATACGGAATACTCCCCTCCGCAGTGCTAACACGTAATCCAGCAAATGCCGTCGTTGACATTGATTTTTCCACCCTCGAAAATCTCGACGACTTTTCCATGACCATGGATACCGAGGACACCTTCTTTTTCGACACCCAGACCGTCGAGGCCCAAACAGTCTTCAGGGTTCTCGAAGCGACAGACTCGGGAAGCGCCCTCGTCAGCTATGCGCCCAAGTTCCAGCTGGAGGCCGATGCCACGTACAAGCTGGGATTCCAGGTCAAGTCCAACCACCCCGACGAAACCGATCTGAGCCTGTTGTCGTTCTACGTCTCCACCAACGACGAGATTATCTTCGAGTACAGCCCCGTGGGTGGCAACAAGATGGGCTCGTGGTCTACTTTCTCTCCAGAGTTTACGGTCCGCGAAGTTGATGCGGGAGAGGGCGACCTCTCGATTCAGTTCCACGCGAGCGGGCTGCAGCTGGACTGGTTCTTTTCCTACATTTACCTCCCAAAGGTTGCTTAGATTTGGCGTGTTGGCTCGATATTAATAGATTTAGACAATACCACAGTAATATGATTATAACGCATCATTCCAGAAGCCAGGCATGTGCCTAAGTCTTGCTTCTATCTGCTCTATTATGCCAGATTTTCCAACCCTCTGTCTGGTGGTCCGCCCTCACAAGGTTAAAATTAAAAAAGCTTTCTTCTTCACAGTTCAAGCATCTCATAACCCAATGCTTCCACGGTTGATACCCTTGCCTATAAGTGCTGTATCTTCGTGTCACAGACCGGCTTTTGGGTCGTACTGGGCTGGGTTTGCTCCAGTAGGCCTCTTCCGAGGTAAGAAAGCCGGGGAACACGTACTTCTTGTGCTCTGTGACTTAGAATAACGACAGCGACCACAGCACAAGCTTGTGTGCCAGCGACAGCGGTACACGTATAAATGCGCCCGCCGCTCTGATGAAGGTTTTGATTTTCGTGATCGAAGTTTTAGCTCAACCATACTTCTCAAAGCTTATGCATAACTAATCATGGCTGTCCAGATGTGCCAGATGCATCATACTCAATGGATCCAACCTTTTCACTGGCAAAGAGTAGCTCCGCTCACTTGACAAGACCATATCAGTAACAACATCTGGTGGAAATATGTGTATCAAGACTGAGCCAGTTTCCATGTCTGGTCCGAACGAACAGAGTATCGGATATTCAGAGAGGAACTTGCTGGGTTCTGTCCATTTAGAGACATGATTTTGCCGCACACACTTGGTCGAATAGCCAGCTCGTTGTCCGAAGACGGAGGCCCGATGTTTCCCGTTGGTTTTCGACATGTAGACGGATGCATACATCGATGCGAAATCAACTCCGGTTCTGAAGTAGACATAATAGTTTATCTATTGTATTGGATATATGGAAACAAATGTTTGAGATCATGACTCTACTCTACAACACCAACCCAATCGTTAAAACCAGCACACCCAGCATGAGGCTGCGTGGTGGTGACCAGCAGAAACCCGCAGACTCGCCCTCCTTGAAACCTTTCTCCTCGCCACCGAGATACAAGGCCCCGAGTTCAGTCAAGCCTCCGTCATCATCGAAGAGCGAAACGCTATCCCCTGTCCATCCATTCGCTTCGTCGGAACGGAACGCGCCAAACCAGGCATAGCCCTCAACGTAGTCGAGGCTGTCCAAGTACTTGATACTCTCGTTCATCATTGCAAGCGTCTCGTCTGTGTCCTGCTTTGGCAGCGCCATCTCAGTGATCCAGAAAGGCGTGTCCGAGTCTGTCCCGTTGTAGAATTCACGGAGCTGCTCGAGCCAGGTCTTGAGCCCCGAAAAGTCGCCGTACCAATGCACGGCGATGAAGTCCATGGGACACCCGTCGTCGGATATCTCGTAGCAGGTCTCGTTGAAGCTGCTCAGCCAGTCGAGGCCTTGGCTCGACCCGGTGACGGAGGGATAGCTGATTGCCCACTTCCGCGATCGGGATTTGGTCGACTTCCTCAAGGGGGCAATGTTGGACATGTAAGAGCGGGCGGCCTTTTCGGGAGAGATGGAGCTGCCTCCCGTGTCGGTCTCGCCGTCGGGCTCGTTGAAGGAGAGCAAATGGGTCGAGGATGTTGGGAGACTATTCAGCCGTGACACGAGTTCCGAGTCTGAGGCATCGTCCAGGCCGTGTATCAGCGGTACGAAGGGCGTTGAGTTGCCGATTTTTTCTGAAGGCCATAGCGACCACGTGTAGTACCACGCGATAGTTGAGTTTTCGGAAATCAATATCTCGACGTCGGAGTCGTGGTCGTCTCCGTTAAAGGCAAGCCCGCGTTTCGACGATGATAGGTCGGAAACGCTGTGAACGGCTGAGACGAAAAGGCTAAAAAGGGCCCAATGCCCAACTATTCTTCTGTAATCTGACATTGGTGCTGGAAGGTACGACCTGCGCATGGACCAATATGGAATAAACGATGCTTTGTAGTTGTCGGTGTGGATAATCATCACAAGAAGCTGTACCTGAGTAACGACGTGGTATATATAAGCTACGCAGAAGTCTAAGAATCGACACCATCCCTAAATTAACCTTGCAGCACACCGTCATTTTCATGGCACCCTTGACCAGGCGTGGCCTTGCTGAGAGACTCGCGCGTTCCCAGATTTGACCCTTGGATGGCAGAACTTGGTTTCTTAGCACCTGCTGTGACGTCATCCTCCCTTGCCGATGGGCGGACAGCAATAAACCTGCCAATCACATCTTCAGACGAAACCAAGGCTCTCTTACCGATGAAGGGGTCCATATGCGGCTCCAGCTTCTGATTTGACATCATCCCATTCGATGTCGCGTGGCACTTTCCTGCTGGACGGGATGGACGATGAAACATGCCGTGGGGTTGTTTCGGGAGAGTCCGCGCTAGCGTGATCCAGCTTGACGATGATGTAACGACGGCTTCCTTGGGAGATCTTATCCACAAGGCTGACCGCTGTAAGACGCTGAGAGGGAAAGCCAAGGCCGCTTGAGTACCGCAACGATGGAGAGCGAGACCAAGGCAGGAATAATCGCGCCTTGCAATTTGCGACATCTACTCAAATGAACAAAGTGCAACTAGGACCCGTACCGGACTTTTGAGTCATCATCCATGGACGGATAATTCTAGATCCACGCTTCTTATATGGGTACCTGTGGATAGAACTAAGTAATTAGGGTATTGAACTCAGTAGATGGCGTTGCACCCGGGGCCCATGGGTACCATGGATGTTCTCTACCCAAGATATTAAGGGATGCAAACGAAAGTCCCCATGAAACAGCCAGTTTGTTATGTCATAAGCTCAGCATCTCAGCCTTATCGCGATATCATGTTGCACAGGCGTGCAAAGTGAATGAGCATGGCCCTGCTTCCCCAGTGTGCCTCTGCTGTGGCCGAGTCAATACAAGACCGCTCCCGCAAATCACTACAGGCACAGTTGAGAGTTTTTGGACATGAACTGGAGAAATTACAATGAAGGACTTCATGTTTTTTTTGTTTTTTTTGTTTAATTAATTCAGTGATGAGACGACGATCACTCATTACCGGCGGCCCTGGATCCTACGATTACCGCCAGGAGGGTGATTCCAGAGAGGCCCAAGCGACAAGGTATTCGCTGCTCAAGACACACACCAAGAAACGAAAACTGTGTCTGATCCTCAAGCTATGTAACGCTTAGCCACCACAGGTCGTAAGTCAAGATAGAGATTGTAGAACGAGCCGACGAAAGCTACGATGCATTCTCGAATACTATAAGGCATGATCCTCTTGGAGATGTCAACCAATATAGTACTGACAGCTTGCCTAACTACTCGAACTGAGAATCATCTTGGAATTTCTAGCGTTCCCGTTGTTCCTAATCAACATAGCTGCCTCGAATCTACACTTCGACGTCGTAACGAGGCTTTGCCCTCTCCGCCGATTACCTACTATAAAATCTCTTAGCCAACTTGGAAGTATCTGGGCACATCGATATCTTTGGGGATTCAATGCAGCTTATAAACAGTGGAACCCCACTACTGACTGGACCCGACACAATAATTATCTCCTCGCAAATTCTTAGAAAATCCACGACGTCCATTCTAGGTGCTGACACGCCAGTAATTAGTCAAAACCGCTTAGCATCTGAGAACAAACGTCTCCAACACTCCCTCCAAAGCCAATGGCGGGGTGAGAGCTGGACTCTTAACCCAAACGGGATGGAACTGCCGAGTTCCCCCCCTCTCGGAGTCAACTCCGCGCCCCACCCCGCGGAGTCCGGAGAAGCCGGGCTTCCCAAACGAGTTGCTCCATGACGTGATTCCATCGTGTCGCTAAAGCTGCTCGAAGAAGCTCACCCCTCATTGTGGGGAGAAGAGTGAGGGGCTAGTCTTTTCTCGCACGCGTTGCCATGCGCGCTGCCGGCTAGATGAGACGGCCGTTGTGTTTGCTGCGTTCACCACCCCTCGGCAGTTTTGGGGCCGTGGTGTGGGATGCGGACTTGTGGTTGGGGCTTCTCGCGGTTCTGGATTTCTAAGCCGGCTGCAAAAAGACCCATTACAAATCCCCAAATGCGGCTGCATGTCCGCATCATTACCCCCATTGCAGGAAGCCTTGTCTGTGGGTTTATAAAGGTTGCCCTTGGTTCCATTCTACCTCCTCCCCTTCTTCCCCGCCTATGACATCCCGCATCTCGCAACTGCAAAGCCACTTCCTCACCATGGCCGCCAAGACGAAGACCGACATCACCCTCTACACCGTAGGCACGCCCAATGGCATCAAGGCGTCCATCCTGCTCGAGGAGCTGGGCCTCGACTACAAGGTGCGGGGAGCCCCATCGACGGAACGCGTCGGCGCCATGCTAACCCGGGATGCCCCCTGCAACAGGTGTACAACATCAAGATGATGGACAACGAGCAGAAGGAGCCCTGGTTCCTCGAGATCAACCCCAACGGCCGCATCCCCGCCATCACCGACACCTTCACCGACGGCGAGAAGATCCGCGTCTTCGAGAGCGGCGCCATCCTCGAGTACCTCGTCGACCGCTACGACCCGGACCACAAGGTGTCGTATCCCCGCGGCTCCAGGGAGCACTGGGAGACGACGAGCTGGGTAGGCCTTTTCCCCGGATCTTTGTATCTCTCTCTCTCTCTTTCGAGGCCGCTGCTAACACTGCCAATAGCTCATGTGGCAGATGGGCGGCCTAGGTCCCATGCAGGGCCAGGCGAACCACTTCAAGCGTGAGTCTCAACAGCTAGCTCCACCCTGCTCTTCCTAACATCCTCTGGGTAGGATACGCGCCCGAGAAGATTGAGTACGGCATCAACCGCTACGTCAACGAGACCCGCCGGCTGTACCGCACCATGGACACCCACCTGGCCAAGTCGCCTTCGGGTTTCCTCGTTGGCGACAGAGTCACCATCGCCGACATTTCCTGCTGGGGCTGGGTCGCCTCTCACAGTACGCCCTCCCTCCAACCCCCATGATCTATCCTTCCCAGTCATGTGCTAACGAGGGACAACCGCAGAGTGGGCTGGCGTCGAGATCGACGACTTCTCCCACCTGGAAAAGTGGCTGTACAAGCTCTTGGAGCGTCCGGGCTTCGAGGCTGGTCGCAACGTGCCCAGCAAGCACACGGCGCTTGACAACAATAAGTTGTCCGAGGCAGAGCTTGAGGCCAAGGCTGCTGGCTCCAGGGCTTGGGTGCAAGCTGGCATGAAGGAGGATGCTAAAAAATAAGTCAATATAAAGGCATTGGATTAACTTAATGAGAAAATAAACATACATTGTTTTACCCATTCATATCGCTGGTAGGATACATGATTGGGGCTTTGACACATAACCTTTTCGCCAAAGCTGAATGAAGGATCCTCTAACCAACCGGTTACACCAGGAACAACAAAGTCGATGGCAGCGATCTCAAACGTGGACACACATCACTTGCGATCCCGACGAGGTGAAAGTGTGAATATTTCCTTTTCATCTATACCTGCTCTTCTCTCCAACACGCTTGCAAACAAAAAACTTCCTTCGTCATCAGATCAGAGGGTATCGTTACCCAGCTCGCCTCAAAACGGTCCAAGCTTCGAGAGGACAGTCTTCTCGGGAAAGGTCCAAACAGGCTCGCCGTTCATCTATCCACCCCTTTTACCTCACTCTAGTCCTCCTCCTCCCTCCATTTCGCCAAGTTTTGGCTAGAATAAAAAGAACACCTCGCACGCAAAAGAAAGAAAGCCCGCGGGGTGCAAAACAACAGGTAACAAGTAGAACAAGCTCCAAAATCCGTGATTAAATACATAAATTGAGGGAACCCGAGGTCGGCGAGACTGGAAACCAGTCCACTCATCCACAGCGAGTCTGTCGTCCCATGGTAGAAAAGGACTTCGCTGAGTAGTATCCAGTCAAGGGTTCGGTAAGGTGGTTGCGGAAGGTAAAACAAAGGGAACAGCAGTTGCGTCGCTAAACAGGCGGCTTGTTGGTATGGTATGGTTCAACTAACACAGAGGTTGAATGCAATAAAACTGACAAGGAAATTCGTAACGTCGTAAGGTGTCGTCGGGACACATCGGGGTATGATGACAGAGTTGAAGAGATGACCAATCTGAAAACCGGTCTGCATTGGTGTCAAATGTAGGTGAACCGGCTTTTGTCATGATCTAGTAGTTTACATGACGACACAGCAGCCACACCCGCCCTTGTCCTCAACGGGTTCTGGGGGTGCTCGTTCGGGGACGGGTTTCGGGGCTGGCTTGGGTGATTCTTCCATCTGTGGCGGCGCATGGGGGGTAACGGGAGTTCTGGGACTGGCGAGGGGTGTGTGTTGCGGCTTGTCCGATATCTTAGGCATGGTGGAGTACGAAGAGCCTTGCCTAGGGCTCTTGACCGGTTCCACCCTCAAAGGCCATTCATCCTCGGGTCGCTGGTTCTCCTCTGTTGGTTCATTCTTCTCCAGGTCCAGTGGCTTCAGCGGAACGTGGTCGTTGAGCGGTCGGAACTCCTTGTCGTAGACGTCACCAAATTTGCCCTCCTTCTCCCACTTCTCCTGTTGTAGGCGCCGTGCCACGGTTGGCAGTAGTTGTTGGTCGGGTGGTAGACGAGGATCGGGCTTGTAGGCGTTGATCAACCATGGTGGGTCGCCCTCCGGGGCCTTGTTTCCTGGCGACAGCTCCCCAGATCTCGTTGAGGGCCGGGTCGAGATGCTCCCGTTGGATTCCTTGTTGGAACCGGATCGAGTCTTTGGTCTTCCCGTCGGGCCTGTCCTGTTCGGTCCCGACGTCTTCCGGGCGCCTACGGCGCTCTTCTTCGGGGACACGTCGGTGACAGACCGCCGTGCGGTAGGAAGGGTACCGTTCAGAGATGTGGCGTCAGACCCTTTCATACTAGCACTTCGAGACCGCGTCTTCTGGTTCGTCAAGGGTTGGTCCTCCTCGAGGCTGTCAGCGGCTCTCTGAGCAGCTGCTGCCGCCGCTCGCTCAGCGGGGTCGAGTAGGACAGGAGCGGGGCTCACTTTGGCAACGGGGATTCGCGAGCCAATCTTGGAGATGCTCGGGATCGAGGTGAAATAAGCGTTAGCCTCCTCCTCCGCAATCTCTTCCGGGGTTCTTAGATCCCAGCTGTTCACGGCTTCAGCCCGTGACTCAACGGTTCGTGACTCGACCGCCGTCGAGTTCTTCCGGGAACGATTGGTGTGACTATGTTCCGAGGCATCGGTGCCTCGGCGCATGGCGCTGCGACTCCGATCTCTTCGTTGTTTGCTAGTAGCCCGCGTGCGAGGGATGAAGATACCAGCAGCTTGGAGTTCCTCGCTTTCTATCCTAGCCAACTTGTCTCGGTGAATCCACTTTGAGTTCTCCTCGTCAGGCTTTTTCTCGGAGATGGCGGCAGAGCTTCGTTTGTGATCGTCCCCATGTTGGTGGTGGGCATGAGAGCCCCAAGACCCGTCTTCAAAGGTCGGGCTTGGTTTCAACTCGCCGTAGGGTGACGAGACACCTCCGTCAGCAGATGGACGTTGCCTTCCTCCACCTAGGTTATCAGTCGAATTCATCTTGCGGGAGGCCAGCTCGATCCCGGTGTGATATGGCGACATAGTTGAGTTGCCGTTATGGGTGGCAAAATGGTTCTTGTGAGTGTCTTCATGGTGATTCGCGGCGGCGGCGTTCATGTCGTGGTCCAGACCCTAGAGAAGAGAGGAAAAGAGTCAGTGGATCAGCCTATGAACAGCTAATGCGTGCTGGCCGCTGCGGCTACCGCGTCAGTTTGCAACGGGCGGGGGGACGCGACTGACCTCCTTCTGTGGCTCAGAGTACCCCCAAGAATCACGGGTACCATGGCTGCTGCGTGGTGGTGTAATGGTTGCGGTGGTGGTTGGGCCGGGTGCCATTGTGGCCATCTCGATGGCGCCCGCAACCCCCTAAATAGTGAACAAGAAAGCAAGGAGCCCGACGACGGTGCCGGGCGGACGATGGTTGACAGCGGATCGAGGTCAAAGTTGTAGTAGTCAAACGGACAAAGGAATGTCGATGAAGGGAAGTCGACGGTCGGTGGCCAACAGGGGCGAAGTCGTGGGTCGAGGAAACGAAAGACGCAGATGAGCGTGTGGGCGGGGCGCGACAAGCTCGACGGAGGCCAGATGCAGAGGCAAAGGAGAGCCAAGGATGGATGGCTGTCGGTAGAGTCGGTACAAGGAGACGTGGCGATGTCACAGCGCGCAGACGGAGCGAGCGTGGGCGTAGACGACACAGCAGACGTAGTCGCTGGCGATGCCAATTCGTCCAAGGGCGAGGCGCGTCGAGATCGGAAGGCGGGAGGCGGGCACGAGACGGGTTGGATGTGAGGATGGGGATTTTCGGACGTCCAAGAGGACGTGATGGATGTTTGGGGGAGGCTGGTTGGTTGGAAAGATTTGGCACTGTGCAGCCAGAGAAGAGTACTGTACTCTGGCCGCTACTGTGGTTGGGCCTGGGGTGGCAGGTACCCTGGGGCCTTGGCTGGCCGAAACCAGCAAGCACCCAGCTAGGGGGCTTCGCTCGGGAACAGCGCCCTTCAGAAGGCCACTAGGCACTGCCGGGAGCTCGAGCTCCCCTGCTGGCGCCCCGTCGCCGAGGGCATGTGAGCCTGTAATCCAGTAGCCCCTCCCACTAAGCGGCGGGGGTGAGGCCCATCGATGCATCGATGGGGGCAGATGGGGCTGACGGGGCTTGGACGGGAGCGTCCCTGGTGGCTTCCCGTGGAGAGATGGAGATGAGGGCATGGAAAAGTCGCCCGGAGAAATGATGCAGAGATGGATTCTACGTAACAAGAACATACAGACCGCGGGTTGTCGATTTCGGGGCCGGACTAGTCGTGCTTATTCGTGATTAGTGACTTTCTTTGGCTTAGCCTCGAGGTCCAGAAGTCGGTAGCCACGCGCGTGCCGTCCGTGGCTTTTGCTGGCGGCGGCGGCGTGAACCTGGCGAGTCTCGACGCTCAACTCAACTCGTGACGTCGATCAAGCCAGTGGGATGAGGAGGTGGCGATGGTTACAGCCCGGTACAGTGCAGTGTGTAGCAATGCACGCAGCGCACTGCACGCAGCAAGTCGGACGGCAGCCGCTGCGAGTAAGAGGTGCATCCCACGGCCCCCCAATGGACCCTGTGAATGCCCGCTCTCCGCTGTCACTTGTCCGCCGTGCCTGCAAAGGGCCCCGTCGGCGGTTTCACGCTGATTGCTCAATGGATGAAGCAGCGGAGGAATTGGATGGCGCGCAGCAGATCCCAGTCCAGCGCCGTGGAACGAGTGGAGGAGCGAGTGCGAGTGGGAGCGAAGCACAGCAGTGTAACCTTAGACAACTGGCTAACTGGCTCACAGAGTCTGGCTTCCGTCCGGACCGCCCGCGGACTACGGATACCGACTGCGGTGGCATGCGCGGTGGTGAGGTCGGATGACAGGGGCTGATGCACAAATCCAACAGCAAGCAGACCAGTTATCACACCTCGTACCTGACTGCTTGACCGATACGGAGACCAACAAGGGGTGAAAGGGGACAAGCAACATGAGGAAGAATGGGGAGGCCAAAGCTACACCACCATTCGAAGCAGCAGTGTCTCAAAGATCATGATTGCTTTTTTCCGCCATGTCTCAACCAAACAAACAGTCTGCTAGGGTCCTGGTGGCCTTTTCATCTCCTCTCGTCTGTCCTTGCCGTCTCCTCGCCTGTCTCTGGCATCCCCGTCTCTGTCTTGTCTTCTCTCCCCCTTCCAGAGACACCAGATGTGACCACACCGCAGACCGCCCACCGTTCACCGTCCTCATCTCCTCTTCCTTCATGCAGCGCAGTCACCCCCAAGACACAAGAGCGCGGGCGTACCGGGCTATCTATAATGACAATCTCGACATGGGCGGACCGGTCCCAAGCTAGGGATGCCGAAATTAGCTTGTTGCCATTCTCTGTCCTGTTGCACTGGGAATGGGCCGCTCCTTTGTGCACGTCCCTCCAGCCCCATTTTCCTTTTTCTCGAAGACCAGTTGACAGGAGGTAAAGATAAAAGGGTCTGGCCGTTGAACTCTAGAAGAATCATCATCTCTTGCATGGGAAAACGGCCAAAGTATACGGCTCAGCCCTATCACGTAGTACACTTGTCATCTCGCCTTGCGCTACGGAATGCTCACGCCATGGCGAAATCGTCCGTCGCAAAGTAAGAACTAACAGAGGCTTGCTTGCGAACGGAAGTTTCAAGCTTCAGCTAAGGTACCGTGCTCCCCTGGGCTCCAGGTCCTCCAAGTCCTCGCTGGAGGTGTTCCAGATGGGAAGCTCCAGGTCGTCTTGGTTCGCACTGTCCTCACACTGTCCTATCACACTGCACTTGACCTAGAACTCGTCAAACGCCCCACAAGCTGTCACGGCACTCGTTTCTCCAGCATCTCGGTTGCAGCCGTCATCTATCGTCACCGCCGTGTCACCTCCCCTTCTTACCAGGCCTATGTTCTATTCTCCATCAGGCCATCAAAGAAACAACAATTAGCCCATTTGTTTCTTCCAAGCGCGTGCTGTATCGATTTATCTGCCTCTCGAGTGCGGATACTCGGCTCATCTAGCAGCTGCCTCGACTGGTATTTACCAGGCACATGCGTCATCGCTCATCACGACATTCTTCCGTAGTACTGTCCACCAACACAAATCACATCAGCAAATCATCCATTGAATATCGGTGTTGTTGTTTTTACTTCCGCGCCGGGCCTTATTTCCCTCGCCGAGACCTTTGCCTTGAAGTTCTCGTGTGGTCTTTGAGTACTTAATCCGACGGTTCACCACCAACCTCATCAACAGACGGGAGATAATAGCACTTATGGGTGCCTAAATCGTTGAGTCAGACGCAAACAACCTACTTCAAGAGACATGAGCCGCCGATTTATCAAGCTGAAATGACCTATCCATTCCAAGCAATTACCTGGACCCATAGACGGCGACTGTCTGAGACATCCCCCACTGTCTCCACGGCCTCGACCACCGTCACCGTTCGCTAGTTTGACTTAAGACATCCAGTTTTAACGTTGCTCTCGTGCCAGAGTTTGAGACCCCGGACGTGGCTGAGACTGTCTGAACGCAATGGCATCAGTGCCAATGCGCAGGAGAACAAGGATTGTTTGTATCTCAGATACTCATAACTGCACTGTGAAACTGCCCAAGGGAGATGTTCTCATCCATGCCGGAGACATAACAAACCAGGGGAGCTATTCAGAGGTACGCACCATGCCGTTCTCATTTCCCTCTTCGTGACCGCCTCATGGGATCACTTGGATCCATCTCTTGACAAGCCCCGGATGCTCATTGTTGTTGACTAGTTATCCAAAGCTATGACATGGTTAGAGCAAGCAGACTTTGAGGCCAAAATTGTCATCGCCGGTAGGTTCGACAGAGTTGACATCCCATCCAGCCGTAGCAGAAGTCGCTTACACGAATTCAGGAAATCATGATATCACGTTGGATAAAGATTTCTTTGCAGAGCATGGTCTCTATTTCCACAACAAGAACCCACAATCTCCTGAAGAATGTCTATCATTGTTCACCTCGACACCTTCCATAACCTACCTAAACCACGAGTCCACCACTGTTCGTCTCACATCCCCGTCGGGGCCACGTACACAGTTCACCGTCTTTGGCTCACCTTGCTCTCCACGACTTGGGCTCTGGGCATTCAATTACGACGCCCCTCAGCATCCCAGCAATCATGCAGACCTGACTTCTATCTGGGAACGAATTCCTCTCGATACAGACGTGGTCGTGACGCACACGCCGTCAAGAACGCACTGTGACGAGGCTGGGGACCGTCGAGCTGCTGGTTGCGAGGCTTTGAGACAGGCTCTCTGGCGGGTGCGGCCTCAACTCGCCGTTTGCGGACACATCCATCCCGGCAGAGGCGCCGAGCGGGTGATGTGGGACTTGAGTTCCAGGAACGTCTCGTACAAAGAAGAAAGCGTAGTTCGGTGGCAAGATCCCGGTCTGGGGAACAACAAGATCAGTCTCGTCGATCTCACTGGGAAGAAAGCTCTCTCGCTCGCCAACGACGGCTCCCATCCAGGTCGGCCCCAAGGACCATCCTCAAGAGGTCCTCGAACATTGCCAATTCTCAATGCTACAACTTCGGCGGATGGTCCACCGATTACGTTCGACTCAGACAACATTGGTACTCAAGTTTGCCGTAGCACCGTCGGGCTAGGAGGAGATCCCAACTCGTCGAGAAGCGATCAGGCCGCCCTCTGGGGAAGGATGGGCCGACGGGAGACTTGTGTGGTAAACGCGGCCATCATGAAGAACAACTATCCGCACTTGGGTGGCAAACATTTCAATAAGCCGATTGTGGTAGACCTGGATTTGCCGGTTTGGGAGGAGTGATAGCCCGGAGGTGGTTGAGTTGTGATGGTGGAAGTATGGTCGACCTCGTGGTATAGGGTAGTCAGTTCTAATCCACGAGTATAGCAGTTGATGCCCAACGCAACCATATATCAACGGGCACGAGCACATCGAACACGATTCATTCGAAACCCGCATTTCATTTCATTCAACGATTGGGGAAAACCATGTCTGTGGCATGCAGTATCGGGATGAACATGGAGTTGGCCATGACGATGCGAGCGACTTCAATGACGAAAATGACAGCACACATCGTGATCAAGCAATGCCAAACAAGATACGCCACTACGTCGATTTCCAACCACAAACCGGTAACATGGACAGCCACGTCAGAGTTCTTGTTCTTCCGAGAGAAGAATTGACACGTCGACAGAATACTGATTTGTAGGCGCTGGGGTCTGGTATGGCCTCAATGTGGGAGTGGGCTGGATGGGTCAGCTTATCTACCCTAGGGTCGTTATCGCTATCTCGTCTTGGAGAACGACGAAGACAGCAGTGGCAGCCTCCCAAGCCCGAGGTATTCGCGTGAGATTCTGCGATACGCTTTCCGAGACAATCAGATTCAGCCAGTTGGGCATGTGGCTTACTGCTAAGCTCCTAAGCTGCTGAGACATCTCAGCTGAAGCTCGTGAGGAACGGTAAGCGGCCACAGCTGACTATCCGTTCTAGCCTGGCTCGCCTAACACCACGGTTCTTGACCTTGAACCATCCCACTCTTTCCAATTGATCACGGGGATAGACATCTGTCCCCGAATACTCGACTGCAGGGTTTGAAGATGGCCAGATCAAGTCGGATTGCTCGTCCCAGTTCCTCTCATGTTGTCCCCTCGTCCCCTTCGAAACCGAAACACAACGACTGGGGACAGGGCCGCCTCCGTCAATCAATCTGCGGGGCACGCTTGTCGTAGCCGGGAAAGCGAACGGCGGGCCCTCCTTGGCTGACAAGCTGACCACTCCGTCTGTGGGGGAGAAAAAGCTCACCGCCACAGAGGATCCGATGATGAGACTCCGCCGGGAATGACGCCTGCAACGGACGACGACGACGAGGCCGGGGTGGCTGAGCGGGCAATTGCCTTGCAAACAGGAATCCGTACATACAACAGCTGTGATGGGCATTCCGAAACTACGAATTAGCTACTCAGGTACGGAGTGATCTGCTTTACGCAGGCGTGGGATTTGTCCGCGATAGGTACTAGGATCCGATGCACCAGGGCATCGTCAGGATGCACAAAACGCCCGGACCAACCCCGCGTTTGGCGCCCACCGCCAAAAGGAAACAGGCGCAAACAAGCGAACAACAACACCGAGTTCCAAACGGGTTGCCGCAGTGAGGGCGGAGGAGCCCTGTCGTCGTAAGTTGGTCGCACTTGGAGGGGTAGAAACGCACGAGCAAACCGATGAGTTTAGTGCAGAGGAGGCGCGAGGTCCCAAGTAGCAAATAGCGCGGGGTCGGTCGGGATGGAGTTTAGGGGCGTTTCTGATGCTGCATCGGCCAAAGTGCAGCATCTGAGGCATTTGAACGGATGGGGGAGCGGCCAAGCTAGGCCCAGCAGGGGAAGAGACGAGGGCATTTGCAGTGGCAGCACTCGACGGGTTGACGCGGGATATCTGGCTGCCAGGTACTTCGTATCTCTGCGTACTTGGTGCTTTGCGCAAGATGTAGGAGGACTAAAAAGGGTCCAATGGATGAGCGTCCTGTCATCGCTAATCGCGGGATGATCCTGGATCAAGTAACCTTGGTTTAACAGGTGCTACACCTGTTGGTACTAGGCGAGAGAAGTGTTACCGTTTTGATGCCATGTACGTACCCGTCCGCCCAGTGGCCAGCATCATGGATTAGCCGCGAGCTATCACAGCTCCGTCGAGCTTCGAGGAGGTCATCCCATCGCCGTCAATTACACAGCTCACCCATCACCTCACCTCACCTCCCCCATCGCCTCGCAGCTCACATGTTCGCGCATATCGTCATACTACAGGGCACGTGGGTAGACCTGCAACACCTGAAGGAAAAACAAATCACAGCAGTGCTCTTCCCGCTTATAGTATCACAGCACACGCCAAAGTCACCACTACGAAACGGCATTCCTCCCGCAACGAGGGCCCACGTGGTCCTAGGCCCTCCACCGCTCGCTACCCCCCCCCCAGAGGTTCCGCTTGATCGACCAAGGGAAGCCCTAAAAGGGGAGTGCAAGCATGGAGGGGGACTCCCTCGGGTGCCATCCTGCGGGCAGCAATGGTCACGACCTGATTCCCACGCAACCGTATGATGGTGGGCTGTCTTGTATGTCATAGGAGCTGGCGCGCGACACAGCTGCCCTCAACCGCCGTTGTGGGCGGGAAGGGGGAAAAAAGCAAAAGCCTTGCCGCGGGGACCCTCTGATCGGCGGTGCCCGTCCTCCCCGTCATTTTTCGCTCCGGCAAGCGTTTGTGCGAATCTTTCCCTCCGGACGAAGCATTCTAGAATTCCCGGGACCGGAGCCATGTAAGGCATCTCGTGTTAGTCAACGCTCCTTCGTGTTGGGCGCCGACACTGACTGACTGCACACTTCCTTCGACTGCCGGAACTCTCTCCAGTCCGCATGCACCGCGTACGGGCCACTTAGAGAGCAATGGCCCATTCCAACGCTTTGGGCGACGGAGGGCTGGCCAGAGCTGGGATGAACCCAGGCGAAGGCCTGTGATCCTCAAGCCACGCTCCGATCAGATCAGCCAGGTCCCGGACGGCAGCGGGGCGTCTGGACACCCCGGCGAGGGAAGGCCTTTAACTCTAGGTGCTTGCTTGCGCGAAAGGGCACGCGCCCGAAGGAAAAAGAGGATTTGATTTTCGATCTTGCGCTTGCTGCTATTCCTATCGTAGCGGTGGGCTCGCCCGGAGAGATCCACCGCCCAGACCGCAAGCTATCTAGTTTTGGGGGGCAGAACAAGAAAGGGACCCCCTGGCTAACCTGAAGGCTCGGCGTCGAGGTTTTTCTGCTTGGCTCCGGCAGCTGAGGGGTCCTTGCGTTCTCTATCAGAATACCTCTCTGCTTTGGGTTGTGTGGTGGACGTTTGGCGTCTCAGGACGTTTGCTTCCCCGGGGTGCCCCTTCTACATCTCGTGTCTCGTGTCTGAGCTGGATTGTAGGCCGGCCAGTCAAGTCCAAGAGAGAAGCTTGGATGGAGGTGAGTCTCGTTCTTGCAGAAACGACGCCTCGTCTCTGGTGCCAGGTTTCGTCAGGTCTTGATTGGTACACGACGGGCTCTGTTTGTTGTAGGAGTTGCGACGGCGCTGATTCGACCGTGGCCGTCCAGTCGCGGGCCGGCCGCGGGGATGGCGCTGTCGAATGAAATCCCGCCGCTAGACCCGCCTGGTCCCGAATGGAGACGCTCGCTGCCGGCCGTCCAATGGTGAGACGCGGTTGAAGAGCCCGCCCACGCCGCTATTAACGGTAGTTTGTCAACTGTCTTTCTTCAGCCCAACGGCTCTGTGGATGACAAGTGATGACTAGCGCTTCTCTTTTGGGCAGTGTGATTGTGAATGTGTGAGTGTGTGTGTTAGGCAGAGAGAGCCCGGCTCTTACAAGTGATCTTTGGGGTGGCATCTGACTGGATTGGATCTGACATCTGACACTTTACGCCGCCGCGGGAGCTCGGAACCCCCTCTCTCTCTGTCGTCAGCCACCTCTTTGCCTCGCCGGTGATAGTGATAGGCTACCACCAGTTCTCTTGCGTAGATCTGCCAGAACCACCACCCTCCCCATTTGCCCGTGGAAACATCAGCCAGCAAGTCAGGGCAGAGACGCGAAGCGCTTGTGTGACGGCCGATGCAGCTGTGAAGGGACCGGGACTGTGACGGACTGGGCATGGGCCAAACAGATGGTGTCATGCATGGCTGCCCCTCCCCTCCATCCCATCCTGATGCATGCAGTGTCGGTATTCCATTTGATCCATGGTCGAGGAGGAGGAGGGCAAGTGGGAAAGGCTCGTGAGCGAATTCGGCGGTTGCTAGAATCTGCAGGTCCGTCGGATGAGGAATGGGCGCTGCCACCATGACAGGACGGGGCCTGAACAGGACATGGCCGCTTTTCTCGGGACGACATGGCTGAGCTCGCTCGCTATCACGCTGTTACTTCACTCCACCCCATTGCCCACCTGCTGAGACACAGGACAACGGCCAAGCTTCCCCCATCGGCGATAGTTGACCCTGCCCGCTCTCTCTCCAAGGGGCCAGGCAACATCCCACGCGGGCGGCCTCGTGGGGGGTACGGACCTCTCTCTTCTGTACGGCGGAACCTCTTGGTCTCGGTCGGTACGGCCCACGGCCCACGGGCCACGCGGTACGGAGCACTACGCTTCGGTGGAGCCGTCTCGCCGTGTGTTACCGTAAGGCTTGCGGACGGACTTCCCTTTCCCATGTCCATCTGGCGTCGTTCCCCTGCCCCGTCTGCTCTGTCTACATTCGATTGTTGTTACCCACGACGATAGACGATGGCCACGGCAACGGGCACCATCGATGGGAATCGCCGGCGGGGCAGAGGGAGGGGGGGGGGGGGGGNGGGGGGACTGCAGGTCGCAGGGGCGGCCAGTGGCCGGGGAACTCGTCGAGCTTGGAACTGCTGCAGGGCAAGACCCGATGGCCGATGGCGAGAGGCTGACCCGACCCTCTCTCCCCTCGTGATGCCCTGTCGAGCTATCTCAACGTCGTTTGGCTGCCCCCCTCCCCTAGTGATAGGAAGACGGGGACCGCAGAGGTGTGTGAGTGTGTGAGTGGGCTCTTTTTCTGTCTTGCACTTCGTACCTAAGCCTACAGAACATGCGTGCCTGGCCGGAAACGCTGCCTGAGCTATCGTAACACCACGCGCTGGTAGGGCAGACGAGGGCCGGGCTGCACTGCTACGGTACATTCGTACGTCCGGCGACAAGAGGCAGCCGGGGCGTGGATAGAGACACCCGACGAAGTCCTACATTCGTGGTATGTCAGGCCAGGACGCCTCGCCTACTGGATGAGCTGACGCAGGGCAGCCAGCCTTTTGCACCCACCCGCGTTGACGACCGGGGTGGGGAGCTCGCGATGTCAGGTACGAACACAAGTGGAAAAGGCTCGGGATGCAGCAATTGCAATTCAAGCAAACAAGGCTTTGCATTGCGCCACGGGTAGGTGCAGTCCGGCCTGCCTTGGTCCAGCGCTGCGGCCCTCGTCATCTTACATGGCGCTTGACAACGCCGGCGAGCCAGACCCAGCGACGCGGAAGCATTGAGAAAGAAGAACGACAGCTCGGCGAGTGGGTGGACAGACAGCTTCCCATGCTCATGCTCATGCTCATGCTCATGCTCATGCCCTCTGTGATCTGGGCAGATCGACCCGGGGAGCAGCGGCCAGGGGTGCTTGGGTGGTCACCGTGGACTCGTGGTGGAGGGTGGTCGGACGTCCGTGACCAGACCAGACCCCAACACCAAAGGCCAAAGAGATGGCCGCATCGCACCGTCGATCGACTATCGGGGAACGAAGGCGGATCGCCTGGGAAATCGCAGAGAGAAGCAGATGCGAGCCCCCAGCCCAAGCAGAAGCAGGCTGCCAGAAGTGCAGCACATCTACAAATGCATCTATCACGGTGCCAGCTCGATGCCTTGCTGATCTTGCCTGGATCTCACAAGTGCATCGGGGAGAGGGAGAGCTGGCCCTGGTCTCTCCCACCGACTCTTTAAACGCTGCGGGTGCACTTGTCGAGGCCGGTCATTACTGATCTCGCTATAGCTCCCCCCATGCAACTTCCCTGGAGCCACGAAACACCACTACATGCCGTGCTTCGTCCATCTTGGTCGGCCTCGTCTGGGGGCTCGGACAGACCAGCGGGCTAGCTTGGCGAGTTAGCCAGCAGGCTGGTCGACTCCGTGCCAACCATCTTGGTTGCTGTGGCCAACCAGACCTGGACAACTTCTGCACCTTCATCACCGCATCCTGATGTTTGCTTGCTTGCTTCCCGGTTACGTAGCTAGCTAGCTAGTTAGTTAGTATGGATACAATACCAGCAAGCTGGTCAGTATCCCGTGGCCTTGATCCGGTGCTGGCTGGACACACCCCTCTTCGACCCTCTTACAACCCGCGCCGGTTTCTTGACTTGCTTTGTGTCGCTTGATTCCACCGCATCGCCTTGTTTGAGATGGCTTCTCTTTCTATTTCGACGTCATGGAGCCCGTTCAGCCTCCATCGGTCCGCTGACAGCGCGTCCTCTAGCCTCGCACCGACCGGTCGCACCGCCCCGAACCGCTCTCAGCTCGTCTCGATGCCTTTTTCCCGCTTCTCTCGTGAGCCCTCTAAATACAGCAGCTAATTGGCATGCTATTTTGTCCGAGGAGTCAGCCTCGAGCTACCCACTCGCACACCGCCTTTGGCTTTCCTTCCCAGCGTCGTCCCGCTCCCGCTCCGCTCCCTCGCTCCCGCCCGTTGTCCACGACGATCGGGCTCGCAGGGCACCTGGAAGCTTAATCGACACCCCTTGGCAGGAGGAGGAGGAGGGCCAAGCCAAGGCACGTCCGTCACGCGCGCTCGCGCACACGGCGGCGGGTTGCAGCTCACGATGCCACGAGCCGGCGGCAGCGGGAATTGTTAGGGCTGGGAGTTGTTTGTCTTTTTGCCGCGAGATGCCCCCGCTGCTCCCGGTTTGGGACTTTCTACATCGAACCGGGTTGTTGCTTTCGCAGTGTGCGTGACTCTGTTCCCGGTTGACTGAATCACTTCGTACCTCCTGCCTGTGCCCGCTGTGCTTCGTACTTGGGTACCAGTTAGTTCCTTGGTCTCCCAAAGGGCTTCCATGGCTTGGTCCCCTATTTTGGGCTGGGCACTGTCTCACCACGCGGTGCCTCCCCACCCGACGTGCTCGAATCCTTCTCCACGGTGCAACTTGCTGTTCACCCTCCGCTTCCCTGCCGTGACCCCTTCGTCCTGTTACAGAGGGATGCTGCTTCGCCGGGCTGCCCCGGGAAGGGCAACGGGCAACGAACGAGTCAAGCAGCCAAGTTCGCCACCACCAGCTCACCAGCCACCGGTCCAGAGGCGGATAGTGTGGCACTCCGAAAAGGGCACGACCAAGCCTGGAAAAACCCCAACGCGTCCATTGCTCCGGCCCCGTCGCTTCCTGACTCGGCGAGGCGTCATCGGTCTCGCAAACGCTATTCTGTTGCCTTCTCTGCTTCGGGGGGCAGTGCTTCGGATTTTAAAAGCCCACGATCCCACTTGTTGCCGGAGTCTACGTCTTACCGATGCCGTTTCGTGGTGCCCGTGTGCCCGCAGTGTCCGGCGCGAGGCGTCGGCCTTGTCGCGGTTCCGTAGCTCGGGCTCCTCGGGGTTACAGGTTTGGCTACAGCGGCCGCGAGTCCCTTGGGGGCGATTCCTCAGCACTGCGACGGCGCTGCGCAGAAGGGGTGGCCCACCCCTGAGCATGCCCGTCCAGTGTGGCAGAGACTGTACCTGCGGCGATACCTGACTCACTCCCGCCGGTACCGGGTGCTCCACCAGAACAGTCACCAAGTGACTCGTACTCCCACGCTTGTTCTCCCGTATCGCCTGCGTACACCTCCTGCGCGGCAACATGCCACGCACTCCCACGTTGGCATTCTCGGAACGACGCTGCGGGTATTCGTACAGTACAGTCACGTCACTGCTCAGTCAGTGCAGTCGCCTAAGCAGTCAGTGGACAGGCACTGCTCCTCCGCTGGCTGCCGAGTCGCTGACAGCCTACGGCGCAGCCTCCAGTGGACCAGGTACCCCCGGAGCGTCCAATTGACGGAGGTGCCAAATGCCGGCTGCATCAGCGGGACGACGGGCCTCCGGGGGGACATGACATTCCACTCAGGTCCATTGCGTCTTGCTGCATCTCGCTGCACCGTAGGCATTCGATGCCCTTCCATTGCCGCTTTCTCAGCGCCGGCCGCCATTCGCCCAGGAGGAACGAGGCGGGATGGAAAGAAAAGCCTCCTTGCCCTGACCAAGCAGGTCGCTCCGGCGCGTCAGTTCACTGCTAAGGTGCTAGTCAGCTCATCATCGCCGCCGCCGCCGAAGCCGTTCAAAAAGGGCGCCCCGTGGCGACTTGTACTGCACTTGAGCTGGAAAATCTGGAAGCCTGAGGTTTTCTTCCGTCGCTGTTTGCTTTCCAGGGGAAAACTCGCCCTCGCCATCGCCACTTTGCGTTACGTATCTGCCTCTTCTGCGTCGTCACACAAGGCTCCCCCCCAAGTTCCATAGCCTACGAATTGCCTCGCGTTTTCCCGTCAACTGACGACGACGACGACGACGGGACGCCAGACAGGTACGAAGTACAAAGTGCAAGGTACTTGAGTGATATCCACGTTTTCGGCTGCCTCAGGCACTCGCCTGACACCCTCTCTCCGGCGTGCACAAGTACCTAGGTACCTGCAAACATCAGCTACTTCACCCTCAACACCAACACACCAACCACCCCAGCACTCCTTAACGCCATCGCACACCCTCACGAGTCGCCTTTGCGTCCCTCGGCCCTCCACTATCCACCCTCCTCCACCCTCCCACTCGCCTGCCCACCCCCCCGGCACCGAAAAGGGCCCCCTCCACCCAAGCCTGCCCGGCCTATCAGTCCTGGCTCCCAGGCCCCTCCCGCTGTCCAGTCGACCAAGTCCGCGTCCTGCGCCAGTCCACGACTTTGCTCCACCAACTCCTCCACCACTGCGAGACCACTGCGAGACCAGACCCATCCGCCAAAGACCATCCAAGGGCCATTGAGAACTGCCCACGGACTCCACGGCCGCTGGGGACCATCGGAGACCACCCCCAACGACGACCCTGTCACCCACTCACAGGCCTGGCCCCCTCCTTGGTGTCTGATCGTCCACTCTAGCCCCTCGTCCCCCTTCCCCCCTGGGCCTCGACGAATCACGTTTCCCGTCTCTCCCAGTCTACCCGTGACCTCATTCTCGTCCGCTGTTCTTCAACTCACCAGGACCCTCTAAGAAACGTTCCTTTCTTCGCATTGTTCTCAGTTCCTTGTGGACCGAACAATCGATCTGAACGCCAACACCATCAACTTTCCCTCGTGTTCAGCAGCCGGCTGCAACACGTAAATAGCCTCGCATTTCGCCTCCCTCCCCCCGGCCCTTCGCTTGACCCATTTCCCCCAGCACTTGCAAGCCGAGTTTCTGCCTGGTTCTACCCTGCCCGCCAGCCAGCCCGAGAGAGAGAGAGAGAAAGCATCCACACCTTGCTCTGGAAACGAGACACAGACACCGCCCCAGAGCCCTGACCACCTGCCACCTATTACTACCAACAACACCGCTGCTACCGCTACTGCTACCACTGCTGCCCGACGCCCCCAAATACAAACAACACCCACCCAGCCCTGCTGTGCACGACGAGGAGTCAGCCTCACATCCGCCCATAGCCTCACCTTTCAACCCGTTTGGTTCGATGCACAGGTAGCCCTTGCGGCTTTTGACTATTTTCAGTTTATAAACGCCAATACTCGAACGCGAGGTGCCCACGTCAAGACCCGACCCTTTACACCCAACCATGACTTCGTTGCCGCCCGACCCTTACAAGATCTTGGGAGTTTCCAAGGATGCGCAAATCACAGAAATCCGTTCCGCGCATAGGAAACTCGTCCTCAAATGTCACCCTGACAAAGTCCAGGACCCTGAACTGAAGGCCCTGAAGCAGGACGAATTCCAGAACGTCCAACAAGCCTACGAACTCCTTAGCGATGAGAAGGAACGACAACGCTACGATGATCAGGTTCGCCTTGCCGAGCTGCGAAAGCAGGCCGCCAAGGCCAACCTGAGCCAGGCGAAACCCAGCTCAAGTCCTCGCGCCATGCCCACTTACAAGTTCGATGTCCGAACCGCGGAGCCTCGCCCATCCTCATACAAGTCGGCTGCTGGGACCCCACCGAGCGCCAAGGTCTACGCGTCCTACTCACGATCGTGGGAGGACGATGTTACCCGCGCCCCTCACATGTTCGAGTCCGATACTCGGAATGTCAGACGTGAATCCTCATATTCGGACAAGCCCTCGAAGCGGGACTCCGAACGCGAGCTTCGCGAACGAGCGAGAGAGATGCGTGAGCGAGAGCGAGAGCGCGAGCGCGAGCGTGAACGTGAGCGCGATCTCAAGGAAAAGGAGCGTGAACGGGAGCGTGAGCGTCGGAGGAAGGTGGATGACCTTAACCGTCGCGCCGAGAAGGAGGCCAAAGAGGCCCGCCGAGCGGAGAAGAAGAACCGAGAGAAGGAGCGCGACAAGGAGCGCAAGCGCGAGACAGAGGATAAGAAGCGACACGCCAAGCCCTACATCGAGTCATTCGACGATGAAGTGCCTTCGAAATCGGAGAAGAAGAAGTCGAGCAAGAAGCACGACGAGAAGCGAGAGCGATCTATCCATCGCGAAGAGGTTCGGCCAGCCAAGACGAATTCGGCGCAGCCTCCTCCGATACCCCAGGACGAGTCGTGGGGTACTGCATTTGACTATGCCGCCTCCTACATTGAAGCCTCGAAGCTGAAGAACCGCCCCACGGCGTATCACATGCGACCCCAGCCTCCCGCTGTTCCCACTCCCCCTCCGGCACCAGGGCTCTCATCTCCCTTCCCCGTTCCTGATGATGATGATGTACACCGATCTGCGGCCAAGCCCAGAAGAGGGTCTACTGGCGAGAAGGCGTACAGCAAGAAGCCGTCGCGCGAAGTTCTCGAAGACCCTAACGTTGTGGGCACTTCGCCTTCAGCGCGCCACGCTCAAAAGTCAGCAACAACTGCTGCTGCCGTCTTGTCTGGTTCACCTCCACGACGTGAGCTCCCTCGGCAGCAAACCACGCCTAACGACAGGTACCCTGCCCGCCCGATGCCGAACATTTCCAGATCTGCAACATTCAGCGGCCCCTACCCAGAGGCGGCAGATCCTCGCGGCCGCAGTCGTTCAAGACTACAGCCCCAAATCGAGGAGGAGGACTCGGAGGAAGAGGAGGCTGCCCGTCGACGCGAACGCAAGCATCGCAGCAAGAAGCACCGCTCTCCCGAACCCCGTGCCAACGAGTACATCAAGCAGTACAAGGTTGAGCCTGGTGGCCGCACATCATTGCAAAACTCGTATTCCCGCAGCCTGGATCCGGATTACGCGCACTATCCTTCCAACAGCTACGGTGTCCACCCATCAGAGTCGTCCAGGCCAACTATGCCGCCTCGCGAGGCTGGCTACTCGAGGTCTGCAGGGGACTACCTTAGTTTCCCCAAGGTCAAGACCTCAAAGGCGTACGACGTCGATGACGTTGTTTACAGCAACCAGTACCCAATGTACCACGACGAATACGCGCACACTGCATACTAGGGAGTTGTTCGACCGGGTGCAACGTTTCCATTTCTCGAATTTGCCATCGACACACTACATTTCACGGCGTCAGAACGCATGTATTCCACCATATCGCCTTTTTATTACTGCGCTGCGTTTGCTTTTATAGCTTTCTTTCCCCTTCCATTTCTGGTTTCATACATGAACGAAACGAGATGTGTCTTAACGAAATATGAAATTTCCCGGGTTGCAGTGGCACCCGCGGATGTGGGATGATATAGGGCGTGTTTGGTTGTTTGGACAGTGCTTCCAACTCTGATTTCTTTGGCTTTTTGTTTTTACACCTTTAAGCTCCCGGCATCTCGACATGGACAGGATCACGGTACACGGGTTGCCCGCTTTTAGGATACTCTTCCCCGTTGCCTGTTTCTACCGAGGTCATCCGAAGAGGGCTTTTAATCTGGAACCGCTCGACGTACGTTGCGGGGGCGGCAGATACAGGTGCTTGCATTACCTGGGAGGGAATGTCGGTTCTCATTCATTTTGCTGGGTTTTATCATCTTTTCCAAGGAAGAGGGGCGTTTTGAGGAAATACCACACTCGTTTGGATTGAGGCGTGCGCAAGCGAGACAGGAGCAGATAGACCTGGACGAAGGGTACAAGACCAGGCGGAAGCCGGTCGACGGCCTAATTCTAGTCTTTGAGGCAAAGACTAGCCTGAATTCTCAATGAAGACAGTAAACCACCACTATCAAGTTCGTTATCTATGTGATGTTAAGTCCCCAAACTACGCGAAGGCTGCGGGCCAGCCCGAAAGGTTAATTCTCGGCCCGCGTGCCTAGAGCAGCGGGTTGCCGGCGAGGGCTCACGGGATGAGGCATGGTGGTGTGGCGAGAAAGGCAAACAAACTCTATGTTGGAGAGGGTGCCTGCGTCTGTCTGCCTCGTTCGCGGCCCAGGACGGGTTGACTGCCTGGGCGTGGTTGATCTGAGAGACAGGAATACTGCGTATAGGGAGAGAGGCTAAGACGAATTTTGAAGCGGAGTTGAAGAGTTGCAGTCAGGTACGGTTGGGTCTGGTGTGTTGTTGGTCTGCTCCGTAGTACCTAGATAGTTAATTCACGATACATTCGTACTACTTTGTACCCATGGATTTTTACGAGTACGTTGCACGGCTGTGATGTCACTTTTGTGAGTAAAACTGCTGACCAACGCCGTGTTCTCTACGTTCTCTGCTCTTTCAAGACTGTTCAGTTGAAATTACAATTCACGGTAGGTGTGCCAATAAACTCAGCCACGCAATGACAAGTCACTCAATAGTGTCCAGTCATGGTGCAGCTGAGCTGGAAGCCTGACAATTTATCGCCTGGCCTCCGCACAGCGAGCCCGTCTCGGTCCAGCCAGCTCGTCTCGGTGGCGACCATTGGGATCTGCCTCCCAGACTCCCGAATTAGACGGGGTGGTGATCCAGTGGCTGACACGCCGAGCCCAGCTTCAGGGGCCCGGGGAGGGAGCTGCAGAGCCCCAGTGGTTCTACTTAAGCTGATGGCCGAAGGGCTAATTACAAAGTAGCAGGCGGGGGAAAAGCCCTGGGGTTCCAGGTTTGGTGGGGCGGGCTGGGCCGTGTTTCTTCTATTGTGCCGGGGTTCCGTTTTGCGAAATTCCACGGGTTCGGTTGGTCGCCTCGTTTGCGCTGCCTTGAGGAGGAGCAGGCTTTCCTCTCTCCCTCCTGTTGTCTCTCCCCTCTTCTGCCGGGCTGGCTTCTTGACGCTGGAACCTTGCAATCTTGCAGTCTGCCTGTGCTTGTCTGCGTTGACCCCGACTGCGACCTTTTGAGCCTCGGGAGCCTGCCGCAATGGTGCCTCGTCTGACGTAGCATTGCTAGACAGGAGAAGCAGCAACAGCCACAGTTCCGTGGCCATAGGCTCGTACACTCACTTGCGAAGTACTGGTAGGACCCTTTTCAGCTTCGCCTCCAGCTGGGGATCGACAGGCAGCAGAAGACGACGTGGGAGAAGATACGAGAGACAGAAACGAGGGCATTCGCGACGACAGAGAACCCGGGCCGTACCCTCCTCCCCTGCGACGACACGCTCCCGCACGCGACGCAGAACATGCAGTCACTGGACAGACTGGCCCAGCGACACGGACACGGGACCGGGAGATGGAAGTCGTATACGTGCACTCACGACGGCAAGGGCTAGCATCCGAGTCGCTGCCTGCTGGCGGCCGAGTCCCGCCAACTGCGCAACGCGACCACGACGCAATCCACGGCCACGACCAACTACTTTACACCGATGTACACGGCGCCGAGGAACAACCCGATGACGTCTACTACCAAGACAACCACACCCCGGATCCTCCTTCACGCCTCCCGCAGCATCGCCGGTGGAACGTCACCGTCAAAGTCAACGACCACGATGCTACTCCCACCACCATCACCGACCCCTTCCTTGAGTCCGAGTACGGGTCCGTCTTCGAGCACTACCTGCGCGACTCGGATCGTCCCCGATGGAGCGCCGAGAGCATGAGTGATACGCTGCAGGACAGCGCTGCTGGCGGCATCTCCCGCCTCGAGGAGCTGATTCGCGGTTACGGCGAGAAACTGCTGGCTCAGCTGGAGCTCAAGCCGAGCTGCTTCTCGTCCGGCTCCACCGAGTGTCAGGTTTACATCGTCGACGGGGACTCAGATGACGACGCCGGCTTTCCGGATCCCTTCTCCGGCCTCGGCCCCGGGCCCGGAATCCACTGTTTGGCTTGGGAACTCCTCGAAGCCGTCCAACTCGCTGGCATGCCGAAGATGCGCCTGCGTGTCACTCGTATTAGTAGTGTGCCCCTGACACAGCTGCAACTCCGTTCTACGCGGCCTAATCATCGGCCGCCCTCGTTCGCTGCTGTGCAGGCCGACCCGATGCTCAACTTCCACGTGCTCCTTGTGGTGGCCCGCGACTTCAGCCGGACAGGCGCCGAGAGAGACCCGGAGCCGGATTTGGCCCAGTGGCCGCTCATGAACGTGCAGCGAAAGCTCCGCAGCCGGCTACTGCTTGAGGTGGTGCGTCCGGGGAGCCGCGAGGAGCTCGAGGACCATCTCAGGGTGCGCTCGTTGGAGGGGGTGCATTTTCATCTGGTCCATTTTGATCTTCACGGACGCATCATGCGTGATGAGTGCGTATACCCCCCCTTTTTTTTAACCCCTTAACCTGACTGACGGCTGTGACCTAGGTATGGGAACGAGGTTCCTTGGCTGCTCTTTACACGGCAGAATCACGTCTCTCGCACACACGGCTATCAGGTGCCCCAGACGTCCCTCGCAAAGGCCGATGCGGTGGCGGCCGTTTTGGCACGCTACAAGATAGAGAATGTGGTCCTCAACGCCTGTCTGTCGGCTTATAATCGATCTGGGTCTGGCACAAGCCTCGCCCACATCTTCCTCGAGCACGGCATTTGCAACGTCTCTGCCATGTGGTTCTACGTCCACTGGCAGACAGTGGCAACGTACCTGGACACCTTCTACGACGAGCTGCTATTTCACTGCAAGAGCTTCCACCTCGCGGCGCAGCGGGGCCGGGAAGCCATACGGCAGAAGCCCACGAGCCGGGTGGGACGCGAGTACCAGGACTTCTTCCTGTGTGTCAACTACTCCCGCAACCTGCCGACGGCGCACGCACTCGACCCCGTGATACGCGAGCCCAGCCCGGCGCCGTCGGCCCTCTCACAAGGTTCAACAGCATCCAACAACTCGGTCAAGAGCTACCTGAGCGGAGTGTGGAAACCATCGACACCGCGGCTCGGAGACGCCTTCGCCGTCGGGGCCGAGCCGGTGATGCGGATGCAGCTGCACCTGCTGGAGCTCGAGTACAAGCTCATGACGTTCCGCGTCGTCTACGCCAGCGACCTGCGGCGGCCGGGCTCCAAGCTCAACAGCACCATCGACCAGATGGCCAACATGTGGCTGAGCACCAACCTGGTGGACGAGGTGCTCCACTACAAGGCCAAGGACTTTGCGCGGTCGCGGCTCCTCGGCAGCGTCCGGCCCCGGGAGCGGCGGGCCCGGCCGACCAAGGCCGGCTACCTGCAGCTGCTCTACCCGAAGCCGGTGCGGGCCCTCCGGCAGACGCTGCACGTGGTGCACGACGTGGACGCGGTGGTGGCGCCCGGGTACCTGGCCGACGCCGGGCGCAACGCGCAGCTGGAGCAGCGGCGGTTCATGGCCCAGGCCGGGCTGCAGCGCCTCGCCGAGCGGCTGCACGCCGACGCGCACAGCTACCTGCTCTTCCTGGGCAGCGAGGACGCCCAGTGGTGGCGGACGTACCTGCAGCACCTCCAGGGCGAGTGGTGGGTGCATCTCCCGTGGAGCTACACGGTGCACAGCCGGTATATCCGCGACGTGAGGCTGCCGACGGAGGAGAAGAAGCCCAAGCTGGGGATCCAGGGGTGAGCGGTGTCTCTAGGAATCTGCATTTGGAAAGAAAGAAAAGAGCAGGATGGGATACTGTGACGGCGGCTGACGGGGAGTGGGTGCTCTCTTGTCGTGTATACATACTCTTATATAACTGCAGCATCTAGACATTTAGCATTGGGGGCGGGAGGCGTTTAGGAAGTGGCCGTTATTACATGGCGTCTTGGTAGGACAAGACAACATGATTTCTATTGTTTCTAGCTAGGAATCTTGGAATAAAGTATCACGATGGTGTATATACAGCGATCAGAGCGTGTAAATAGTTGACAAAGTGTGGGTTGATAGTCCCGACTTGTCGTATGTATGCCCGTAGTTAAGCCATGTTTTCAAGGCGGGATGGGTGTTGCTACTAGAACTGAGTATCGAGCACTTCATTCCGCATTTGACCATCGCCTTGACAGCAAACAGCATGCCATTTTCATCGAAACTCACAACTAGGTGTCACTTGTGTCATTTGCCCTTTCTCAAGCATGGACAGAATCTCTGCCATAAAGCCAACCTTGACAAATAACTTGAGCGGAACTTCCAGCTGCTTCTAAAGCTGAGTTAAGAGTATGTCTAGTATGGAAGTACAAGTCAACACCTGATTTTCACTGTAGTGTACAAGAGCTTGTTGTCTGCGAAAAGACAAGCCCTGCAGACGGCTTTCCCGAGGTGTCCAACTGCAACCAAATAGAAGCCTTTCTGGAAGCTGAGTTGTACCGAGCGGCTCATGATGCATGATGCTTCGTAGGGCCTAGTGTTCAGGTGCTACGCCACTGACACCCCTGTCGTATTTAATACGATGCAGTCACACAGCTGTGATCAGGACCGACCCCCTGTCGTATTTCGTATGATGGAAGAATAAAAGCTGTCTGCAGACGTACCAACAGCCCGCTGGCCCACCCTAAATATCAGGTATTATCCTCTCTGGGCTCTCCCAGTTCCTTTCTCATCGAGCCGCGACATGTCAACTCGACCCATCCTGCGGCGCCTCACCACGCCCCTAAACCGCACCATGGCAACTCTACCGCACGAGAACCAAACCTTTAAACTCCCTGATGGCCGGGTGCTCGGGTTCGCCGAGTACGGCCCCGCAGACGGCACGCCGGTGCTCTACTTCCACGGGTACCCGTCGTCGCGGCTGGAGGCGGGGCCGGTGCTGGAGGCAGCGCGGCGCCGCAACCTCCGGCTGATGGCGCTGGACCGGCCGGGCTTCGGCTTGTCGACGCCGCAGCCCCACCGCCGCATCCTGGACTGGCCGGCCGACGTGCGCGCCTTCGCCCGGGGCATGCGTCTGCGCCGCTTCGCCGTGCTGGGGCTCTCGGGCGGCGGGCCGTTTGCGCTGGCCTGCGCGCGCGCGCTTCCCCGCGACATGCTCGTCGGCGTCGGCCTGTTTGCCAGCGGGCCGCCGTGGGTCGCGGGGCGGGCGCGGATGACGCTGCTCCGGCGCGCGATGAGCGTCGCCGCGAACCGCTGGCCGAGCGGGCTGCGGGCGGTCTTGGCCGCGATGGTGGGCGCTGCGAGGTGGCTTGCGACGACGGGCTGGGTGCAGCGGCGGATCGACGGGTTCTTGCAAGGGCTGAGGGACAAGAAGAAGGCGGCGGAGGGCGCGGAGCAAGACGACGCGGCGCCGGAGCGGACGATAGCGGAGGTTAGAGAAGAGCTGGTGCGCATCCTCTTGGAAGAGCCGTTCCGGCAGGGCGCCGAGGCCGCCGTGCACGAGGCCAGGTTGCTCTCGTCGGAGGACTGGGGCTTCGAGTTCGAGGACGTGGACTACGACGCGGTGCGCATGTGGCATGGCGTGGAGGATGGGAACGCGCCGGTGGCCATGATTCGGTACATGGCGGAGCGGTTGCCGCACAGTGTCTTGCACGAGTTTGAGGGCGATACGCATTACACCATGTTTAAGCACCTTGAGGGCGCCCTGGCAGAGCTTGTGGGACAGGAGGGGGGGAAGGGTGAGGTCAAGGAGGAGGCTTGATACTGGAGGCTGCCTTTTTTCTGTCTGTCCGTGTATAATACCCATCTAACTGACAGGATTGATTGTAAGAATAGCATCAACCTAGTCCGGACACCCTTGGAGGAGAACAGCGTTCGACTAGGGACCGAAAAGGAGGAGACGACACGCACGAGTCCCAACTGATTTACAAAGTCAACTTGGCAGCTCATCTTATAAACCCAACTCACAACCTCGCGTGCTATAACAACGTTTCACCCCCCTAGCGTCGCCCAGAGTGGTGCAAGTTCGCCCGGCGGGGGAGATTTGCCAAGAACCAGCAACGCGCACAACCGGCAGTTGTCCAACAAAAGGACCCCTTGATAGTTTTACCTACCCCAACGCCAAGCGCGGGGGGGACGGCATTGGCAATTCCACCTTTTGCTGGTAAACCGGGCGTTTGGAGTTTTGGACGCGTCGGACCGACCGGTTAACTCTTGGGGTTGGGTTGGCCCTCGACACCCTAAACCTTAACGCAGCGTGTCCGGCAGCTCGGAAATTGCAAAGGGCGACGCTGTTAAACTTAATCCAAGCCCGACTTCCAGAGCGCTGGAGCCATGTTCCTTGCTTGTTCGTTCCATCCTGCATGTCTAAGCCGCATGCGGTAGAATGCTAGAACCTTGGGGCGTTCTTCTTCCTTGTCTAAGTTTGCAGGACCGTCTAGTCATTTCATGGCTCCCAACGGCGGGCTTAGACTATATGTAGTAGCGCATTGCCCGTCTGGGTTGGCAATATCTTCATCTCTCTAGTTCCAGCTTCAAGTCATTCCTTATCCATTCATTCTTTCATTCATCTACACATTCATTCATTTGTTGACTCGTTCAACACCTTCACTATGCGTTCCATCCTCATGCTAGGCGCCGCCGCGCTGGCCACCGCCGTTGCCGCCGAGCCCAAATACGTCCTCTACTTTGACCAGTACGTCCACCACAACCACCGCTCTCAACCCAACTAACCATGGCCTCAAAGATACCACACCACCGACCTTCCCGACAAGGCCACCGCCGCGGGCATCAACTACGTAATCACGGCGTTTGCCAACTCGTCGCTCTTCACCACGGAGCCCGCCGGAGTCTACACCCCGTTCAAGCCTCTCAGTGAGGTCCGCTCCCTCTTCGACGACGGCACCAAGGTCTGCATGGCCATCGGCGGCTGGGCGGACACCGCCGGCTTCAGCGAGGGCGCCAAGACGGACAAGTCCCGTAAGACGTTTGCCAGGAACGTTGCCAGCACCCTCGACCGTCTGGGATACGACTGCGTCGGTATGTAGACCGTGCCGCTGTTTTTCCCGTGCGCACGTCACTAACCAGCCTTAGATGTGGACTGGGAGTACCCTGCCGGCAACGGAGAGGATTACAAGAGGATCCCTAATTCCAAGAAAAAGGACGAGATTGAGAGCTACCCCAAGCTCTTGGCTGAGATCAAGACCGCCATTGGAACCAAGGAGCTGTCCATCGCCGTGCCGGGTCTGGAGCGGGACATGATTGCTTACACGGCCAAGCAAGTCCGCAAGATCAACAAGGCCGTCGACTTTGTCAATGTGAGTTTCCCGGTGAAAATACTAACCCAAGTTGCGACGTGACTAACACTGCACAGGTCATGACCTACGACTTGATGAACCGACGAGACACCTCGACTGCTCACCACGTCTCCGTCCAGGGCACGTTCAAGGCCATCGAGACGTACATCGCCCGAGGCTTCCCCGCCAGCAAGCTCATCGGCGGCATCCCCTTCTACGCCAAGTGGTTCACCACCAAGAAGGGCGTCAAGTGCACCGGCCCGACCGGCTGCCCGACCGAGCTCCTCGAGGCCGCCGACGGCAGCGACACCGGCTTCTCGGGCGCCATCACCTTTGAGAAGGGCAACTTCGCCGCCGCCCCGTCCAACCTCACCGTGTCTACCGATGCCTCGTGCGGCGTGGGCACCTCGTTCAAGTGTGCCGAGGGCGGCTGCTGCAGCCAGTACGGATTCTGGTGAGTTCTGGTCATCCCGTGGTCTTTGTGAATTGGAGTGTTAACGAACGGTTACTAGCGGAGATACCACTGCTCACTGCGGAACCGGATGCCAGTCCGCCTACGGCAAATGCGACGGAACCGACGTCCTGGCCTCGTTCCAGAAGGCCATCACAAACGGCCAGACTGATCTCCAGGCCGGCGCCGAGTGGTACTGGGATGCCGACACCAGCCTGTTCTGGTCCTGGGACACCCCGGAGCTGATCTCCACGAAGATCTCCGTCCTCTTGAACTCTGGACTCGGCGGCTTCATGGCCTGGAGTCTGGCTGAGGACAGCCACGACTGGAGCCACCTCAAGGCCATGCAGACGAGCATCAAGGCTTTCTCGAAGCGCTCTGCCCGGTACCACGCCAGGTCGCACATCAGCCGTCGCTAGAGCCGCGTCGTGCTGCGAGGTTTTGGAGATTGGCCATGTAAATTAGACTAATGAGGTCTCGATCTCGAGGGCCATGCAACATCATAGATAATTAGACTCCAATTTCTCAAGCGTGCTGTCTCCGACGGCTGTCTCTTGATGAGGACTTGACTGGAGTATTTCTTGGGTTGTCTTGCGTTAGTCAAAGGAACCTGAAGCTGATCAGATGAAAAGACTTAAACTAAAGACGCCGATATTTCTTAGAGTATGTAGGTCACAAATAATTCACTGCTGACAGGAGGATTCAATTCGACCACGGAGGATTTATTCCCCGCACGTGATCCTACAGAAAGGACCGTAATTTCGACATCTCACACACACTTTGCATTGTTCAACATCCTGAAGGTTGCAGTACGTCTACCGCAACCATGGCCTCAGAAATGGACAATTCCAAGCGACAAGATGGGACGAAGGAGTCTTTGTCCTCAGCTTCTCAAGTAATCGTTGGCTGCCGAAATTCAGAGCTCGCACTCGTCCAGGCCCGCGACATCACATCTCAACTGGCCAAAGCACTCACACCCTCGCCCGCCTTTGAAATCGCCACAAAGAGCGTTGCCGGCGACGCAGACAAGCAGACGCCATTCATGCTCCTCTCCAAGCAGACGGGCGGATCAGACGTTGGAAAAAGCCTCTGGACAAACGGGCTGGAAGTGGATTTGGTGTCGGGCAAGGTCCATTTTCTTGTTCATTGTCTTAAGGACATGCCGACGACGCTGCCGCCGGATTGCCTGCTTGGAGCTATCCCCGAGCGCGAGGATGCTTCCGATGCTGTCGTCATGAGGTCTGGTTCTGAGTTCAAATCCATCGATCAGCTGCCATCGGGCTCCGTGGTTGGATCAAGCTCGTCTAGGAGGAGAGCTCTAGTTAAGCGGAATTGGCCTCATTTAGAGGTGGCAGAATGCCGCGGTAATCTGTGAGTGTGACCGGTTTCTCTTTCAATCACCGTGGCTGGCCGAGGAATTCTTGTCTAATACACATCAGAGATACACGCCTTGGCAAGCTCGACGCCGATGGTTCGCCGTTCTCATGCATTCTCCTCGCAACCGCAGGGCTATCGCGCCTCGGTCTCGGCCACCGGGTCACACAGCGACTCGACGCCAGCGTGTTCCCGTACGCCGTAGGCCAGGGCGCACTCGGCCTCGAGGTTAAGACAGGTCAGGCAGACATGCTGCGGCTTGTCCAGGCGGCCGACCACAAGCCGTCGAGGTGGCGCGGCTTGGCCGAGCGGGCGATGCTCCGAAGCCTCCAGGGCGGTTGCTCGTCCCCAATAGGCGTTTGGGCCGCTTTTGATGCCCCGGATGCAAGCGATCCTGGAGGTGAGAGTCGCGATGGTGGCACGCTCCGCCTGAATGGCATGGTTCTGGATGTGGATGGGACGACGGCGGTTCAGGCGGAGGATTCGGGCTCTGTATGGAGTGATGAGGAGGCGGAGCGGCTGGGTGTTGCAGTTGCGGATTTATTGATTCGCGAGGGCGCGCAGAGCTTGCTATCTAGACACTCGTGAGAAGGGCTCGGCTGAAGTCGGTTGTATTGGGAAGCGATTGAGGGCTCACCTCGATGGCTTCTCATGGACACTCCCCACTACGAATCTAGCTAACGAAATAGAAGAATATTAGACTTCAAGTTGAAGAGTTTGTCCCAGAGATATCAATCATCCCGACCCTTTGAATACTTGGGCATCTCGAGCAATTCAGTGTAGCAGCAGGAACTCATAGCCGTAAGCAGTTGCAGCTATAGCAGAGACATGCCAAGCATACCCTTACATAGCAACGTATATGCAGTAGGCTGAGCCATTCGCAGCTCCTAACCACGGACTCGCCGTTCCTCAACCTTGGAATTTACATCCTCTCGCGTAAAACCACACCCCGGCCAAACATCTCCAAGGTCGGCGATCATTAAAAGCCTCCGGCACCAATCGTCGGCCGTCCTCGGCGGGTCCGCTTACTCGGTGGCTGCTGACGACCATGTTTCGACTCCGCTTCTAGACTGATATAGCGTCGTCAAGGATCTTGTCCCGTAGTCTAGACGTAGGGCTGGATTGGTCGAGCATCAAGTCGCCGACTTCAGAGGAGAACCCTCGCTCGCACAGCCCTACTCCCCGCTTATGAGACCATGCAGCGAGGACGGTATAAAGGCGTGAGGGCTGGGCTTTTCGTAGTGGTGTCGACAGTACAGGCTTCAGCAACTCCCTCCCTCTGCTGCAACCTCTCTCTCTCTCTCCGGAAATGGCCTTGTTCACGATACTCGCCGCCGCCGCCGCCGCCCTGTTCCTCACAGGCGTCGAAGCCGGTGGCGCCCCTCGATGCATGGCCATCACGGCAGAGGACCGCTCCTGCGGCGCCCAGGGATACATCGGCGACACAAAGAGCCGGCTCGGCGCCCCGACAGTGCAGCCCGGCGCCGGAGGATGCGCCGACCACTGCAGCACGACGGCCAAGTGCACGGCGTTCATGTACCGCGAGGGCGGCATGTGTCAGCTCTACCAGGGAGACTTCAAGGCGCTTGGCTTCACCGAGCACGAGAGCTTTTCGTTTTGGTACGAGATGGGGTGCTTTGCGTGTAGCAAGGGTGAGTGGCGGGTTGCGGAGTCTCTTAAATCGTGTCAACTAACACACCATGCTTAGACGGGACCGTTTTCGAGATGGACTTTGAGGGCGACGTCGGGACGTGGCAGCTGCACAAAGACACCAGGGAGTCCTTCTCCTTCGACCTCAAAGCCAAAGGCGCCGCGGACTCGAAAACCGCGCTCCGCGTCTCCGAGGGGACAGACAGCGGCCACGGCCGGGTTGAATACACGATCCCGATCCAGCTACAGGGAGGGACCAGCTACGCTTTTGGCATCTCTCTCAAGAACAGCAGAAACGACCTCGGGACCGAGTGGACGCTGCTCGCGTCGGACCTCCTGACACTTCACTTGAAGAGGCATGGAGTCAGTATCCTCGAGTCGAAGCCCAGAAGTCCTGAGAAATTGACACACGACTGGATCCGGTTCACCAACAAGTTCGCTACTGGGGCAGGTGAAGGAGGGCCGGTGATTCTGTCGATTGAAATTCAAACTACTGGTGTGGCGCTTGAGTGGTACTTTGATGATATTTATATCAAGGAGGTGGATGGATAGATTTTCTCTATTTACATGGCAGGCGAATTGAGCGAATGGTGCTTTATAAAGGGCGCATTTTACTTGTACTTTAGAGACGTATTTAGATATCATCATTTAAGGAGTGAGAGTTTGTTTTTAATATCAAGGCTGCTCAGTATCAAGCTTTCACTTTCATACCACCGTTGAAGTAGAGATGTCCGGTATGGATCACACATTGCAAAAAGCAGACAAGCCAAAAGAATATTCAATTCGCTTTTTTCACTTTGATCTTCAGTATACTCCGATTGAATCAAATTAGCGCTGGAGGAGTTCGACCATCTTCACCATACGAGTCGTCATCTCGAGCTACCAATCTAGCCAACTCATTTCTCACCAACCGGCATGAGAAATCCAGAAAAAAAGCTTGAAACACTGTTAGAGACCCCCAGCTCAGCTACCATGGCAACATCTATAAGCTGTAAGTCAGACTGCCCCGAGAAGCATGCATGTAGATCAAGAACTCAGTCTGCGGCACCACTTACACTGATCAGGACGAACCACCACCAAGCAGCCTCGCTTCGGGTCGATTCCGTATTTCTCGTAGGCGCGGCCATGGCCAGAGTTGTAGCTTTCGTCGTCGGCAAAGACTTTCGTGAGACCTTGAGCTACATGTTAGATCGCCGAGTTCGCGAGAATACGAAGAGAGGACCTGCATTTGGAGCGCCATTTGCCGGTGATGGGCGTGAAGAACTCGGGGATCTGCTCTTGTTCAACTGCTGTTCGCTTTGAAGAGAGGACCAGCAGTGACTGAATAACGGAGTCTGCGTCTTGAATTTTCGGCGTAAACTTCTGGACGATGCTTTGTAGCTTTTGCGACGTCTTGAAATTATTAGTATAGTTTAGTGTGATGTAACGACGTCTGGTAATGACCTGCTAACCTTGTTCAGTCTCTCTGCTACCCCTTTATCAAGAACATCTCCGGCAAAAACGACGATATGCCATCTAGAATCTGCTGGGAGGGCCCGGGTCAGCTGCATAGCGCGGGCGTCGCAGAACCGCACAACCTGGGTGCTCGGAAAGCGCATCCCGACGACCAAGCCAGTAGCGAGACTCTGTTCCCTTGAAGACATTAACAAGGAGGCGTTGTACTGCACTCCTTGGCCGGCCGTGTATCTCCCCGCTTTCACAAACTGGTCCTTGAAGTGCTCAGGCGTGATGCCGTTCTGCTGGCGATACGATGAAGAGAACAACTTGGTCCAGGATCGATCAAACTCGACCAGCTCGGTTGCCGTCTTCTGCCGCTCCGAGACGTACGTCTCCAAAATCTCCGGCACAGCCTGGTGCTTTAGAACAGCCGCCAGCTTCCACCCGACGTTGTACCCGTCCTGCAGGCTGACGTTCATGCCTTGTCCCGCCTTGGGCGAGTGGGTGTGGCAAGCGTCCCCCGTGAGGAAGACGCGGTGGTCCCGTGTGAAGGCGTCGGCCAGCCGCTGGCCGATGGAGTAGACCGACCACCAAACCGTCTCGACCACCTCCATCGCGTAGGGGCTGAAGATGAGGCGCGCCTTTTCCTGCAGCTGAGCCAGCGCGACGTCCTTGACTACGACGTCGACCAGCTCGATGTAGAAGCGCACCATGGAGTCGCCCTCGCGCGGGATGATCATCAGGTTGCCCGCGGCCGAGTGCAGGATCGCCTTCTTGCGGATGTCTGGGAAGCTGGTGCGCACGTGGACGTCCATGACGCCCCAGATGGCATCGCTGCTGTCTCCAACCATGTTGATCCCCAGCGATTTCCGCACCGCGCTATGCGCTCCGTCACAGGCCTGGCTGGATGTTAGCAGGGGAAGCAAAACACTGAACTAGTTGGCTAGATAAATACCTACCAGCACATATTTCGAGCGAAACACCTGCTCCGCTCCGTTGCTGATCGCCGTGGTTGTCACGCAGTAAGCCTCAGGATCGCTGGAAGCCTCGCCATCGACCACGACACTATTGACATCCACGCCATAGGAAATCGCCGCACCCCCAGCCGACTTCTCAATATCCTCAATCATGAGACCATTGATCCGCGCCTGGTTAAGGATAACATGCGGCTGGTGACTGGTCCCAGGCTCCAGGTCAGGAGCATAATGCGTCCGGCGCAGTCCCCCCTTGCCGTCGGACGCCCAGAAGGCGATCTCAAGCACGTGGTACGCCTCCTTGAGCAAGTCCTCGGACAGACCGAAGCTCTCAAAGATCTCGACCGTCCGGCACTGCACGCCGTCGGCCTGCCCGTTCTCCAGAGGGCCCGCTCGGCGCTCTAGGATCCGGTAGCTGATGCCGCAGCGGGCGAGCCACACGGCGGCGCAGAGGCCCGCAGAGCCGCTGCCGCAGATGAGGACGTCGACTTGCTCGGCCATGCTCGGGGGCGGGAGGTGTTGAGGTAGGAGAAGTTTAAACGAGGCAAGCCAGAAATGAGGGATTCAAGCAAAGAAATAGTCGTCGCCCGCATGAAACAATTGCCGTGCCTGGAGAGGATCACGATGAAGAATATCCCGTTTACACTATCCGACGACTGAAGCGTAGTCACATGGCTGGTATCGCGTCCAATGGGCGTCTTTCCGACCTCCTCGGCGCCTCCAACACGACGGCTGCCGACCACGGTAATTGTCTCCTACGGCATTAGCCCGGATCTGTAGCCAAGTTGAAAGGTGCTTCGTGGCAAGTCTGGGTGGAAGAGTATTAAGAATGACGAAGGATGCGGGGGAAACAAAGCGGGGGAACAGGGGAGAAGTGCGTCGTCGGAATTGCACTTACGGCATCATATCGGCATTCGTTCTTTCTTACAATGAGTTGTCGATACACCTGGGAATGAGAGAACTGAGTGATGTCGCAAATGACATTTATTTGTTCACTCTAGCGTTGTGTTAATATCCGTGACCCTAGAAGCACGACTACGCAAGTCCTCGTGGAGGCGAAGCTTCTTTGTCGAAATCATCCTCCATGTCGAGGAAAGTAGCAATCGAAAGCCACTATGATCCGGGCAGTATATTTGCCAAAGGGACGTGATACTGAGCTTGGGGGTCGAACATGATTTGTTGAACCGACCCCAGTATGTTGCTGTATTGTATTGCCAGCTTGTTACGCGCTTTGTACCTGCCAAGGACAGCAAGGCAATGCTCCCAAAACCTACAATGGCGATTTCGCACAGAAGCGACGTATTTAACATACAAATATTGCGGGTAATTAGCACAGCTGTGAACATCTATACCAGCCAGGCGAACTGGTTTAGTAATTCGCTCCCTGGAAGAGCTCATGGGGACGACGTGCAGACTATTATACCAGGTTGCGGCAACATGTCTAAATATGACTTGAAAGTGCCATCTATTATATCGACAAGCTTCTGTGCGATAAACACACACAAATTACCTGCCTCGATGAGCATTCTCTGACGCGGTCCCGAAGTGAGTATGCCATCCTTACGACGCCCTACAAGCATTGTTAACCAGATCGCTGAGGATAGACAAGCCGATCGAAGGATAACTAGACAGGCATCTAGATATCTATGCCTTGATGTCAGTCCTTCTCTTTGCTTCTGGTCGTCAGATTGAGTGCCTTGCTTCGAGTACGATGGCGTGTCTCTAGAAACCGGGATTTCTCTCGAAGTTTAAGGGGTGGCTAGTAACACCTTCATGTCCATTCGTGTGTACCAACAGATGATCTGCATATCATCACGTTCTTCAAAGAGCAGGCTAGTGAATCTGAGGATGACTTGTTTCCACGAACCTGGTCCGGTGCTGTGAACAAGTTCGATCAAAGCCCACGTGGTCTTTGTTCTCGGCGCCTGAGCTGCCGAACACTAGCTACGATTTGTCCGGCCGGTGCAGGGCTCACACGGGACCGACCCCGTCGCATTTGCACTTCCTCTTATGACATTCTAGGCAAGTCCACTACGGGTGAGTGGGATCCTCGGCGCGGCGGCGTTTAACATCTGGCGACCCGTCTGCAGAGCTGAGAGTTACCGGAGACCTGTCGGGCTTAGGAGCAGCAAGCGACTGAGGAGCCTTTCGGTGTGATTGCAACGCCGGCGCTTGATTCATTTTCATGTCGGTCAACAAGGCTTCCTCTACCCGGGATAAGAGAACCCCGAAGTGGTTGCCATGAACCCGGCGCAGAGTACAGAGCTGCTCAGTCAGGTGACCACCCCGCATCCCCACGTTCTGCCAGTAGCTCCATGTGTTCTCTGAGAGCTCCCCCACCAGCTCCGAGACAAGTTAAATGTGAGAAAAAGGCCATTGTTGAATCGACTCTAGATACTTTATGCGTGGGGACATGGCTGTTCGAGGCTTGTACGCGTTATGCGAGGTAAGGTTCTGTTCAGTTGCATATAATTAGTTGTCATGTCGTGATTGAAGTTGACGTTACAAACCCGGTGCTCTAAGCTAGGCATGCATTGCGGATACCTTCTAGCATTAGTTCTCTGTAGGCAGCAAGTATATCCTGGGAAGTAAGCAGCCTCCGTCATCTGCACAACGCCAGGATCCAAGACCGCATCCGGTGTTGCCGTACAAAGTCTGCATGTATGGTAAAGCCTTATTATCCGAATACTCCGTCGCACCCATGCCGCCCATCAAAGAACCACCAATCAACGCTACCTGACATCTCTAAAGAAAACCCTAATGAACACAAAAAGCTCACCCCATCCAAGCCGCGTTTTTCGTTGCACGGTCATCCGCGTATTCCGTCGTACGGCCCGTATTTTCGGTTCTCCGATCCAGCCCGCCACGTCGTAATGCGGCGCAGCTTTCTGCAGTTTTGAGATGAAGGACGGGGGCGAAGCGGGACGAACCTGCATGGCGAGCTGCGTACCGAGGTTCCTCCAAATAGATGCTCTACGTCATAGTCTTTGCCAGGGCGTTCCACGGAGTAAGCCAGTTCAGTCAATTTAGCACAGCTAATCATGCCCGCAAAGTAAGCAAATCCGGCACGCGCCCCAAGTTCCCTGCTGCCCGCACCGACACGGGCCGGACGGAGTTTGAGAGAGCTCCGTTGCAGCGTATTATTTACTCGGACCCGAGCTACCAGATAAGGTAGGGTAGGCTTGCACATCCTCCCACTTTTAAGGGAATAACCACAGCTAATAAGGTGCTTTGCGACAAAGGTTGGGGCAACGTCGTTTCGCCCCCCCCAGATCCTCATTCTCAACGACTGACGCAACCCCGGTGCCCTAATCCTTTCTTCGTTCTTCATCCTCTAGATCTCTGCCCCGGGGTTTCCTTCCTTGCGTCGTTGGAGTTTCTTTTTCCAGCCCGTTACGGTTTTTGCTTCTCCGCATTTGCGCGAGCGGCTCCCTCCCTCCCCCAAATCGAAGTCGTCACCACCTCCACCTCCTCAACACCAAAAAGAAAAGATACAACCCCACGCACGATCGGGCGGGAAGCAAACAGAAAACGCGACGCGCACAACACACCCAGTCGCCCAAGCATGAGCTCGCCGGCCGACGCCACGGCGACTGGCCACGCCAACAACCACGATCACGACCACGTGCTCCGCCCGCGCCCGCGCAAGCCGCAACATGCGCAGGTGTCGCAGTTCCGCGTCTCGTCCGCCAGCGACGGCGACGGCCACCTCACCATGACCCAGGCCGACGGGCTCAGCACCACTACCGCCAGTGGGATGACGAGGTAAGCGAGATATGCCAGCTCTCTCTCTCTCTCTCCCCCCCGAAAACATCCCCCCTCGACTATGTCAACTCTCCCCCAAAACATCGCTAACCTATGGGCTCTCTGTCTCTCCTCCCAGCGGCCGCTCCACGCCCATACCCGACAACGCTCCTCCGTCGGTCAAGTCCCTCTCGTCGGTCCGCAAGCTGGTCCGCGCCGAGCAGCGCCGCCGCATCTTCCCGACCATCGAGTTCGCCTCGCGCGTCAGCCACTTCGACCCGGCCAGCGACTACCGCGACTTCCATGGCTTCTTCAACCTGTTCTGGATCGGCCTCGCCATCCTCGGCATCACGTCGATGCTGCGCAACATGAAGGACAACGGCTACCCGCTCCGCTTCCAGATCTGGAGCCTCTTCACCGTCAAGCTGTGGCACCTCGCCGTCGCCGACTTCCTCATGGTCGCCACCACCGCCATCAGCCTGCCCCTCCACCGCGCCGCCCGCGCCGCTCCCGACGGCGGCGCCATGACCTGGGCCCGCGGCGGCGTCGCCCTCCAGAGCATCTTCCAGGTCTCCTGGCTGTCCCTCTGGATCGCCGTGCCCTTCCTCCTCGAGTGGACCTGGACCTCCCAGGTCTTCTTCCTCCTGCACACCATGGTCCTTCTCATGAAGATGCACTCGTACGCCTTCTACAACGGCCATCTGTCCGAGACCGAAAAGCGACTCCGCGCTCTCGACAACCCCGCCGCCGCCGCCGACCGTCGCCCGGCCTACTTCTACCCCACCGCTGAGGGCCCCCAAGGCGCTGAAGACGTCTCCGGCGAAGGCTCTACCTTGAGGGGTGCCGGCAAGAGGCGCCGCCGCCAGCAGAGCCGACGAAGACAGCAGCAGCAGAAGCAGCAGAAGGCAGAACGGAAGCAGCGATCTCGGCCCGAGAGCGACAGCAACAAGAGCAACGATGAGGACGAGCCCGCCAGCCTCACCATCCCCGACATCCAACGACCCTCAAGCCCTGGCGCCGGCGCCAGCGGAAACACCAGCGGCGACGAGGTCGAGATCCTTCGCGAGAACCTCGCCCGCGAGCTCACTAGCCCCATGGGCAACGTCACGTACCCCCACAATCTCACCTGGCACAACTACACCGATTACATCCTGTGTCCGACCTTGTGCTATGAGATCGAGTACCCGCGCACCTCCTCCGTCAACTGGACCTCGCTCATCGCCAAGATCATCGCCACCTTCGGCTGCATCTTCCTCCTGACCATCATCTCCGAGGAATTCATCCTGCCCGTCCTGGTCGACGCCTCCACACGCCTCGAAGCCGTCCGGGGCTCCGTCTCCGAGTCGCTCCTCATCCTGGCCGAGACCATCTCATGGCTCCTCTTCCCCTTCATGCTCACCTTCCTGCTCGTCTTCCTCGTCATCTTCGAGTACATCCTCGGCGCCTTTGCCGAGATCACCCGCTTCGGCGACCGCCACTTCTACTCGGACTGGTGGAACTCGACCGACTGGATGGAGTTCTCCCGCGAGTGGAACGTCCCCGTCTACAGCTTCCTCCGCCGCCACGTCTACGGCGCTTCCCGGCCCCGCGTCGGCAGGAACGGCGCTACTGTCATCACCTTCCTCATCTCCGCCGTCGGCCACGAGATCGTCATGGCCTGCATCACCAAGAAGCTCCGCGGGTACGGCTTCGTCTGCCAGATGCTCCAGCTGCCCATCGTTGTGCTCCAGCGCACCCGCTGGGTCCGTGGTCGAGAGACCCTCAACAACGTCTGCTTCTGGTGCTCCATGATCCTCGGGCTTAGCTTGGTAAGTCCCCATTCCTATCGTTTTTCTTTGCAAACAAATCACTAACCACCCACCAGATATGCGCCCTTTACGTGCTCGTTTAGTCTCAACACGGAACATCTCGTTATAGAATACATTCACCCCAAGAGGGGATGTGTACGATACCCAAGCATCAAAGAGGCGTCACTCTCATTTGTATTTTCTTGTCTTAACCCGTCAATCTTGGGTACATAGTCAGTTGCCTTGGAACACATGTACAGTAGGAAACGGACATGGAGGCAGGCATGGCCGGAGGAATGGCAGGACGGAAGTAAGGGTAGGCTTTGGCATAACTTCCCTAGCTATCGCAACCTTAGATATATACCCACGTAGGCCTGGTTGATTTGGACAATCAAATCTTTTGCTATTGATTTGGAGACTGCTGGCAAGTCACCAGATCTAACGAGAAACCTAGACATTATGAACCTGACGACGTGGCAGTAATGAGGGGAAAGACGACACTGGTGAGGTGAATGAATCAGTGGGCTACGAGGTTAAGAAGAACATCATACATTCACAGACAAGGACATTCACAGACAATGACACAGTGTTTGTTCTATACCATTCCATTTCTCGCATCTACCTCATCATGATCATAGAGCTAGCTAGAGTACACCCCATCCCCTTCCGAGAGGATCGGGGAATTATGGTAAAAGCGGTTGCGTCTCATTCAACGTGGCCGCGTCAATAAAAACCAGGAAGACGTAAAGGCCATGTGCTCTCAAAAAACCGAAATCCCTTCAACTCCGTAGACTTTTTGTGGTATCCTTGTCTCGTTCGCTAGTCGTTTAGTCGACCTCCTCCATAGAGCTGTCGCCAGCAACAGGGGCAGCGGCATCGGCGACGGGAGCCTCGGTAGGGGCAGAGTCGTCCTCCTCAATGTTGAGGCCGAGCTGGACAAGCTTGTGGATGCGCTCAGCAAAGCCGGCGGGCTCGTCGATGGTGAATCCAGAGACGAGAAGAGAGGTCTCAAAGAGAAGCTGAACGATAGACTTGACCGTGCGGTCATTCTCGCCATCAGCCTCAATCTTCTTCTTCAGCTCCTGGACAATGGGAGACTTGGGGGAAATCTCAAAGGTCTTCTTGGAGGACATGTAGCTGGACATGGAAGTGTCACGAAGAGCCTGGGCCTTCATGATACGCTCCATGTTAGCGGACCAACCGAACTGGCCAGTACGGATGGCACAAGGAGAGGTGCCGAGCTTGTGGCTGACAACGACCTTCTCGACCTTCTCGCCGAGAACGTTCTTGAGAGCCTTGGCGAGACCTTCATACTCCTTCTCCTCGGCCTCACGGGCAGTCTTCTCCTCCTCAGTCTCCTCGAGCTCGAAGTCCTTGGTGATGTCGACAAGCTTCTTGCCTTCAAACTCCTTGAGCTGAGTCATGGCATACTCATCAATGGGGTCGACGAGGAAGAGAACCTCGAAGCCCTTGTCCTTGAGGGTATCAAGGAAGGGAGACTTGGAGACGGCCTTGATTGACTCGCCAGTGATGTAGTACATGTTGTTCTGGTGCTCGGGCATGCGAGTGACGTAGTCGGAGAGCGAAGTAAGCTCATCGCCAGACTTGGTGGAGTTGAAGCGGAGGAGCTTGGCCAGAATAGAGCGGTTCTGGGAATCCTCGTGGATGCCGAGCTTCAGGTTCTTGGAGAAGGCAGTGTAGAACTTGTCAAACTGCTCCTTATCCTCGGCGATCTCCTGGAAGAGCTCAAGAGACTTCTTGACAATGTTCTTCTTGATCACCTTCATGATCTTGTTCTGCTGGAGAGTCTCACGAGACAGGTTGAGGGGGAGATCCTCAGAGTCGACAACACCCTTGACGAAGCCGAGCCACTCGGGGATGAGATCGGTGGCATCATCGGTGATGAAGACGCGGCGGACGTAGAGCTTGATGTTGTTCTTCGTCTTCTTGGTCTCAAAGAGATCAAAGGGAGCGCGCTTAGGAACGTAGAGGATGGCGCGGAACTCAAGCTGGCCCTCGACGGAGAAGTGCTTGACACCGAGGTGGTCCTCCCAGTCGTTGGAAAGGGACTTGTAGAAGGAAGCGTACTCCTCCTGGGAGATGTCCTGGGGGTTGCGAGTCCAGATGGGCTTCTGCTTGTTGAGCTCCTCCTCCTCGATCTTAGTCTCCTTGATCTTCTTGGTCTTGGGCTTCTTCTCCTTGTCCTCCTCCTCGTCATCGACCTCCTCGATCTTGGGCTTCTTGTCATCATCAGCCTCCTCGGTCACCTCCTCGACCTCGGCGTCCTCATCGGGGACCTCCTTCTCGGTCTCCTTCTCGACATGGAGGTAGATGGGGTAAGAGATGAACTCGGAGTGCTTCTTGATGACCTCCTTGATCTTGCTCTCGTTGAGGAAATCCGTCTGCTCATCCTTGAGGTGAAGGATGATGGATGTGCCACGACCGATCTGCTCGCCCTCAGTGTCGGCGACGATGTTGAAGGTGCCACCGGCGGAGGACTCCCAGGCGTACTGCTCGTCATCGTTGTGCTTGGAGATGACGCGAACCTGGTCGGCAACGAGGTAGGCGGAGTAGAAACCAACACCGAACTGGCCGATCATGGAAACATCAGCGCCGGCAGTGAGGGCCTCCATAAACTGCTTGGTGCCAGAGCGGGCAATCGTACCAAGGTTGTTGACGAGGTCCTGAGAAACGAGTCAGTAACTGGTGGGGCGGGATTGATTGTAGAGCGAATGAAAACTTACAGCCTTGGTCATACCGATACCGGTATCACGGATAGTCAAGGTCTTGTTGACCTTGTCGGGGATGATGTCGATACGGAGGTCCTTGCCAGAGTCGAGCTGGCTAGGGTCCGACAGGGCCTTGTATCGAATCTTGTCGAGAGCATCGGACGCATTGGAAACGATTTCTCGGAGGAAAATCTCCTTGTTGGAGTAGACAGTGTTGATGATAAGGGAGAGAAGCTGAGAGATCTCAGCCTGGAACTCGAAAGTCTCAGACATGATGTCGGGTATCAAAAGGAATCGTGACTGTGAAGGAGAGAGTTAGCAAATGTGGTGGGATTAGGTCAAGTTATGTGTTTCTTGTGAGGCTGATGGTGGTAGGGGTGGTGGAAAGTGATGGAGGGGTGTAGAAGCTTGGCGAAGCAGAGGGAGCTCCCCGCAACTGCAACATCGCAGGGAAGATGCATCTGCCTCGCTAAACCGAACTGCAGGAGAGCGCAGCTTGCAGTGGCTCTAAGATGAAGACATCCAGAAGCTTCGCCAGCTGGCGAAGCACCAGCAATGCGTCTCCGGCGATAGAGGCAGGGAGGGGGGAAGTAAATGGCGGGGGAGGAGGGCCTGAGCACGGCGGCGTCGAGCGTACCTTTGGGTGATCGTGACAAGAGAAAAAGAAATGGGACGAGAGATGAATTGACTCCTAGGATGAAGAGGGTCTATTTCTCAAGCGGCAGCAGAGAGGAGGATGTGTTGGAAGAGAGAAAGGGAAGAAAAGCGGCGAGAGCTGGTGGTGAAGTAGAAAAAAAGGGCTGGCAGCTGGCGGGCAGCGGGCAGAGGGCAGCCGGCTGGGCCCCTCCTTCTCCCCTGGGCGTGCGGCTTCCATGGGATTCTACGGCCAAAAAGCGCCCACCCTGCCCGGCCCCAGGCAACCGAGTTGCCTGGGGGCGAGGGAAAAGGCGCCTGCCCTTCCTTCACCGCGACGCCTTGCCTGTGGTGCCTGCCTGCCCACCACCTGCCGCCCGCTGCCAGTTTTGCCAGTCAGCGCTCTGCCGCCCACATGCAAACGCGGCGCCGCACGCCACGCGGCCCCACTGATTGGCTGGATCTTGCTAGAGCCTTCTACGGGGTCGAGCCCGTGCGCGATCAGCCCAGGCCCCGAGTCGCGGTGCAGTGCAGTTCAGTTCAGCGGTTGTTGAGACTTGAGAGCGCTGGGGTGGTGGTGGTGGTGGTGGTGGTTTGTGCATGGAGGCTCCCGTCCCGTCTCCGAGATTCACAGCATTCCATTGTATTCGTTCCAGTGTAGGCATGCATACATAGGAGGTAGGTAGGTTGTCTGAATCAATTACGAACACGCATCACATCTTGCCTCGTTCCAAGGTCCATCTCTCAAGTCCGAGGCCTTCCATTGTTCACCGTCCCAGGTTCCCCTTGTCTCTCTTCTCTTCCATTCGCCGGTGGCCACAATCCAAGCCTGAGAGGCTGAAAGGTTGGGGGGCAACTCACCTCATTCTTCTAGCTTGTTCTCTCAAAGCCGGGTTCCTACCGCCGTACCGACCAGGTACCGCTCTATCCCCCGCCATCGAGCGGTAGGGGTGCTCTGTGCTACGTACGTGCACTCGGTTAAAAAATTGAAGGTTGTCGAAGCTTCTAGCCATCCAGTCGCCGGTGCTTGCACACGGAACGCAGCCGTTGAGGCCGCCCAGCCCGAATGCAGTTTGTGAAAGCGCCATATGCCAGTGACCCAATCAAACAAGGCACCGAGGCACTTTCCCAGGGCGAGCAAGCAATGCCCCAAGCTGCCTGGAACTGTCTGCATCGAACCGAATGCCTGGGCCAGGCGGCCAATGTAACCTGGCAACCCACTGGAGGGCACTGCGAGGCTGAGCACGGTGACCTGTAGGGTACCTGCTTCGGGGAAAACGCAAAGCCCAGACCAAAAGTGAGGCGGTCGGCCCCAGACTTTTCCCCGGCCGATAGCCTGACTCTACAAGGGTCCTCGCTCATCGCCTAGAAGCAGCCTTGACTCTCAACTCACCATTTAGTCCCCCACAAACCTAATGGTACAGTCCAGCGGCTTGATCTTGTGAAGTGAAATCCGTGCTAGTCCGTGATACCAATGAAACATGGTTCACAATGCTCACAATGTGGCTGGCTCCCAACCCCCGGTTTGAAACAAGTATGTTGCACCGAGTCCTGGTATAGCTTTCGTCGGGTATCCAAGTTCACAGGCTACCTGCATATCGCTCGGCTCGGCTTTCCCCAGAACATTTCTTTGTTCGTCGACAACATTGTTACTGCTATCTGGGTTCTAGTAAGATCTTCCACAGCATATTAGGGTAGTGGATAGGCGCAGACAAGCAGGGTCGACATAAGGCTCAAAACACTATGAAATTCACTTCACGGCCCGGCGCGACAGCATACTCATCTAACCCACCCCCACAGCAGTTTATCTTGAATTCCGCCAAAAAGCGCCCCCCATCATTTGAAGTCTATCCACGTCTATCTGATAGTCATACACTCTATATAATATCCCGCCTCCCCTCACTCATTCTCCAACACCCCTCCAACCTGCCTATACCGCCGATCCGCATACACAAGCCCGAACCCCTTCTCCCCCGTCACCGGCACCATGGCCACCACCTCGCCAACTACGATGACATGATCCCGCACCCGCACCAGCCCGCCCTCGGCCGCGTCGCCCAGCACCCGGCACCGCAGCGCGAACAGCACGCCCTCGCCCCGCAGCACGCCCTCCTCGTCGCACGCCACGGCCTCCAGTCCCTCCAGGACATGGCCCCCCAAGTTCCCCCGCGTAAAGTGCGCCGCGACCGCTGCGCCCGCGGCGTCGCCGGCTAGGATATGTACCGTGAAGGCGCCGCTCGCGCGGATGGCGTCGAGGGTGCGGCTTGGCGTTGCGACGTTGAATGTGACGAGTGGCGTTGGGGAGAGCGTCAGCGACGTGAACGACGACATCGTCATGGCGCGAAGCTCGTCCACAGGGCCGGGTTGCTGAGAGGTGCACACGACGACAGAGTGTGGGAGTAGCCGCATGACGGACCGGAGCTGCTCAGGCAGTGGTTCTGAGGTGGTCGGGTGTGTCGTTGGTGGCTTCGCGGGCGAGGTGTGCCATGAGCTTGGAGCAGAGGATGTCTGTATACTGCGTGAAGAGTGCCCTGGACGGTGACTTGTCAGTGTTTGCTAAGCGGCTTGCTTGAAGGCATGACGATGCTCACGATGTTGGTGTTGCGCCGTGACAGCTCGTCGTTGGAGAGGCGGGAGATGTGACGGCCTAACAGCCCTTCCACTTATCCTTCCACACCCCTCGCACTTCTTCAACCTCGTCGCCTCATGGGAGATGCTTTGAACCACCCTCGTCGAGCTCAATGCCCTCTTCCCACCCATCCCCGCCACTCGTAGCCCCATCTCCCACCAAGACCCAGCCCCATTGCGCAACGCCTGAGGACCCTTCATAGCTGTCCAAAGACCATTGTGTTTACCGATAATTCAATCGTATCGTCCGTAGGCTCGTTTTCGAAACAAATCTTTGTACAAAGCAGGACTAGCTGGACGTGTCGTTCATTCAAGCCTTCCGCTTTCTCTGCGGTGGAAATGACGAGAGGTTCTGTTCTTATCGATAAGAACCCCGGTCCCTCCAAGAGCCCCGAATGGCGAGCCTCCACTCCCGGAGATCCAGCTGGAGCCGCCCTAAATTTTACCCGGCGTCCGTTCCGAACGTTGAAACCATCGACCAAACCACATCGCCAACGACGACAACCCGCCGCCACCACTGCCAGTGGGCCCAATTCCTCTCGTCGACGCCTCTAATCCTACAAGGCTCGAGAGCGAGTCTCCCGCCGCCGTCGGATCTATCCTCAGAAGCTATGGCAAGCCTCCGCACCATGCCCGCGGCCCTCGCGCCCACGAGGACAACCACCCTCCTCCACTCCTCCTCGACCACCTCCTCGCCCATTCTCAGCCTCTCCCGAACGCAGGTCCGCCACGCGACCTTCATCGCCCGCCCGCGCCGTCCCTACACCTTCACCCAGCTCATTACCCTCTCCGACGGCTCCGCCTACACGATGCGCACCACCTCGCCCCAGCCCATCTACCGTGCGTCCAAGGACACACGCAACACCCTGTTGTGGCAACCGAGCGAGAAGTCGCTCAAGAACGTTGAGCTCGATGAAGCCGGAAAGCTCGCTGCTTTCCGTGAGCGTTACGGCCGGGCCTACGATGCTGGAACCTCAGCTGAGGAGGGCGGCGAGGAAGTCGAAGCAGATGAGGGTTATGCGGATCTTATTACCGGATATGCGCCTGCCCAGGATTCAACGTCTATGAAGGATACGGGCCCTAAGAAGCAGGCAAAGAAGAGAAAGTAAAACGATCGCTCTATGGGATTGATTGGGACTATGAATACACCACTGCGATTATCGTCAAAACACACCGAGTCAATAGAGAAGCATGTGCCATGTACTGTGTCTAGAATATTACTTGTACTGGCAAGCTTTGAAGAGGCTGGGCATGGGTGGATGGGTGTGGTTCAATATGTACAACAGCGTTAGGCCTCGAGGCTTGTATGATATAAAAAGACACGCGTCTCCGGGCTCGGAATTCAACAGTCGGACAATTCCCAATCGATTTGGAATATTCCGTCATTCTCCGCTGTGGATGATCTCCATTTTGCGCTCTGAAATGGGTCATCATGAAATAAATCAATAGGAGCCTGCCGCCCTTAATCCGAGTCCTCGTGTATCCTTGCCCGAGCTCGATCAATTGCAGTGTCGCCCGCAGGCCTCGGCTGCTGTTGATGCACGGCTGGTCGGTAAAAGACGGCCTCGTCGTCCTCCGCATCGAGCTGCATCAGGAACGTCTCCCACTTCTCGATAAGCTACCATGGATTGTCAGCATATTATCGCGTGTTCGTATGTTACTTCATGTCCACTCACCTCCTTCTGCGCCTCAACGGCACCCTCCAAGAATGTCTCAACACCACTCTTGAAATCCTCCACCTTCTCTCGCTCGAATCGGTCCAGCTCGCTACGCATCAACCGACCCATGTCTTCGAACAGGAGTCTAGCCTGGTGCACTTTGCGCTCTGACTCGCCGACCTCAGCACCCATCTGGTTCAGCCGATCCTGCTGGCTCTTGCCCTGTCGAAGTAGCTTGTCCTGGGTTGACTTCTTCTTCTGGAGCTCCGACTCTGCAGAGTGCCACGAATAAAAGGCCTTCTGGCGCTGTCCAAACGCCTGCTTGACTGAGCCGATAAGTCGGATGTACTCCTCGATAATGATGCCAAAAGTCAGGACATCCTGCTGAGCTTGGCGATCGTAGACGTCTCGGATGGTAAGTTGAAGCTCAGAAAGGGCGTCGAGGGGTCCAGATAGGGAGGGGGAGAGCTCGACCGTGGACAGGGCGTGTAGCGACGCCGAAAAGTCACCGGCGGCCTCGGCCATCATCTTGCGCTGACCGATCATGGTCTCCATAGCCTTGAGCAAAGACTTGAGCTGGTTCTCGAGCGCATCAAGGTAGACTTTGCGATCATGGAACCAGTCGTCCTGTTCCACGAACTTGCTCCCACCTCCAACGCTGATACCCAAGGATCCAAACATGCCCTTGCTCTCGCTGGGAATGGGGTCTCTCCGCTCCTTTTGCTTTACATCGACGTTGAAAGACTCGCTCTCGAGGAACAGCTTGAGATCAGGGTCATGCTGCAGAGTCGCGTGTATCGCAGTCTTGTTGAGCATCTTCTCCAGAGCGGCTCGGCGACTCTCGACAAAGTTGCTGTCGAAGCGACCAACGGCCTGCTTGTCGGGGGGAGGCGGCACGACAATGCCGGGGTTGTTGCCATGGAGAGTGTTGTAAAGCCAAAGGAAGTCGCGATATCGGCGCTTGACTTCGAACTCGGGCTGCTTGTAACCCTTGGAGGTGGTCTGTGGGTGGGTGGTCAGCTATGTTGCTGGGTGGCAGCACCTCTAGAAGCTCCCAAATAGACTCACCTTGGTTCGCACAGAGTAGACGATGTGGGAACTAGTCAAATCGCCAACCTTGTGTGGGTCTCCAACACTGATCTGGAAGCTGGGCTTGGCTGCCTGCTCGACACTGACGCTGGGCTGAGTGCTGGTCCTGAGGTTACTGGGTGCGGCGGCCTCGACGGGAGGAGGCGGGCGCGGTCCTCGGGGCCCGTCCGTCTCATCGTCGTCGATGCGATGAGGGTCCGCAGGTCGTCGGGGCTGCTGCTGCTGCTGTTGCTGCTGCTGCTGGGGCATGGTGGTGCGGATCACCATCTGCTCCTTCTGCGGAGGCACCGGGGGGGCATCCTGGGCGGGGGCATTGTCGTCGGAGGCGGCGCCGAGAGGGCCAAGGGGATCATCGACAGCTTCGAGACGAGTAGGCTGGGCGACGAGGCGACGAGGGCCGCGCGAGGGCCGAGGCGTGGACGAGGAGGAGGTGGCCGCGGTGGGCGCTGCGGAGGACGCCTTTGATGGCGCAGCGGACGAGCCGTCCGGTTGGGGCTTCTGGGACGAGTCGGCCCAGGGCGACTCTTCGACATCCATGGTTGTTGAGAGAGAAGGAGAGCCGGGGATGCGAGCCGGGGTGGTGATTGAAGCTGTTCCGCTCGTGGGAAACGAGCAAGGTGGTAGAGTTGGATTATTGCGAGGTGAAAGGTGAAGATGGTGGTGAGAGGTTGTGATGCGATTGACCACCTCCGAAGTGGCGGCCTGGCGTCGGAAGCTTGGGGACGGGAACAAACTGGCCCGCAATATCCATAGCACGATTTGAGTGCGACGTACGTAGTGGGAGAACCACCCACTGAAGCACTGACCACAGTGGAGTTGGGTGCCAATGCCCGCTGGAGTTCGGCGGTAGCCCACTTCCACAGGGGTATCGCTACTGTATTTGTACCTGTTGGTTGCGTAGGAGCTACATTCCATGGATGGCATCACTACCAAGCACCCAAGTCCAATTGACAAGTTAATCAATCACTGCTAGACACTGTTTGAAAGATCTCTCCATTTTTTGCGTTCTGTTAAAGTACAGCTCCCTTGGTATGCGTTGCCCGTAAAACTAGAAACCTAGCTATCAATTCAATAACAAGCAAGGCAGCCCATGAGCTCCCGCGTCCCCTAAATCATGCGGATCCTAGCGTGTTGAGCCATTCCGTTCACCCCGCAACTCCAATAATCGCATCCATATTGGCCTTAACACTGCGGGCCTGTCAGTTGCAGACAGCGTGTCAGGCAAGGGCATACGGCCGTTGTGCCTGTTCACGCCCGTCCAGTCGCCTAATCTAGAAGAGTGATTCTTTTGTGAAGCTCATCTTATCCTTTCCAGGCTTGGTTTCGCTGCTTGGACCGGCATCCTAACGCTCAGGATCGTAGCAGCCACCAACTATCACCAAGTTCATCCGAGTAAACTTGACCTTCATCACTGGTGTCTTCTTTGTCGGGAACGCGCTGATCTGGTCGGGTGTAATCATCACCTCCTTGTTCTTCTTCTTGTGCGTCCCACTGCTCGTCCCAGCGGCTCCGGTCTGTCCCGAGGCACCGCCCGTGGCTCGTGATGCTTCGCCCGCTGCGTTGCCAGCACCTGGCCCATCCGTTCCAGCCATCGCCGCATCAAGCCCAGCCTGCTGCTGAGTAGCCTTCTGGGGATCTGCGGGCAGTTCGACATCCCACAGTCGCACGGTGCCATCCTGGCCACCAGACGCAAGCACGGTGGACTCGACGCTGAAGCTGAGTGACCAAATGCCACCCTTTCCATGGCCGCGAGATCGCTTGATTCTGGTGCCCTTGACGAGATCCCAGAAGAAGATGTTGCCCGCACAGTCGGCACTCGCTAGGACTTTGCCGTTGGGTGCGCACTCCAGAGCGCTGATGTAGTCGTTGTGGCCGGTAAACACCCGCACACAGGAACCGGACACCACAGACCACATCCGAACTGACTTGTCTGTTTCGTCAGAGGCAGAGAATACGTACATTCCATTAGGGTGCCAAGCCAGGGCTGAAATGGCCGTGTCGTGACCAACCAGCAGTCGCTGCGGAGAAGCATGATCTTGCATCCAAACCCTGACGGCTTTGTCGTAACCTCCACTGAGGAAATAGTGCCCATGAGGACCCCAGACGGATCTGAAGACCGCGCCGTCATGAGATTTGTAAAGACAGAGGCAACTCCAGGACTCGAGAGACCAAAGACGAATCTGGCCGTCGGCAGAAGACGAGAGGAGAAGCTTGGGCTTCGTATCAATGGCCGGGTTGGATCTGCCTTCTTCGCCAAACAGCTTCTGAGGGGGGCCAGACACAGCATCTGAGAACGACACATCATAAACTGGTCCGGAATGTCCAATGAGCTTGCGACTGTTGAACTTGGCATCCTTCTCGTGCGCGTTCATCGTGGGAAGGGCTTTGCCGTCCAGAGACCACACACGGATGTATGATTCAGTTGTACCAGCCGCCACAAGCTGACCATCGTTGGAGAAATCCATACATGAAATACTGCGTCTCGTTAGCACACGTTGGCCAATACTCGAAGGAAAATATGAGGCTCACCTTCCAAGACTGTTATGGAAGGTAAACATGCATGCACTGATAGGGAGTCCCACGCCTCCAGTCTGGCCCTCGATCTTGAAACGATCCCGATTCTCCCGCAACTTCTGCATCTCCAACATGATGTCTCGAGGCCGCGAAGGGGGAAGCGGGAGGTCTGCTCTGTTGGGTGCGTCGGCACTATCTTCGCGCTTGATTTTTTGGTCGAACTCTTCCAGCAGGCTGGTCTTGCCAGGAGCTGGCGGGTTTCGCCGCTCCTCGTCTTCAATCTCGGCTCGCACATCCTCTCGAAGGTCGACGTCCATAGGCAGAGGGCCTAGCTTCAAAGCCGTAGTCGGGTCGAGGATATCCTTGTTGGACAGGCCAATGTTCACACCGGGGATGCCTTCATTGGTGTCAACCTCTTCAATCTCCATGTTCCTCGATTTCCGATAGACGGCCTCGAAGCTGAAGGGAGTAATGGGCCCTCGAGCGGTTGAGTCAATTTGGCAGTGTGTTACGAGTAGTTGACGAATGACGGCGCCACCCTGCTCTGACTCTCGTTCCAGAAAGTTGAAGAGATCGCCTGTGGCGTGCTGGTTTAGGGGAATGCGATACTTGTTCTCTCTGTAGAGCTTCGTGGTAGCGTTCTCGTTGACGTGCTGCGGAAGAGTGATGGTAGAAAAGGTCTTGAGATCGTCTGCGTGGACAGGTTGAAAGTGAACACCTATATCACGAAGGAAGACCTTGGCATCCTCTGAATAGCCATGATTGATGAGCTCCAAGAACGAATAAACAAACATGGGCCAGAGAAGTTTGGACAGTTCAAACTGTAACAATCAGCAACAGGTAAGCAGAAGATGTTGGAGTGTGTTTACTTTGTAGAGGTCCAGGTTGTTTCCAACCCATTCCCGCAGGAGACTAAACGCTTTCTGGTACTTCTTTGGCCCCAGGTTGGCAAGTTGTTGAATGGGTTTGCCATCAGGTCCAAGATGTTTCGACTCTTGGCGGAAAACCTCCTCAGTCCGGTTGAATCCTCGCTTGAGGAGATAATCGGTGACCTATACAAAAGAGAGCTGTCAGCGTGTGTGCTTCGTAACAAACATCGATCCATGGCTACAAGCCAAAGACAAATGCTACGCATGTGTAGTAGATTCGCTTGGTAGCAACCATGAATGAGTGCGCTGCAACGTCAAAGCTTGCCTGAGATCGCTCCTGAGCCCTCTGATTCAACATGATGCTTGCTTTCCAGCCTATCCAAGCTCAGAGAACAAATAGCTGGTTTGCGAAGTCGATGTTTGATGAGGCTCGGTACAACAAGTCGGGTTGTTTGAAAGCCCAACAAGAGGCGAAGAGCGCTTGCTCCTCCATATAGCAGGCAATGATTCACAGTCGAACGGTGGCTCACATTGAATTGAAAGGCCCGCATCAAATTGGCAAGCAGCGGCCTACGGCTTGAACGGCTTCCCATTGTGACTTTCATCCCGTAGCCAGGATGAATAGCAAGCTGACAATATGCAAACAGAAGAGAACAGAACATTCAACTTACTATTTGGTTCAAGTTCTGATTCGACATGGCTCCACCAGTCGCGCCTGTTTGCCCTGCGGTGGTTGTCGTTGCGTGAGCTGCGGCTGGAGCAGGTGCAGCTTGGCCCGTGTAACCACCAGACGCAGCGCCGCCTGGTGGAGGGATCGGAGCGGCCATTTTGCCGGCGTTGGGAGACACCGAAGGCCAAGAGGTGGCAGATGGCACGGAAAGGTGCAGTTAGAGCTGGCGGTGAAAATGAGTCCGTTCGCCACACGTCGAGATCATGGAAAGCGCCTCGTCCTAAAGGCACGCTTCAGGCCCCACGGAGGTTGGCTGGGGAGTGATGCAAGGTGGAGGGGCAAGTACCCCGGAGCGATGTTGGCGGCGGGTGACGCTTAGAGAGCAGCCGTATTAGCTATTAGACGTATATGATAAATCGTTCCAATGAAGAAGTTGGTGGTAGGGGTCAAAAAGGCTGAGAGCGGCGAGGTTGATGGATGAGTTTGGGGTGAGGCTCGGAGCTTAGCAGCTGAGGCAGTCGCGTCGCCAACCGTGATAGACTGTGAGGAGCTTAGCCGAAGATTAAGCGACTTTCCTCGCATTCACCAGCGTACAACAAGAGACATACGCACAAAGATCATAGCAGAGTAGGTAATATCCAGGGACTTCTATAGAAGCTATCTACGCCTTGAAAAATGTTTCGAGTCGGCAAGCCATTATTCTCAATGACAAGCACTGCTATCCTTTAAGTGAAATACTGTTCAAGTCACCAGCCAAGTTGCCTGGCGGGGCAGGGATAAACGTGTAGCACAGACCATTTTGACTGGGGTTCGTGCCTCTCACCTCAGGTCCTCTTTCCATCGACTGCGCAACCCGCCTCATGGAACTTCTGAAAGTAAAATCCTCCGCGATCACAAGAACGAGGCCGAATTAAAGCGGCGGCCATTGCTTTGTTTTGACAACAGGTTCAAATCCCAGGGTGCAGAGAGTCATCACGCATTGCTTTCTGAGACGCTGCATTCACCTCATCGCTCCGCCCCGACATCATTGATCGCCATCTTCTGGAACGCCACACCGAGACAAAGCCCAAAGGCTTCGTTATAATATCGAACCTCAAGTTGCAGCCCCCACATCATGGCATCTCCTCGAGACGCCGTTATGGAAGACGGCGATGACGCACGCGCACACCAGGCCTTCACCGTGGAGGAGAACATCCACCAACTCAACGACATTGACAAATGCATCGTCCAGCTCATGAGCCACACCACCACGGCCCTCAATTCCCTTACTATCCCCCCAAGCTCATCCACTACCATCGTCAACCCTCCTACCGAGGGGACCAAGCCACCACTGGATCCGCCCGCCCAAAAGGAAGCTTTCCGCTCCTCCACTGACTCCTTCCTAACTACCCTCCACGCCATCGACGTTCGGATGAAGCGCCAGATTATGGCTCTCGAGGAAGCAGGCATCGTGAATCTCTCCAGCGCGCAGCGACAGGATCACAGCGGCCCCGTCAAGGCGTCGTTGAAGCCGAATGGCGTCGGCGCGGTGGGCAACATGGATGTAGGATGGCTGAACAGCCGCGGGACACGAGTTGAACGAGACATGGAGGCCGAACTTTGGGGGAAGGCGAAAGGTATCTTGGACAAGAGTGGGGAGGCGATGAAGATAGGCTGAAGCCCCGAGGTGAACATGGCAATGGGATCAAGGCATATTGTTTGGCGTTTTGGGGTACCCTGGTCAACTCTAGGCGAGAAACTCCCGGTAAATTCGAGTTTCATTGTTTGGCATCAGAGACTTTTTTATTGAAGAGGTGAAACGCTGGATGAACTCTTTGAGATCGACCATGGCTCACAGCCATTGGCAAAGTTAATGGGAGGGAAACAATCCCTTAAATTCGACTAGCCGCCATTCTGTCAATGACAAATGGCACTGCGCGAAAGTGATGTGCTGATTAGTTATTAGTCAAGAGAGATATCTTCAGGATGGTATCTTAGGAGACAAGGGGACAAGCTGAAACTCCACTGGGCGGCTGGGGACAGTCTGGGTACGGTACCGCCGGACTGGCGAAATGAAGGACGACAGGTATACAGAGACGCGATGACGCCCGAGAACCACCACATGGCCAAAATATACATATGCTTGAGTGATATGATTGTTTGCAGACGGAAGCCCGAGAGACGAAAGCCGCTGCCACACACGAGAGTCGCAACACTTCCAGACCCAGTGGTAGTACTCAACTCAGTTGTTAAATGACCAGACTGTATCTCAGGTACCATGCGAACTAGGGTTGAAGCTGAGTTGTTGGAGCGACGGATAAACCGGACGCTGTCTCGACTTCTGGCTCATTTGTTCCGTCGGCTCCGTTCACAGTGCTGGCTGCCCAGCCCCGTCTTTTAGAGGGCTCCATCTTGGAATTCTTGGGCTTCCCGTTCACATGCTGCTGGGTGGCTCACTAAGAAACCAACAGGACCAATCACCACCAAGCTCACGGTAATCGATGGGTGCGTGCTCTCACCGATGCCAGTCCCGACAGGTCCGGAGCTTGACAGCCCGGTACTTCGTACAACCCCAATTGCGTCAAGCGGCACTTACAGCAGTGCTATGATGCATTCGTACCTCCGAGTATCCGTCCCGGATTGTCCAGACTATCCGATGCGGCCTCCATCACTCACTCTGCCGAGCGTTGGTTTTCCTTTCCCTCACCCTCTTCTGCGTATGTCCCTTCCCTCCTTTGAACCCCGTCTCTCGTCGCTTCTACTCGCCTTCTCGCGACGCAACGGCTCACCTGCTCTGCTTCAAACGACTGCCGCCAACCAAGCCGCCTGTAGCTATTGCTCCACTTGTACCGTCCTGCGACGATCCCGCTCCCGCGAACCCGAAGCGAGGCCTGCGACACGGCGGCTTGAGACGCTGTAAGGTAGCATCAAACGTCCCCGTCGGGCCATTTTGAAGACCCCGAAACACAGCTTCGAAACGCCACCTCGAAACCTCCTGCGCCATGGCCGTGAGATATAAGGCGAGGGCGTTCGCTATGCCCTCGCCGCCATTGATTCTGGCACTCAGCTTATTCGGCACCATGGCGCAGGCGCACGATCACGACGCGAGCCACATCCCCGATGGCCAAACTACCTCCCTCAAGCCTTTGGTCAGTGCTTCTGAAAAGCCTAGACGGCGTACGATCCAATTGAAATCGCATCTGACCAGAGAAACAGGACGCAGTATTATGGATTCACATATTCATTCAAATGCTGGCCTATGGTGTTATTTTCCCAATTGGCATGGTGCTCGGCGTATGCACTCTATTCCAATTGTCCGGCTGGCATTGCTAACCTGCTACAGATGACCAAGAACAGATGGCATGTACCGACTCAAGCCGTTGGCACCGTTCTAGCCATCGTGGGCTTCTTTCTAGGTCACGCACACAAAGGCCGAGAGTTTATCCCCAACCACGTCCACGGAAAATTCGCCCACATCCTCCAATTGCTCCTCGCCGCGCAGGTTATCTTGGGCATCTACCTCAAGGGTCATTGGGAAAAGGGCATTCATGGCAAGATCCGGAAAATGATTCGGCCATGTCACGGCATCATTGGCAAGTCCATGCCAGTCCTCGCCTGGACCCAGATGATATTCGGCGGCATCACGACACTCGGCTTCTGCCAGGGCCACCACCTCGGACAGTGCGCAGCCCACTTCATCATGGGCGGCGCCTTCATCGCCTACGGAATTGTCCTCACGCTCATCCTCACGGTCGGTCAACTCTGGGTACGAAGCAGCGGCCGGTCTCAGGAATTCTACGATAGCGTCGTTATTGCGGCTTGGGGCTGTGTCAACACGTTTACGGAACACCGCTGGGGAACGGATTGGGTCAAGAACGATTGGCAACATACCACCATGGGGATCATCTGGTGGGCTGCTGGCCTAGTCGGAATCTGGCTCAGCAGAGACCGCGATGGAAATCCGAAGCGCAACTTCATCCCAGGCTTCGTCATCTTGATAACTGGCTGGGCCATGTCTGCGCACCCGCAGGAACTGATGGTTAGTGCTGCAACGCACAGAATGTTTGGCTACACCCTCATGGGTGTAGGTTTCACCCGAATCATCGAAATTGCCTTTGTCCTCAAGGATGCACAATCCATATCGGAGGACGGACGTTCGATCAACAGTTTCCAGTACATTCCTGTTTTTGTAAGCCACCCCCTCCCAGGCAGGCTTGGAAGTATCTACTGACACGAATAGCTGCTGTACGCCTCCGGGTTCTTGTTTATGGGCGCGACTGAGGAGCAGATGGCTCTTGTGGATGGTTCTCGCATGGATCACGTTTCCTACATTCTCATCGTCTTTTCACTAGCATCCCTCATGTTTCTCTTTGCCAACATGCTCATCCACCTCTGGGATCGTCTCGCCAATGTAAATCCGAACGCAAAGGATTACAACCACGGCTATACGCATATCAACGGTCGCGCAGTAGAGGACGGACATGTTCAGCATGCTCAAGAATTTGAGCTAGAGGGACTAGTGAGCGCCGAGGAAGAGGACACCAACCGGAGAAGGCAGGACAGGAGGAGTATAGATAGCACGAGCCTAGACACACCGAGCACGCTTGGTAAGAACGACGAGACACGTGCTCGTTGAGCAGGCTAGGGAGAAAGGTCTGGACTGCGAGATAAGGACAAAGCAAAATAGCTGGGGATTTTCAGGACGGCGTTTTGGTACGGACTTGGGTAATCATTTTACTGGCTGGTAAATGACAGTATGAACTTGATAATACTTGAATACATATCGTACAAATTCCTCGATTAGATGACAGAAATCGGAAAGATGCTCCCTAAATATGTAATTCGTGCATCAAGTCATGTTGAGTAAGGTTTCCCACCGTGCTACTCGATGAAGATGGTCTGCCATGTGGGTTGGCGCTACTACGGTACTTCGTCGCAGCGGGGTCTAGCGCATGTCCTTGACCGAAGTGGTGACCGGGAAAACGAACTTTTGCCCGCCGCAATTCTCTTGCCCGCCGCAATTCTCTTGCCCGCCGCAATTCTGCCCGCCGCATTTCCTCCCACCGCAAACCCACGAACCTCGCACTCCCCGCCGCATCGCAAACCGCCCGCACTCCCTGCGCGCGCGACTCCCACACTCGCAAAATGCCGTCCGGAGGAAATCTCAACGGCCCGTCGAAGAACCGACTGGCCGCGCGCCGCTCCAAGGGCAAGGCCGACCGGCGCAAGCGAGCCCTGACGCCCAAGGACAAGGTCGCCAAGGCGGACACGACCCGCGGCGCTCGCCCGGGCCTGCGAGCCACCAGCGGCCCGTCGGCGAAGTTGAGCTCGAAGAAGCAGAAGAAGCTGGAGAAGAAGATGGGATATGCGCTGAAGAGGCAAATGGAGGCTGACGGAGAGGCGGTGATGCAGGGTGGGTTTACCTCGATGGGGGAGTAGAATCGTGGGAGGGTGATGCTAACTTTTCGGTTTTAGATGCGCCTTCGGTGGGCGGAGATGAGGAGAAGGTCGACGAGGTGATTATGGAGGAGATTCAGTGAGCGAGGTCGCTCGACGGCATAGACGTGGTGCAGGAATGGCATCGTGGGTCTACGGACTGTCAACATTTTGTTCAGCGTCCACGGGCCAGGATGAGACAGCGCTAGGTTGGTCAAGCAGCAATCCAAAGACAGTACCCAGCGCTGATGGACGAGGAGGCTTTATTGAAACGACACTTGCTTTACGAAGACGTTATATGGGACGGGACAAATGGGCATATCAAAAGGATAGACAAAAATGACTTTTCAGTTTCAGCACCAACTTTCTGGTGTTTTTCCACCACTCGCTCATCAAGACTTTGATCCACTAGGTCATCCCATCTCAACTCTTCTCAAACGGAACTTCTACCGTGGGTTTCTCAAAGCGGCCCACCTCCCATCTTAACGTCACCCTCCCGGCCAAAAGGCGGCGCCCTAGCTTCAGGCGAAGGGGCGCCTTGACGCTGCTGACGCAGGTATCTTCGGGCGATAAAGCTCGTCTCTGAGGAAGGGCCAAGGTCGATAAAGCGGACGATGAAGCGTCTCCAGAAGCCTGGCGGTTTGCTGCGCGTTGTGTCGGAGGCGTAGTGGATGCTGCCTGGGCGGCTGTGCTCGCTGTGCTCGCTTGCCCAGGTGCAACAGAATAGACTGAAGATGGCCATGATTAAGAAAGTGCAGTTCTCCAGCAAATTTCCAAGTGTTTTGGTCTGCCTTGGGAAGACCTGGCTTCCGGGATGGCCGCCACTGGGTATAAGTACGTTGGCTAAAGCTCGTTCATGCTACCCAAGACGGCTTGCATTACCATGCTGGCCGTTGTGCGCCTGAGACGATCATTTCGTCACGGGGCCACCGCGGCTTCTCCCTGGCAAACAGCATTAGCGGCTGTTCTGGGTTGCCAAGCTGAGGTGCGATGTGTGATTCACGGCGCTTTCTCTGTGATGTTTTTGCTGTTTATAGCGGGGCGAGTGGGAGAGACGGAACCAAGTTACAGATGGCTGGGAGACACGTACGCGGTTAGGATAAGTGGGTATACAATGACTGTTTGTTGCTCTTGTATCTATCGGGAGATAAAAGTCGGTCAATTCAGGCGGTCAATTCGTGCAACAAGGCTTTCATCCCGTTCAACCACTAAGGTGGGCACCTCAACTTCTGCGAGAAATTCCTCGTTTGCGCCCGTGAACAATACCATCCGCTGGAGACTTAGGAATCTTCAGGTCAACTGGTTATTCGTCTGCTTCTCCTTGAGCTCCAAATTAGGTCTGTTGATATCACATTCATGCAGCATCGGGTCAGCAACCTCCAAGTGGGTGCCTTTGAGGTTACAAGAGTGAGAAACAAGTTGCCGATATCAACAATGTGTTGGTCCTGAAAACGGGTGTGAGGGAGATGCGTTGATCGGCGTTCTTACCCTTTTCCTAATTGGGATTCTCTGTACGGTGGAGGAGTTTCTGTTCCGAGGGCATGTCCTAATTAGGAGGCTGGCGTCGTTGTCAGTCGTTGGCAGCTGGCAAGAAAAGTGAGACGATGGTGAGAATGAGACCAATGGGACGAAAGCCACCTACAATCTAAACCCAATTCGTACTGAGAGAAAGAAACACAACAGGTGCAGAATCCTCATTAGGACCAAAAGGTGGTGGCGTTAATGGAGGCGTGCAGGTTGGCCATGATTCACTCATCCACACATCGCAACAACGCTTCTTGACTGGAGAAAGGGACATTCTGCTCACGGCATCGTCCTTTTCGAGTATTTAATCTCACACACCTCTCCTCATCCCAACGATCTTCTTTCTCTCTTCATCCTCTCAACATCATCCTTCAGGAATAAGAGTCTCTCTTATCCCACTTCTCACATCACTCTCATCTCAATTCCCTTTGCAAGTCACCACTGTCAACTGTCAGCTGTCAGCCGCTCTTGCCCAACCGTGTTCCTTGCAACACCTCCCTCCATTACTCTTTCCCCAAATTACCCAAGCGACTCAGCTCAACTCTCACAGTCCCCGAAGTCTCATTCTCGTCTGCACCATGAGATACCACTCCAAGCGACGTTCCGAGGACATCTCCTCCTGCGACGATGAGGAAAGAATCGATTTTCCCATTCGTATCCGCAAGTCCCCTCGACGCAACAGAGTTCAGTCTTCTCCCAAAGAGACTAGTGAGTTTTCATCTGAACAGCGTTCGTGTAGGCTTTTCGTCTCTGACCCAAACAGCATCTACTGGCAACAGCAAGTTCGACCGCAAGGCCTTCACCGAGTTCCTCGACAACAACTTGCCAATTGCCTTCATCAAGCCCGAGATCAAGGCGGCCCTGATTTCTGACTCGAACGCCCGCCTCGATGAAGCCAGACGTCAAGAAGTTGGTATCGACGAGATTTTTATCGACGAGGATTGTCTTCCCACCTGGCCCGGCAATTACTGGGATCCCTCTGTCGAATCACTCAACGATACCATCCAGCGCCATCTCAACGATCTCGACCGAGCTAAGCGACTTGGTGACATGGTCCGAAGCAACATCATCACCAAGGGCAATCGGAGACTTGAAGAGGCCTGCCGACTCGGTGTTAGCCTGGACAGCCTGTGCATTGGAAATGGTCTGCTCCCAGTCTGGGACGGCTACATTACGATTGGACTGACGCTCAACCATGGAGACGCTGGATACGAAGAGGCTTCGCAGAACACCAACAACTTTGGCATGAGCACCTCATCCACTTATTTCGGAAACGCCTCCGACTATTCGACAATGGCCACGCTTGTCGACTCCGACACCAGTCGCGGTTTCATTTCCTCGTCGCCCATGGCCTTCGACTTTAACAGTTCCGACTCCGACTCCAGCTCTGGAAATGAAGACACCGTTCCGAACCAAGAAGGTGACTGTCTCTACTCGATTGGTCTCGACAACGCCGTCCATGATCAAGTCTACTACTCCGATGATGAAGACGCTCTCAACATTGTCCATGATGTCGAAGTGGCTGGCGCTTCCGACGGCCATCCTCCCGTCGATCTTCAGGTCTACATCGCTCATGAGGATGACGAGGTTTATGACTTGCCCGAGATGGAGATGACTGTCAATCGGGATGCCTTCGAGGATTGGCATGAGATGGAAGAGGCCATCGATATCGAAGTCGCTGATACCATGATGCGCTGCACTGGTGAGATCATCTCGATCGAAGATGCCGATGGTGTTGATGTCGAGTGGATCAGTTCTGCCAACGCGAACACTCAAATGTTCTTCAACCCAGCCCCCTTCAACGAAGACTACGACGTGACAGGTGGTCTGGACCTGCTATACATCTAAGCCACAGATCACATATTCCGACCGAGCGAGACTACCCAAGTCACGATCATGGACGGAAATCCAGCGGCTTCAAGTGGTGGCACTCACCCTGCACTCGACGCAGTGTTCCTCACAAGTCAACATCTCTTTCGAAAGCAATCGTGCGATGGAGGAGGTTATCATTTCACATGTTCAGCCAGTCGATGCACACCGTTCACTTCTGGGCTACTTTGTTGTTATTTACTCTTGCGATGGTTTGTTGCATTTGGTTTCGTCTTCGCAGGGTCTGGAATCGGTACATGAGGGGCTCCATGGTTCATACTTGCTTTGGGGACGGATAGGATCACAAAAACATGCGACATGATGCATTCATTCAACGGACGCAGGTACACTCCTGTGGGTTTAGCTAGCTATTATGAACAGAATCATCGTCTCCATATGACACTGCCATCCTGGCCATCCGTAATCTTCCAGTGATTCGCTCTCCTCCTAAACTCGAGCCGGCTTCCATCTACGCCAAAAACCACAAAGTTCTTCCAAGTCATATTCAACACAGGGATCAGCCCTCCAGTACACGTTGCCTAGTCATCAAGTGTCAAGTCGCTGATACTTTCCAACACTTTGCGGATTTTATCGTATTTCTCCTCCAGTCTCTCAACCCGTTTCTCGAGTTCTTGATTCCGGAGTTCCAGCTCCCTCTCCCGCCTCGCGGCAGGCGACGCGCGCATCGTGGTGATGCGACTCAGGGCGTTTTTTCTCGGTGCGTTTCCAGACATGCCCGGCCCGCGGCCAGTAGACGGACTTCCAGGTGTCATCTCATTCGGCAGCGACGGGCCGTCAATGGGTGACAGGAACGACGTCGTGAAATTCTCTGTGGGTGTCGAGAATGGGTCTGCCGTGTGAGGGGTGTCGCTTGCGCCCGATGCTTTCATGTGCGGCGTCGAGTTGACGTGCATTTTGTAGCCTGTTCGAGAGAGGAAGTGGCGGCCATATCTGGGGCAATGTTCTTCCCTACAGCGCAGATTGATCTCGTCCGTTTCCTGGTCTGCGTCGCTCATGGCCGGTTTCACGGTCGCTCCCAGGCTCCCAGCCGACCCAGTCAGGTGCTCCGACTTCTTCAAATGATTAAAGTAGCCTCTAGGAGTGTTAAAAACGTCGTCGTATTTTGGGCAAGCGGCTTCGCTGCATCGCAGGGTGCGGATGGCCAGTTGTTCTTCGTCCAAGGCTTCTCCCGGAGGTAGACGCGCGCGGGTAGCCTCGCCGATGGCACAAGCCCCGATGTGAGAACTGCTCTTGGAGTGTCGCGCCCACTCAGACTTGCAGTGGAAATCTGTCCCGTAGTAGTAACAGCAAGCTTCATGGCAGATGTAGTCAGGCTCGTCTGCTTCCTCCGTGGCGCTGTTCTGGTGACTGTCGTCGGCGTCACCAACAACAATGCAGTCCACCTGCACGCGCTCTTCGTGAGCTGGGGAACTAAAAGCGTGCTCCACGTACGTTCCTTTGGACGTGAACTCCATGCCCAGATCCTGGCACTCGGCCTCCTGGCACACCCATTCCGACTTGTGGTTGCTCGCGCGCGCATGTCGTCTCAAGGCCGTCGCGGCCGCAAACTTGGCGCCACACTCGGCGCACTCGTAGGGTGGTGAATGCCAATCTCGCTCATGCAGTATGCATGTTTCTGCCAATGCGAAGACGAGGCCATCACAGCCCTCATGAGGGCATGAAAAGGAAAGATCCTCGGGAGGGTTTGGTGATGTGAGGATCAAATACCCCGGGGGCACGATCGGGCTCTCGTTTTGTTGCGCATGCGACATTTGACTTGAGGAAAAAGGATCCAGGTCGGGCAACACAGTCTCCGAGGGGGTCTCGAGCCGAATACTATAAAGTCTGACGAGTTATCAGCTGTTAGCATCAACTCTCAACTCTATAAAGGAAGAAAGGGTTACAGGTATTCCGCTGCCTTCTTCAGGTATTGCATCAATTCCGACGACACTAAAGCAGCACATTGATGGTTTGCGAGTGAACGAGTGACAGGTTCCAAACAGATTACCAGGTTGTTCAGAACATTAAGAACATCTGTCAGGGGCAAAGAAAAAAACGCTAGAAAGGTACTGGACCTAAAGTGACATCTTGGGCTTGAGTTCTAGGGTTTCGACAGAGCAACTCTTTCTGAGCTTGCGTGCTGCGTGTCGTGTTTTCGTGTTTGTTTTGGTTCAGTTGGGTGGATGGCAGCCAGCTGCCTGTGACCGGCAGAGGGCAGAGCGAGATTTTGTTTTGTTTGCTGGCTGGCAGTGATTCATCGCTGACGCGCCCACGTTCACGGCAGGTTTTCTCTGTAAATGTCCAAGAATTCACAAGACATTAATTAGTGAGGAGCAGTTACAGCTATGTTGGCCAGTTGAATGCACTCATCAAATGGCAGTGTAAGTTGAGGAAGACAAGCTGTGTACCTGTTTTACGATTGAAATAAAACAACCTAAGCTAGGAGATCGATCATTTACAAATGATTCCTTTGAGAAATGAGGACTGAGACCTGGAGAAACGAAAAAAAAAGTGATAGAGACTGAGAGTGAGTGGGACTTGTCAGCAACGACATCTGATATGATACGACATAAAATTGCCCTCTCTAACAACAGCCACCTCATCCGGTATGGTGTAATGGCTAACATTTCGCGCTCTCATATACCTGAGAGATCATCTTGATCCGCGGAGCTCAGGGTTCGATTCCCTGTACCGGAGAAATTTCTTTTTTGTCCTTGTTGAGTCATGTTCAATTCGAGTATAGTGTCCAATTTTTGTCTCTCAAGCAAAGTGAGTAGTGATGTTGTTAACTGCACAATCATTCGCGGCAGTCTGATTGAGAATGAGGACAATAAAGTGGGATGCTAGTATGTTGTATGTGAGCATGAATAAGAGATGAGTAGAAAAATGCAGTTGATAACGATGTGTACGACGAGATCAATCAGTAATGATACAACAAAAATAAAATAAAATACACATCATAACTCCTTCTTTCTATGGTGTGTCTTAATATGTAAATTAGCTAATGAGAAGAATGTGTAAGAAAATCTTTTGCTAAAGTTGAGATGTTGTTTTGTTCCAGTCCTAACGCTGATTGCTTTGTGAAGATAAATCTAGAGTCCCTCTCCCTAGGGTAGTTTGAAGTTGTATCAGTGCGAATGTAGTTCAAGTCCTGCAACTAACTTGACACAGTCTCAGGATTATGACAAAAAGATACTAGGCACATCAAGGTCTGCAACGATGATTCTTGTTTGTATTCAGACCCCTCTGTGCAAGTTTTTAGTCGACCCACGCTTCGGTCCAGCCGTCCCGCGTCAATCCAACGGCTCCGGTCCGGCCACACAGCCCCACCACACCCGCCCACTTAACCCCACCGGCTGAAAACTCCGCGCAACCACCATCCACCATTTGCGTTATTTCTCAATCACCATTATCAGCCTCCATGATATGAACAGCCACTATCCGGTATGGTGTAATGGCTAACATTTCGCGCTCTCATAACCTGAGAGATCATCTTGATCCGCGGAGCTCAGGGTTCGATTCCCTGTACCGGAGTAACATCTTCTTTTTGGCCTCGATAACCCTGATACACCACTATCTTGTTTCTTTTTGTCGCTGGGATAGGCAAGTGCATCGTCTTGAATTCTCAGCTGAGCCATGGGGTTCTTTGATCAATCTATATGCAGTAATTTCCCTTGTTATTTTAAAGCTCACTCACAGAATCATCTAAACCATTAGGGTACTGAGAGAGGTGGGACCTTGATTATCAGTGCAATATACTGGCCTTAGAGGACCGAATCATTGTCTATGTGTGTTTGGTTTTGGTCTAGCTCCCTCGTTTCTCCTATAAACTCGACTCTACTCATGAATTCCACATGTTGCTGAACATTACGTCAATGGATCGAATCTCCCGCAACCATCCAGACTGGGAGCAGACATTAAGACGAAATCTTGTTATCCCTTACAGAAACATCAGGCTGCTATCCTGTTTCCACATTTCGCACCACCAGCATACGAAACATTCAACGGATATAAACCAGGCCAGAGTGGGGACGGGGTGTTAGGCTTCGACATAGTTCCCGGACCATGCCTCGAGCCGACAGTTCCACCGAAACGATGCAGTCGATACACATAGACGCTGCTTTTTCTAATGACAACACCCATCACTCTTGAACCTACCGACATAAGGTAAAACTTGGAAGATAACAAGAGACAAGCTAAAAATGCTGATTGGACACTGTGCGCTACTGTCCCCGCCTCGATAACCTCGGCCTCCAAGCTGATGAGACTCCAAATGAACAGTATCACATTTTATCTCACAAAAAGCTCGCCAAGTGGATAAAATTTGATACGGCCACCCTATTTAGATCAACTGGGTCACCAAGGCTACACTGATTTATTACGCAATGATGCGGAAAGTGGCCAGCATATACTTATAGGGGTGGGTGGGCAACGTGCCTACTGGCCTACGAGGTGTCACCCGCCCACACCTCCACTAGATAACTATCGCATACTCGCTCCCCATTTGGGAATGAAATTGCAACCCATACATATCTAGCTCAACAACGTCGACGAAAGTCAACCACCATTCCTCTAGTATGCCATGAAGAATATAAATATCCAGCTTGAGGAGACAAGGGCTTCCCGTCTTTTGATAAATTTGCGTGGCATTCCCTGTCTTGATCAATTTTACTCCGAAGACACCTCCTCAGATAACTAATCAACTATCCGCCCATCCAAAATGTGCCAAACACACGAGAAGCCGGTGATTGTAGACTCCCGGTCACAAACACGTCCCCCTTCTTCGTTCCCCGATCCTTCATTCGGCACCACGACATGGCACACTCTCCTATCTGCGCCAGCCACTCCCTCCTCTTCGCTCAGCGCCGGCGTGGCCGTGTGTCCTTCTCGGGGCAAGCTTGCCCTCCATCGCCACAAGCAAGCAGAAGTCTACTACATTCTGGGGGGGTCAGGTGAGGTAGAAATCAACGGGAAACGAAGCCGGGTCTCCGAGGGTATGGTAATTTGGATCCCTGGGGACGCAGAACATGGTGTGTTTTGTAGTGAAGGGGAGGAGCTGAAGTGGTTCTATGTCTTCCCCGAGGGGAGTTTTGAGCATGTTGTGTATCGCTTTAGTCATGAGGTGGAGGAGGATACAAAGATTATTGCGGCAAAGCTCTAGGCCCCGTTCTGCCTTGATATTGCGGCTTTTCTTGTTCTTGGTGGAACTGCTCCTGAAACTTGCGGATTCTGCGACTTTGCAGCCTTGATATTTAATTAATGCATCGTTTGTCTCGGTTCCAGATATAAGATCAGCGTGAACTCATTCAAATCCGCCCGTTGCACCCGACCCATGTGACTTCGGACAGTGAGAGGTACCTTCGTTCCCGAGGATCCCAGCGGCAGGACAACTTCCACGCAGACATTGACGGTGATCTGGGGAGAGGCAGGAATCATTTTGATCAAGACAGCAGAAACTATATAAAAATGTGTCATATACGGCATCTGGGTTGTTGAGGGCGTAATTGACGAGTTTCCCGACAGCTATGAGAAAAGAGTCGTCAAATATCTACCACGCTTCATCGTTAAGTTACGTTAATTCTAGTCTATCATAAGAGTCTCTATCTCGTCTCGGTCGTTTCCTGAATGGCCCTCCGCCACGATGTCTGAATGGCTCCCCAATACTTGTCCGGAAACATTCGCATGTGCCCAACATGGCCGGTACCCTCAAACATCTCTGCATCCGTCTCGTAGCCCTTCTCGGTAGCCTGCGCGCGGTATGACTCGATATCCTCCCAGGGAATCAGGTCGTCCTCCTGGCTGTAGAGATACAGCCGTCTCGCGCTCTTGGTCTCAAAGGTCGCATCGTCAATGGCCCTGATGCTAAAGACAGCCGGCGGCTCTCTGCCCGTCAACCACCAGGCGCAGATGCTCAGCAGCAGCGTCAGGCCCCAGATGGCCTGCGTCACGACAAAGGGCCAGGGGAAGTAGGCGGCGGTGCCCAGGGTCATGGCCCGGGACCAGCGCTTGAGGTTCTGCCACGTCATGAAGGGGCTTCCGGGCGTCGAGTCGAGGACCAGGAGCTGATGGGGCAGCGGCTCGTTGTGCCTCAGCCGGAACGCGTTGAGCGTGGATGCGTAGTTGGTGCCGCCCGTGTCGGACATGGCGTGCGCCAGGATGGTGGGCGTCTCCCCGTCCGCCGCAGACGTCAGCGCGTCGAGGGCCTTGAGCACGGGCGTCATCTGGTCGGAGCGCTGCTGCAGGTCGGTGAAGAAGACCTTGGCGATGGGCGCCAGGATGACTATCTGCGTCGAGTGCGGGAAGAGCTCGCGGTAGCCCTCGGAGTACTTGGCGACATGCTTGGGCAAGCAGTCTCCCCATCCGAAGATGAGGATGACCTGCGGGTGGTCCAGAGGTCGCTGAGACTCGTCTTTGTTGTCCTGGACCAGAATCTGGTCTGAAACGGCGACGAAGCCTGGGATCGAAGGTAGTTTCTTGCCCATCTTTGACTTTGAGGATTTCCGACTTCGGAGCTTCAGGCTTCTGGGGGCTGGCGTAGATCACTTGGACCACAACGTGGGAAATAATTGCTGGAGATGCGTACAACAAAGAATTAAATCAACATGCCAAGGGCCTGGAATGGTATTCCTTTTATCAAGCTTATCAGTCTGCCTGACGTTAGAAAGCCCAGAGGTTGAGATCTCAACATAATCGGCTCCATCGGTTGCGCCCACCCTTGCTTGCTACAGTGGAGATTCCAGCACCAACCAAGGCTCTTCTTTGGACCGTGGAGGAACAAAGACCGGCTCCCGAATCGAGTTAGCGCGTTGACGTCAGCTCAGGGACTAATTAGTGTCAAACTGTCAACGGAGCGCAATCGAGATTCGGGAAATTATATCTTGCGATGGATCTATTTTCGGTCTGAGACGAACATTGATACAGCTTAGCTTAATTGTAGTCGCAAAGTCACCGTCGGAGTCTTGAATAAGGCATACATACAAGCAATGCAACCATTCTCTTCAAACAGCAGTTAGACTTTGTATCAAGTTCATCCCTTTTACTCACCTACATGCTTATCCTCCTTTCCATATACATCCAGAACCATGCTGTCTTAGTAAGCCAATCTCACAACCCAAATAACTACTCCACTGTCCAAACCTCATCAACATGACGCAGTTGAAGAAGCCCCCCGTCCATCAAGTGGGGATGCCCTCACAACAACCGCTCGGCGTGATTGGTTTAGTGGTAAAATTCTCCGTTGCCATCTGTGCAGCGTCGGGGAGCCCTGGGTTCGATTCCCAGATCACGCATTGCTATCTGTCCTGGTCTCAGCATGATTCCTTTTTGCCATATGTGTTGGCTGGGGCTCCAACAGCTCTATCTGGACAGCACTCTCCATAGAGTTATGGGACCTTGAGTACAAACTTCTCAACGTTGTCTTTTTAACTGAATCTGCTGGGTCTGTTTGTATGTCTGTTCTGTCTGGATAGATCCTTGGTTTTGTGTTAGCTGCGGCAGCAAGGTGCGCACGCTTAACTGTCTGAGTTCACGTGGAGAGTCTAGTTCTCACACTGTAATTTTTAAGACACCCATAAGATGTAGGCACAGTTATTCAATCGTCAACTCCCAACGGAAACACTACAGCGAGGCATTCATGCTGAAACATCTTCCTCTAGTTACTATGCTCACCCATTCATGCGCCTCGAATTTATTCCAGTCGAGACACAGGGTAGTAGCCTGCACGTTTGCTAGGGCCGAAGTGGTGGTGGGATTCAGTGGGGCATCCTTAGACAAAACTGTCAAGGCCCACAACATCGTGAACTTGCAAACATATGCCTCATGTCTCGGAAAATTTTCAACAATTCAACCGCGTAATTGGTTTAGTGGTAAAATTCTCCGTTGCCATTCGAGTAACGTCGGGGAGCCCTGGGTTCGATTCCCAGATTACGCAAAGACCAATAGTCCTGACGCATGGCATCTCTTTTTGTCTATGCTGATGAAAGCTTATTGTGTTAAGGACTCCAAGCTCAATGAGTTTGTTCAGCCTACGTGCGGGAGAAACAGTCTATGTTTACCTTAGTATCAGAGTGTATATTTTCCCAATTCGTATCATGTTATTTCTTCATGTATCTGGATCCTATAGTTATTTTCTAGAATATAGACTATAGTTTTTAGTTATCCTTTCCTCCTGAGGATTCTTATTACAACTCTTTAGCTGTGCTTACAGTTACAATAATACAGTGACTAGTTTACGGCATGTGTTAAAGGTGAGCTTATTGACAGTGGCTTGCTGGATCATGGTCCGACTCTTGCATAAAAACTGCCGAATACTGTCACTGAATTCTCATCCCTCAGCTGAGTCCCAATGAATGTTACAGCCTAATTTCAAGGACTACTGAGAATACACATGGTAACCAGTGAGAAAGTCAATCGTTCCAGACTCTGGGCCTGGCAGTGGAAACTCCGTTGCACAGTCTTGAACACATCCAAATCCAACATTTCTCCATGATCAAATCGTGCGTTTCTTCTGCTGAGCGCAGATCATGTTGTGAGTTGCGCCTAGAGGATGTTTCAACGCGAGAACTCAAAAGCTCAAGGCAGTGTATCAACTCGACGAGTCAGCTGTTCGAACATGTACAAGAGTTGTTGACTTGCCTGGACTAGGAACCCTGTTGTATTGCACGCTGCATTTTGGATTTATCTTCACCATCCGAGTTATTATTTTCATACCTGTTACATGTCCAACTAGTGGTAGGAACCTTAAGGCATGGCGCAGCCCCTAAATAACCTTGAGTATGATAAAGGAGAAAAGCCGAGCTATTGTAACAATACCTATAATCGCAATCCAGGCGCGTTTCCACACCGGTTTAATGTCATCCCGGGAGAAGGGCCTTCTGGACACCAAGGAGACAACCGCGAGACAAAAGTTCACCCACATATTCATACTTAGGACCTCCCCATCTCATTGCTATGCCAAATAACTTCTCCTTTCTTTAGGCCATGACTTAGAATCGTAGTTGGCAAAAAGACATATCGCTGCATCTCTTGCAGGCTTTATATTGCGTAATCTGGGAATCGAACCCAGGGCTCCCCGACGCTGCTCAGATGGCAACGGAGAATTTTACCACTAAACCAATTACGCTTTTGATGATTACGGCCTCCACTATTCCCTCCAAGTTTGGTAGCGAAAGAGACGAGAGCAGTCTGTCAATCTTAAACGAGGTTGGTTGTGTTAGCTGAAGGAGAAAAGGTAAGATGTAAGATCCGTTGATATATATGATGTGACTACCATACTAGATTGCGTTTGTATGCTCTCAACTGTTCTTTAAACCGCTCGCAATTACTCCCCAAACTGACAAGTTGTCCGTACTCCAGCTCGTTCTGTCCATTATACATACCGAATTTACAAAAAACTCCAGAACTAAACCATACAACCAAGCCTATATCTAAACTCGCCCTAAGGCTTAGAAGCTATGTGCTTCAGCCAAGTGCCCAAATCAGCAGCAGCTGCTTCTCCGATACTCGCATCGATAACTTGGTCCTGCCAACTGACTCCGACGGTCAAGTCACCACCCTTCACAGCAATGGGGCTGACGGAGTAGAGTGGCCCAATAACATTAGCGCCGAGCGAGAAGTTCGCCTTCTTGATCGTCCAGTCTTCGGCTGAGCTCGTCCCCTTGGCTCCGTCAATGACGCCCAGGTTTGTGACGAGCCAGGAAATGGGCCGCTGCTTCTTGAGCTGGTCCTTCATGTATCCCCGGTAGTCTCCTACCACCTTCATCAATCCGCAGAGCTCGTTCTTCAGTCCCATGTCCAGCTTGGCCTGGATCTCTGCTCGTACAGTCGTGGCAACAGACCACACAAACTCCTCGAGAGCCGCGATCCTCTCCGGCTCGGTGCTAGCGCTTCGGGCTTGGGCTTGGATCTTTGACACCAGGGCTTCGTCGAATTCGTGCTCCATCCTGCTGACGTAGTTTGCCATTGTCTTGCTGGGCTCGAGCTCGGGATAAGCCGGCGGTTTTGACGGGAGAAATCGTCGCATGTTGAGAGGCGTTTCGCACATGATTCCTGTTGATGGGTCGTCTTTCAGATGGTTCACAAGTGAGACGAGACAGATACCGTGAATAAGGCCCGTTAGAGTGGTGTTGTGCTTCCGGCAGGCGGAGAGCACGTTTTGCAGAGTCTCGTTGTCGATGCCCGCACTTCTTGATTGAGTCCGGAGTGGCGTCAAGCTCAATGGCGTCCGAGTCTTATGCGGAGGCAGTTTCTTCTTAAACATCGGGGGCTTCAGCTCCTTCCAAATAATGGTGGTAGCGAAGCCGGCTGTGAATCTGAAATCGCCCACGGTATCCAGGGGCGGAGGCAGACCATTGGTCTTCACCGTTGGCTTGAACGAGTGGTTGTCCAGGACCAAACCAGTGTCATCGCCCACGCTGTTGAGAGATTGGAGCAGAGTCTCATGGAATATCTTTCCGCCCGTTCCGTCTGTGGTAGCATGATCCCAGACAAACATGACTTCCAGCAGGTCCTCGGAGGCAAGCCGCGTAATTGCCAGTCGCCAGCCAGGTCGAGTGGCATCGCAGACGAATCTGGTGTCGAGTTGTTCTTGAAGGATGATTTCGGAAGTGGCCTCGTACTTCTCTGGGTTGTCGAAGACTCGCCATTGGATGACTTCAGCTAGGTCGATGTGGTCGAGGTGAACCCAAGCCGGGTTTTTGGAATTCCTTTTGATGATGCCAACCTGAAGAAGAGGATGTTGAAGAACGGTGTGGGCAACGGCGCGCTCCCAGAAGGCCACCAGCTCGTCATGACGGTCCGCGTGTTGAAGGCTTTCAGGAATGGCATAGCGACATGTTACAATGGTCCCGCAGTAAAGCTTCATCTGGTACAGTGCAGCTTGAAAGCGTTCGCTTTGCAAAACACCGTCAGCTTGAGGTTCGGATCAAGGATTGCAGGGTGCTTACAACGGACCCAAGCGCCGAACAATGCGTGGCTTTGAGGCCGGTGTTGAGCTTTGCTTAGACATGGCGACAGCGCACAAAAACAACCAGTATACAAATCGATAAGGAGACACAGTAATCCGGTGTCGACTGAAGTCTGTTGCAGCAAATGCCCGAGTCCTGTGTAGTGCTTACTCTAGATAATCCGGGTCTGGGCGGATCTATATACAAGTCGACCCCGGCATCCGCAGGTGGCCGACTAGACTGGTAGGAGTCCACCCCTGCGACGGAGGGACGCCGCAATCCAGGGGCAAGGCCACCAAGCGCCAGCGCCCAAACCAGCTAATTTGAATGGGGAGGATTGTTTATTGGTTAGCATACGGTTATTTTATCTAATTGCTAGGTTCCGCCCAATATTTGGCATGTTTACTGCGAGTATTTGTGAATATTAACACGAATACACCCCGGAATGAGCAGGCAGTAGACACGGAGGACGACTCCGATCGGTCATGACCCACACGTCTCCGTGTCTCCGTGTCTCCGTGAGCAGGACACAGCCACCATGGACCACATCGCCAGTCGTATTTCGCATCCCGGAAGGATCAAAGCCCTGGCGCAATTGCAATTCCGACGGAGCAGGGACCAAGAAGCAAAGCCCGACCAATAGCCATGCTATCGCGGTTGCCGGGTCATCCGGTAAGCTGAGTTCCCTGCTAATGCTCGCGTCAGCATTTGGCGTACGCCTACAACCATCGCCAGTGGTGGGTTGTTCATCCGGCTCGAGCCAACAGGTTGGAAAAATTATAAAATGAAACTAAACACGGAAAAGCAGCAGCAATCTGACCACCCTTTCTCTCGACTTTGGAGTCGCATACTCACTGGGTCGCATTTAGCTTTCCGTAAAAGGGTTCTTGCAATGCTGCTTTCCGATCATCGCCAAAGAGGTCTTGCTTGCGTATGGGTGTCACGAATTTGCCAGGTTTTCGGCTTATGCGACGACGGGACAGGTTGTATCGCCAAGTAGTCATTCATCTCGATTGCCAAGCACATATCTACTTATGAATTCGCACAAAGAGTCATTAAATTCATGATTCATCCTCGTGACATTACCTGTCGCCTTTTTGTTCAGAGCTGCCTTACGTGTCGCTTGACAACAACTGACAGCAGAAACCAGGCCCGGCAATACTGCACACTACGAACACGGGCACGTGAGTCCCCAAACACAACATCGCTTTAGACCTGAGGGACAGTTTCGAAGGCAGTTACTCTAACTTGAGGGCAATTCTATAGTAGGCGCAAGTTATTGTTTGATGCGTTCACACTCTCTGCTACCTTGACTAACATCTCTCTTACGCAGTGGCTTGATAGCGATAGCCCGCAAGAGCACCTCCATCGACGAGAATATCAGTACCGTCAATGTAGCAGGCGTCTGAGCTGGCAAGGAAAGCCACGACATTGGCAACATCATCTGCAGTTCCTGCCCGCGGGATTGGAGAGTTCTCAATCAACCCCCGGATCGCAGCACCTCCTCCTTCCGACTGCAGCTCGCAGCGCACCATTGCCGTGGCTATAACCCCAGGACTGATCGAGTTGACCCTCACGCCGTTCCTCTGACCCGCTCGGGCGCCCGCCTGCACACGAACCATATTTCCCTTCTTGGCGACGCTGTAGGCCAGCGCCGGGAAGCCGTTGAGGTCGATCTCCGGGTGGTCGAGCAACTTGTCTCGTGGCGCGGTTGCCAGATGCAGCTCCAGCTCCGCGGACACGGCTTGAGCCCCCATGTGGCCCGCCAAGCTCGCAATGCATATGAGCGAAGAACCGGGCGCCATGACTTGCACAAAGGCGTCTATGACGTGCGCTGTACCCAGCAGATCGATCTCGTAGATTTGCTTGGCGGTGCCCATGTTCGGGGAGATGCCGGCCGTGTTGACGACGGTGTTGACCTGCCCCGTCGCAGCCGCGAACCTGGCCAGCTCCGAAACCGATTCGTAGCTGGATACATCGACGATCCGGGCTTCGACCTCGTGGCCGTGATCTCGCAGCGACTCAGCTGCGGTATCGAGTGCCTTTTGCGAGTAGTCGGCTAATACCACGCGCTGGCCAGATCCCAGGCGCTTCGCAATGGCGAGCCCCATGCCGCCCGCTCCAATAACGACCAACGCATTACGGTAGGCTGACATGGAGAACCTCTTTTCTTTATTTGATGCGAGTAGAAAGGCACGGTGCAATTATCCGCGTATAGAGAACCGGGGGATGTGTGGTTGAGATAAAGCTGCCAAGGCTGACAACGACGACGGAAACTTTACATGTTTATTTGAACACTAAAAGCTAAACCTACATTACAGGGAATTTGCCACGTTTTATAGGCCAACTCACAGCAAACCGAAAGCGAGGGAGTTTGCCCAGCCGTGGGAAAGATCAGATGATGTTCTGCAACAGGAAGCCAAGCCAAGTGAACTTGACATTGCGGGGAAACCGGGGTTCCCATTCGTTCCGCGCAATGCTTCCGGAGGGGGACTAAAGACAAACTATCTGTGTTTGCATGTCTTTTCAGGACCAGTATGCATGGGACAGATAAGAAGTGATGCAGCCGACTATGCCTAGAAGTGGTGAGTCTGAAGGTCTATCTATAAGGTGGATGCTCTCAGACATCCCGTATCAAGAGACTCAAACACAACGTCCACACCTTCAGCTCATGGCCTTCAAGTGAAGTGAAAAAAGACAGTGGCAATACGGAATCAACAAGTAGAAACTCTGAGAAACTGAACAGTAACTCTAGGAGGCAGTTTCTCGGTAGATTATATTGACAATCTCAGGTTGTATACTACTTTTCCAAACCTCGTTCATCAATCAGCCAATCACGATCCGGTATGGTGTAATGGCTAACATTTCGCGCTCTCATAACTTGAGAGATCTTCTGATCCGCGGAGCTCAGGGTTCGATTCCCTGTACCGGAGTATAACTTTCTTTTTGACCTTATCGCACATAGGGACCGTCTTTTTGCTCGTATTAGTTGGTTAGTGTGTGGTTGTGATGCGCTGTGCTGAGAGAGCTGTGGGTCTGAGTAAGGTGACAATGCGTAAAGAGGACTGTGTTAAACTTGAAACTATATTTACAATCACCTAGCAATTCAGCATACACTCACTGGTGGACTGGCAACTTAGCAGAAAGATATTGATGAGAAAACACTCAGCTGAATTGGCACAGTAGTGATCACTCAGCGATTCTTTGGCAAGGCCGCTCAACGGAGAGTGGGCCACCTGGAGCTGCGCGACAATCACGTGTCGCAGTCACAGAGCAAACGGGAACAGCAGCGTGTGTTGCAGAGAGCAGCGTGTGTTACAGGGGCCCTCGCCCCGCCTGTTTCTCCGTTCAGTGGCTCCTCCTGCCTTGGGGTTTACCCGAAACTCAATGTGAGCTTCTCTCAACCCGCAACTTCCTCCTCACCTGCAATTACCATCATCGTGCAAAGCAGCAACCAACAAAAGGACAAGCCAAGGGCAAAAAGATAACATGTCTCCGGTACAGGGAATCGAACCCTGAGCTCCGCGGATCAGAAGATCTCTCAAGTTATGAGAGCGCGAAATGTTAGCCATTACACCATACCGGATCGTGATTGGCTAGCTGCTTGGGGTTGCCGCCTCGAAATTACCGTAATCAAAGCGCGATAACTCTACCAACCGTGAATTAGACTAGTGAGAGGTTGATAGGGGACCACACACCGCGTGTCCAGTATGGACATGCTTCGACTTGCAGCAAAAGCTTCAATTGTAAAGAAAGGCTAAAGTGTAAAAAATAGAGTTTAGCTAGTGGGAATCTACCGCGTTACAGTGCATGTCTCACATCAGAACCAAGACATCCCATCACATGCGCGTAAAACAACCACCCTCCTCCTCTAACTACGAACCTCAAGCAATGAGAAACGCCAAAAAGTAATGGCTTCTCCGGTACAGGGAATCGAACCCTGAGCTCCGCGGATCAGAAGATCTCTCAAGTTATGAGAGCGCGAAATGTTAGCCATTACACCATACCGGATTGGATGATCGGCTTCAATCTTGACACTATCAAGACAGCCATCCATGTGGGAGCTGGAGATAACTGACGCCCCGTAACGCCTACAATGCTGACATTGGCAGAGTCATCCGAATGTTCCTATATAAACATCCAGGTGTTCAGAAAGGCATCGGAAGCGCCTGATGTGTCGTCTGCGGCTGAGTCTACCTCGAAGAACTGTGATTCCCCTTCTCTGCATGACGTGTGCAATGAGCAAAGCCTCCTTGAAACGCGATATGATCATCGTCTGTCTATCGATATAAATACACTCCTACCCGAACCATAAAAGCCGCGGTCCCTTTCTGTCTTCTTTTTGGCTTTTTAGGTGTCATCATCTAGCAACTCCCGTCCAAGGCTACGCGGGTACGCAGCTATATGCCCAGGCCAGACACTCCAAAATCTCAAAACCACAAAAGTTACAAATGATACCCCTCACTCCGCTGGCCATCCGTGCGGCCCCATCCTTGCGTATGTTATTACACGCGCCTTTTGACTCGGCGCTCTTTGCAAGTCCATGTCTCAATCAGACCATGCCGTCGGCAATGGCGAGTCGTTGCTTGGCCGTCTTGGCCCTCTTGCTTGACCCCTTTCCCTTGCCCTTCTTTGCCTTGGTATCGCTCTCAGCCGGTGTGGCAGGTGTCGCCGTTCCGGAAAGTGCCTGCTTGGAACCGTCGTCAAAGTTGCCCTCGCCTAGTCATCTCGTTAGTGTGTGTCTCAATGCATCAGAGCACACCGACTTACCTTCGTGGTACATCTCATCCAAGCTGGCTGCATTCTCTGCCTTCTTTTTCTTGCCACCCTTCTTCTTCGGCTGCTTGTCAAACTCGCCAGACTCGAGCAGTTCCTTCTCTCGCTGCTCAATCATCGCAGCCTGCTCGTCGTCCGCCAGCCACATGGCAATATCGCGGTTACGATTCTCAGGAGCCCGGCGGCCAGAGAAGTCAACGCTCGAACCGCCACCAGTAATGACGACACGTTGTACTTCTTCCTTCTGCAGGGCTCGTTTTCGAATACGCTCCTCAATAGTGCCGCGAGTGATGAGGCGATAGACAGTGACCTGTCTTGTCTGACCCAGTCGATGCGCTCGGTCCATTGCCTGGGAATCGATAGTCGGGTTCCAATCCGAGTCGTAGAAGATGACCGTGTCAGCACTTGTCAAGTTGATACCTAGGCCACCGGCACGCGTTGACAGCAGGAAGATGAAGATCTCAGGGCGGGTCTGGAAATCGTGCACCGTGTCACGTCGATCCTCCAGCTTGGTGGATCCATCCAACCGGCAGTACTTGTAGTTGCGGTAAGTCAAGTACTCCTCCATCATGTCAATCATGCGAGTCATCTGGAAGTACAACAGAACACGATGGCCTCCGTTCTTGAGTTTGAAGAGCAATGTATCCAGTTGGGCCAGTTTGCCGCTGTCAGTAACAAATCGGCGCATTGACGGAACAGCAATGTTGGTGAAGCGCTTCTTCTCATGATCGGGCTTGGGTAGCAGCTCCCTCGTGGGGTACAAATCCAGGGGTACCTTGCTCTCGACGAAAGCCTTCTCGTCCCAGATCGTAGGGCCATAGAGCATGCGGCGGATTGGGACGTTGAACAGAATGTTTTCGCGCTCGATTCCGGTACTCTGAGTGTTGCTCAAGACATCGATTGGAGGAGCTGATGCGCGGGGTCTACCCGCTGGTTCCAAACGACCCAAGCCAGAGTCAATATACTCGGTTCGTGCAACACTCATCAGCCTTCTCAGAATCCCCTCGTTGGTGATGTCTGCAACAGGCTCCCGGTTCTTTCGAGCTCGGATCTGGAAGAGGGCATGCGCGGGTGTAAAGTTCTTGTCCTCCGGTTCGGTGTATGCAACGTTCAAGAGACCAAGCCTGTCAGGCTTTTGCAGCTCCTTGGCTGCCCGGTCGATCAGGCTCTGGTGAGCAGCTTCGTAGACCTCACCAGGAGTGGTGTCTGCGAATCGAAGCCAAGAGAATGCGTCGGATCCTTCAGTGCTGTCCTTGATATTCTCCGGTGTCCAGATATTCAGCATGTGGTTGAGTGCCTTGTTCCGCCAACCAGCCGTTTTGTTGTCGCGACTGGCTTTCCACAAGCGACCGCCTTCTCCCCACACAAGACGTGGTAGCTGGTATTCGATCAGACTGCGGCTTGAGTAGCCCACAGGAACGTTGTTGCCCTCGCGGACAAACGAGGCCGTCTCGGCGAAGTAGGTGCAGGCGAATGACGACGTCACCTCGGCGCGCTCGAACAAATCGGGATGATTGCAGACCTTTCGGAACTGCATCACCAGGTTCATCAAAGTACCGGAGTCCTGGTCGTCTCCCATAGTGGCCTTCTCGACGAGATCCATGATGTTGATTTGGTTCCGCAGGTTACTGTAGTACGCGCGCTGGCGATACGTGAGATCACAGAAGATATCGAGTTCGATCTTGTCGCCGAGCTCCTTTTGCACATGCTTCTTCACACGTCGAAGCATGAAAGGCTTGAGAATCATGTGTAGACGTTTCAGCTGGTCCTCATTAAGCTTAGTATTGCTCTGCGCGTGCGACTCGATATCCTTGGAGAACCACTCGCTGAACTCGTCGTGAGAATCAAACAAGGACGGCATAATAAAATGAAGCAGAGCCCACAGTTCCTGCATGTTGTTCTGAATAGGGGTACCCGTAAGCAGCAGTCTGTTTCGACAATGGAAGCCAAGCAGGCACTTCCAACGCGAACTCGACGAGCTCTTGATCGCCTGTGCCTCGTCCAGAATCATGTACTGCCACCTCATCTTTTGGAAGTAAGCCACGTCTGAGACGACAAGCTGATATGAGGTTACGCACACGTGGAAGGCGGCATCCTTCCGGTACGTGGTGTGCTTGCGGTCCCAAAACTTTCGAAGTACCTTTCGGTCGCCGGCACTACCCCAGTACGGTAGGATCTTGAACTCGGGGACGAACTTGGCGATTTCTTGCTGCCAGTTGTGAAGTGTGGAAGCCGGGGCCACAACCAAAAACGGTCCCCAAATGTCGTGCTTCTCAGCAAGGTAGGCCATGACCGAGATAGACTGTACCGTCTTTCCGAGACCCATTTCATCAGCCAAGATACCGTTGATGCCCTGTTCGTACAAGTTGACGAGCCAGTTGAGACCCTTGAGCTGGTATTCTTTGAGTTGTGTGTTGATCATCTTGGGCTGTTCGACCTCGACATCGCCCAGACCGGTCGGGTTCTGGAAGTTCATTTCGCCCTCCTCGTCCATATCCTCGTCCTCGTTGTTGAACTTGCGGGCCTTCTTGCGAGCGTCTGCGATGGCGTTTTGGGCATTGGCGATGGCGGCAGCTTGCAGCTTCTCCTCGTCTTCCTCCTCAAAGGTGAGGTTCTCAAAGTTGGTAACCTTGCTGCCCACAGCGGTAGGCTCGTTGACTGTCAACTTCTGCTGCTGAATCTGGTGTGGATCCTTGGCGATGTCGGGATTGTCGGTGCTTCGCTCCACCTCATCTGTCTTAATCTTCTTGCCGATGAAGTGAGAGTAGAGCTCAGTCTGCGAGATGAGGAAGTTGAGCTTCCTCTTCTGCCGAGCGGCTTCACGGTCAGCCTCCTCCTTGCGAGCATTCTCAATCTCCTGCTTTTCGGCCGCCTTTCGGAGGTCTCGTTCCTCACGCTCGTTGCGCTTCCAGAAGCCCATCATGTCACGCATTACTCGCTTGGCGCGGGCCTGGAGATCTTTGGTGCCCTTGTTGGTACGCAGCTGCCATCGCTTGGCCTCCTTGGACGCTAGAATTGCCGTTTTCTTAAGGTTGGAAGACTTGGTGGCGTAGGAGTCGACGGCCAACTTGAATGTCTTGTTGACGTCTTTGCGAGCCATGTCTCGCCAAATTTGATCGTAAATCTGGTTGTAGCCCTTGGACAGGAATCGCTTTTCGTTTTCTGGAATGTCATCGACCTTTTCCTTTTCCTTTTGCTTATCTTTCTCCTTGGGCTCCTTGGGCTCCTTGGGTTCCTTTTCGGCGTCAGGGTCGCCACCTTTGGACTTCTTGATCTTGATGCGGACTCGGGTCTCATCCTTGCTAGGAAGCTCCTCACCAGCATCCAAAGCAGCCTGAGCGGCTTCAGCGGAGTCTTTCTCCGCCTGCTTCTGTTCTTTAGACTTCTTAGGGCGGGGTCCTCCGCGGCCCTTGCCTTTACGGCCAGCCCCCTTTTCGCCAGTGGCCTTTTCACCAGTACTACCAGCGACGGGGGCGGTAACACCACCCCCACCAGACTCCATGTCGGAAGCCTGGAAGGAGGACATGGTGCCACCCTCGAGATTGAGCTCCAGGTTTCGCGCAGGCCCCTTGATGCCTTTTTGCAGAATGAGCTTGGTCTGCTGGGCCTTTTTGCTGGCGCGCTCGGCATCGCGGAGGTGTCTCTGTCGCTCTTCCTCGTCCTCGGCAGCCTCCGCCCGGGCAAGGGCAGCCTCTTTTTGCTCCATGGTGACAGCCATAGACTTTTCGCGACGGCGCTTGCGTTGCATGTCCTTCTTGCGCTCCTTTTCGGCATACAGCTCTTGTTCGCGGACTTCGTGAAGAGCCTCATCGTAAAAGACATCATCGTATCGTCGTTTACCGAGTTCCGAGTGCGTCACGAGCTTCTTACTGGCCGTGGTGGCAAAGATATCTCGGCGGAGACGGCCCTGTTCCTTGTCCAAGTCGGCCATGATCCGTCGGCGCTTCTGAGCTCGTTCCATGTACTGTTGGTTGTCGAACTCGTCAGCGTCGAGAGAAGCCGCGTTGTTTTCGATTTGCGCCTCGGCATTCTGGATCTTCTTTTCCATCTCAGTGGACCAAGTCTTCTGCTTCGGCTGACCATTTGCCTGTCGTTTGGTGGGAACACGAGGAGTGGGCGAGTCCTTCTTAATCGATGACCTCCGTCCGGTTTTAGGAGTGGCAGCCTCACGGATGTCGGAGGCCCGACCTTTGGTAGACTTGCGACCGCCCCTCTTCTTAGTCACAGGTTGTCGCCCCTTGGTGGGGATGCGCTCAGGCTCTGTCTCGACATCTCTTTCCATTTCGGTATCGTTGTCGCGATCGGGCTCCCTCTCGGCAGCCTTATCGGCCTCTCTCTTGAGATCCCGCTTGAGCTCGCGCTTGAGCTCACGCTTCTGATCACGCTTGGCTTCTCGCTTGGATTCCCGCTCGGACTCCTTGGAAGGCTCGGGTTCGCGTTCCTCGATAACTGGAGTGGGCTCCCGAGGCTTAGGGGCCGGCTCAGCGCTGGAGAGAATGTTGGAAAAGGACATGGGATCGGCTCGGCTGGGGGTCTTGCGGGACGTTAGCTTTGATGCATGGAACGGGTGTTGGAGATGGCCTACGCTTGTTGTGGGCGGCGGCTTCTGGGGCGAAGGTGCAGCCAGGTCAGACTTGGCGCGAGGCGGATGGGCCCCATTTGTCGTTGAGCTCATGCTGAGCGGAGGACCATGTCTCAAACTCGGAGAAGCCATGAGCGGCTGTCGCCCCGGGGGGCTGTGAGACCCAGCCGGCGGGTTTGGGTGCGGGTGGGAGAGCGGGCTGCGGGAGCGATTGAATGAGGATGATGCGCGAGGCGAGGTGTAGGAGCCGTTGTAGTAGGGGGCGTGCTGGTCAGCCGGTTGTGAGTAGTTGTAAGGCTCACGGGCCTGGTGGTGGAGAAAAAAATTCACGTCAGCAACCGAGCAGGATGATGATTAAAGTTGGGAGATGATGCAAGGAGACGGAGATGAGTTCGGAAGATGGGGAAGGGAGTCGGGGGATCGGGGTGGTGATGAAGAAGGATGGAATGGGAAAGAAAAAATGGGGTGCGGGATAGTGCAGCGATTGATTGAGTTGGAGCTGAAGCAGGCGGAAGGGGGAACGTGATGGATGGGCAGTTGAGGCCAGCACAAGCATATTTGGCGTTTGGCGTTTTGGCGTCGGGCTCAAGAGCTAGGGCGAGGCCATGTGCAGTGAGTGAATGAATGAATGGGTCAAGGGTCAAGGGCCAAGGCCAACCGCGACCTTGGACAATGGATCATGACGGGTCTTGGAGAGACACAGACAGGCAGGGAGTCAAACAGCACAAGCAAAAGAGGAAGAAAGAAGAAACTTTGCAAATGGGCTGCCTCGCGCCTTACTTACCTTGGGAGTGCCGGCTGGCGGCGCGTTGTGCCACGACGAGGCGCCCGCCGCGTCAGAAACCTGTGGTCCTTTGGTGGTGTCGGTTGTGGGATCGTAGAAGCCACGCGAGGCAGGCTTTTCGCGCGCGTTGTGAGCGTCGGCCGTGGAGGGAGGGTAGTAGCCGGTGGGCGGATGCAGCGGCGAAGCCGAAGGAGGCGGAGCGGCACCGGCCGGATGGTGATGGTGATGGTGATGATGGTGGTGGTGATGGCCAGGAGCTCCAGCAGAAGACGAGCCGCCCAGGGCTGCCGGGGGCGGCAGGGAGGGAGCGACGGGGCCGCCAGCTGAGCCCGTGGTGGACGAGGGCATGTAGGGATTTGGCAAGGCCGGGCGAGGCGGGGACTGATGGGCGTGGCTGCTGATGTTGTTGCCGGCGCTGGAGTTGTTGTGGTTGTGAGAGTGCTCCTGGCTGTGGTTGTGGTTGTGGCTACGGTTGGGGGAGGAAAAGGGAGGCGGCCGGAACTCGGACTGCTGCTTGGGGGAGCGCAGGCTGAAGGTGGAGTGCCGCGCATTCGCAGTCGCAGATCCAGATCCAGTCGCAGTCGTCGCATGCGCATTCGCCGACGACGTCGAGGTCGATGTCGCACCAACCGCACCACCAGCTTCAGCGCGAGATGCCTCGGCGCCGCCCATCACGTCGCGACTGTGAACAACATGGTGGTGGTGGTGGTGATGGTTGGAGCCACGGGGCTCTCGCTCGTCGTCACCATCATCTCCTCTGCGCTGCGGTCGCTGCAGCACCGGAGAGCGGTAGCCGTTCTTGTCCATGCCGGACTAGTGCTCGAGGCAGACTGGGCAGCCAGAAGCACTAGAGAGGAGCACGAAGAGGGAAAGAGGGATTATATCGGCGACCGAAGGTATTCAGGCTTGGGGACCCATATGCACGAGTGCGGCGACGCGGCGAGGGGATTCGGAGGTGGGGGGAGGATGGAGAGGCGCGCGACGTTGGGAGTCGCGATGCGAACGCGAGTGAAATCGGATCCTGCTCGATTCACGGTCGATGTTGCTGGCGTTCGTGTGCGAGGATGCAGCGAGCCGAGATGACAGGAGATCGATGGGGATTCGTCGACGCGAGCGAGGAGGACAAGGTCTATGGCGTTGTGGGGTTTGCGCTGTGGCGACTTTGAGCTGAGCTCGAGTGGGTTCGAACGGGCAGAGAGCGGCAGAGGGAATGAATGCGTCAAAGAGTCAATGGGAAACGACGGCTAGAAGGGGAATGGGGAAATTGATCAAGCGGAGAGCTATGGTGGTGGTTGAGGAGGAGTGTATTCCAGAATGGGCTTCTAGAATTGAAGGCCGAGAGAATGGAATTGGGGTTTAATAGAAGAGTTGAAGGTCGAGAGTTGAGGGCTGAGTGCGAAGAGTTGAGGATGGAAGGTGCGATGGGGGTGGTGCAGGTTCAGAGAACGGAGGAACGGCAAGGCACGTCAACGATGTTTAGTTAGTGGGAAAAGCGAGAGAGCGAAGAAGCACGGGGAAGAGGATTTAGAGGGCGGTGATGGGGGGCGGACACTATGGGTGGAGGTGGGAATGCCGGGTTGAGAAATACGGGATGTGACGATGATGCGCCGCGCGGATACCTACTTGGGTGCGGGTGCGGGTGCGGGATGGGAGGAAATGGAGGTGACGAGGAGGGGACTTGGGCCAAGCGGGAGAATGGGATCAATAATTAGAATGGAAACGGGGGAACGGGGAATGGGAAAGGGAATGGGAACGAAAACGGTGGGAGGCGGACAGACGGGGGAGGGACTTTGTTGACGATGAAGGCTGGGGCTGAGAATCTCTCTCTCGCCCTCTCTCGTCCTGCTCTTCTGGGGGCTTCTTCTCTCTCACTCTCTCACTCTCTCTGCCTCCCTCCATTCTTCGGCGTTCTGGATCTGGTGGATTGATTTGTGAAGGCCCGGCGAAGAAGCCCAGGCCCACCTGCACCTAGAAGCCCAGGTGTGCGTGTGCTCGTTGCTCACAGGCTCACAGGCTCACAGGCTCACACAAACCTCACAGCCCTGCGATTTCGCGGATCCCTGCGCGCCATGTGCGGCTGTGATTGGAGCGTTCGCTCAGGTACGTACCCGCTAGGTCCTGAGGCACAACACCCGGGGACGTCTTGCCGCCCTCCGTCTGGCTGCTCTCCACGCTCCACGCTTCCCACTTCTCACACGCCACTCCACATCTCCACGGAGCCGGGCTTGTTTGTTTGCCGTGCCCAGGTTTCAGTTTAGGGCAAGTCCCGAGTTCCCACGCCGGGACAACAAACAGTATTCCCACATACTGCGCGGTATGCAACAGCTTGTGATTTTCAGTCGACTCCTCCAGATCCCGAGGCAACGCCCCAAATCCCCGCCTTCAAAGTTTGCGAGTCTACTTCGTGCTAATTAAACGCACCATCTCCTCTGTTCCCGTTCGTCTCCGGCCCCCATTGTGGGTCTAGAATTAACAACTCGCCTTAGCCGCTTTGGGAAATCCGTCACCCGGGCACCGCGGGAGTGGGCGTGGAGATCTTGACACCCGTGCCTAGGTACAGGGTAAAACTCTTGGGAATAAAGACAGGTCGGATCTTGGAAGAGGTTTGTGGTCCGTACCAATGCCAATCTTCTCCCTCATGCAGTGTTTTTCGGAGCCAGGCTTCATTAGGGGTAACGTTCAAGGTTTTTGTCCACCGTGTCGACCACGTATCGCTGATGAATCATTTTATTTTCGATGACGAGATATCCTTTGCTAACCCTCACTTGTCACTTTGACAAGAAATGCAGCAAGGATCACCCTGCTCTAGTGCAGCCAGATTACCATCATCACACCTTGCATGGCGGTGAACATTGCTAGAGAAAATACACACCTTCAGTATCTTGATTCTTAGAAACATTATGCCTCTTGTTGCCCGCCACGAAGTACGCCAGGCGCGTGCGTCTCACCTGACATCTCAACTGCCGGCTTGAAATTACTCTAGTGACGACTCAACGTCCCACCCCTGTCTATACGTAGTACGCACTCCTGCGCCTCAACGGTCTCGGTAGCCTTATTGACAAGGACCACGAGGGTCTTCCGAGTTTCACAGCCTTTCACAGTCACACCCTCTCTCTCACGGTCACTATCCAGTTTCCGATAACCGGCTACCCAGCTGAATTGCTCACATCAATTGCATATCTACTACAACTAGGTCGCGTCATGGATAGGAGATTCCCACTTGGAGTCCAAAGTCACGGCGTGTCGCGCTGGCCGAGATGAGATTGAGTTAGCCCTTCGCCCGACACCTGTCGCGCCAGTTTGGCAAAACACCCAGCCCGCCTGTAGTTAACGTCACATTGTGCGCTGCCTATCAAGCGAATCGAGACGAATTTATTCTTGACGCGATAGATCATGTAGCATTCATAAATTCACTATTGCCGAACAACGAGCAAGGAGCACATATTTGGGAGCTTGAACCCAATGCATTTCATACTAATCAAACCCTCTAGGCAGCAAAACCCAAAGAAAGTAACAATTCTATCCCGTAAACATACCCATATCTTCATGGACGCTTTATGCCTCTCTATGTCAAGGCAATGCCCATGCGTCGGCTTCGTGGTAGCGTCGTCTCACATCATCATCCGGATGACTCGTCGCCTGCCGCTGCATTACCATGAAAATACCCACGATGTCATCAACACAACTTTTGTGGTGGACGGAATCCTCTATATAGTTCAATTTCCCTCATCTTCGTCTCCCCCGGTCCGTTTAGACGGCACCGGCCGAGATCATCTTCTTGCGCAGGTAGTTCTTGTACTCTGCGATGGGGCCGTCCCACAGACGAATGGTCTGGTTCTCGCACACCAAAATCTGCTTGGCAATCTTGTCCAGTAATCTATTACACCGTTAGTTGAACCGTCGGGTCAAGGGATGTTGCGTGTTGGAGATGAACATACCGGAAATCGTGAGACACAACAACGACACCTCCACTGAAGGCGTTGATGGCATCTGCCAGACTGTCGATGGTAGGAATATCCAGACCGTTGGTAGGCTCGTCCAGCAACAACATGTTGGGGCTCTCAATGGCCAGTAGAGCGAAGACGATACGCGACTTCTGACCCTCGGACAGGGTGCCCATCAGGGCAGTCTGGGAATCACCAGTAAGGCCGTACTTGCCGAGCTGCTGGCGCCAGTACTGGTAGTCCTGAGACTTGGATGAGTACTTGTCACGGACGAAATCCAGAGCGGACTTGGTGAGGTCGAGCTGCTCAGCACTGTGTTGAGAGTAAAGGCCGAGCTTCAAGTGAGTGTGGCGAGTGACGGAACCACCGGTCGGTGACAGCTTTCCGGTCATGAGTCGGAGCAGGGTAGACTTGCCGACACCGTTGGGGCCGACCAGGGCGGTTCGGGAGTCCATGTCGAAACCGAGGTCGAGGTTGCGGTACAAGTCATCATCGGGGTTGCCAGAGTAGGAGAAAGTAACGTTGTCGAACGACAACACAGGAGGAGGCAGCTTGTCAACATCGGCGAATCGGAAGGTGAAGACTCGGTCTTCCTCAACCTTCTGAATGAATCCATCGGCCTCCATCTTGTCGAGAATCTTCTGACGTGACTTGGCCTGTCGGACAAGGTTGGCATAGGTACCGGCACTGGCAATAAACTTCTTGATGTGGACGATCTCGTCCTGCTGCTTGTTGTAGGCCTTCATCTGGTTCGTCTCCTGCTCGGACCGGGTCTTGTGGTACGAGTCGTAGTTACCTCCGTAGTACAGGAGCTGCTTTCCACGCATGTCAATCATGCTGGAGCAGACACCGTTGAGGAAATCCATGGAGTGGGAAACGAGAACGAGGGTTCGGTCCCACTTCTTGAGGTACTCCTCCAGCCACACACAAGCCTCGAGATCCAGATGGGCAGTAGGGTCATCGAGAAGCAGGAGCGCGGGTCGGACGAAGAGGGCCTTGGCGAGGGCGACTCGCATTCTCCATCCACCGGACATGTCCTTGGTCTTCTTGTGAATAGTCTTCTTGTTGAAGCCGAGACCCGTCAGGATCAGCGAGGCACGGGTAGCAAAGGTAGAAGGGTCCATCTTGTCCATGTGCTATAGAGGAATATAGGTCAGCAACACATCCGCAGACGATAGTAGTGAGGCAGGTAAAACTAACATCGTAGAGGTCAATGAGGACAGGGCTCTCGGGACCCTCATCCTCGAGCAGCTTCTCAGCCAAGTGGTCAAGACGCTCCAACTCCAGCTCAGCCTCCTTGACAACCCACTCAAGGGCACCAAGGTCGCTGGGAGGGGCACCCTCGTTCAGAAGGTAAATGTCGATGTGCTCGGGGACGGGGTACTCGCGGGCAGCGATAGCCTTGAGGAAGGTACTCTTTCCGCAACCGTTCTCACCGAGCAGACCGTATCGCTTGCCGTAGGACAACTCGAGGGTGGAGTCGGTGATGAGGACACGGCCGTGGAAGACCAGACTGGTGCTGGTGATCTTGACGTCCTTGCTGGTGAAGGTCGATGACAAGACACCGGTGGTGACACGGTCGGAGATACCGTGCTTGTCCATCTGGTCGGCCAGACGCTTGACCTCGTCCATCTTCTCGCCAGAAGTGGCCGGGCTGTCAGTATCCTGGACGGGATTGCCAAAGGCATCGAGCTCAACCTCCTCGGTCTTCTTGCCCTTGCGGCCCTTGATCTTGCCCTCGGCAGCCTTCTTAGCGAGGCGCTTCTCCTTGGAGCTGGAAGGGGCCATGTTGAAATGTGTTGTGGATGGAGACGGGAGAAGGGAGAAGGGTGAAGGGAGAGAGAAGCGACCGCGGGGTCGAAAGAAACGGGGTTTATCGGCGGTGGGGGCGCAAAGAGTTATCTAGCGGTGCCGAGTCCAAGCCAGAAGGGGGAGAAGAAAAAGACCTGGAAATCACCGGTCGTTGACTGGAGAGGAAGAGGGATGGGGGAAGGGAAAAAAGTCTGACAGCAAAGAAAAAAAAAGGGCCAAGCAGCGACACAGAGTGGCAGTTCCAGTTCTACCCAGGCGTTACTGTGGTGGTGTTCGGAGGCGAAGGCGGGGTGAATTTTCGTTGGTGGGGCACATTTTCCAATTTTTGGCTTGCAAGGCTTGATAGCGGGCAATCAGGCAGCAATCTAAGGCATCAAGGTGTAAGTTGCCGCAGATGCCTCAGAAAAGAATCCCGGGCCGCATGTCACTATTTACCTCTCTGACTCGCCAGCTTTTTTTCTTCTTTTTTTCGTAGATTAATTGTACTGCCTGTGACCTCTGCAAATTATTCTACCTTATTCTGATGACTACAGACAAGCTAGATAAACCCGTCTTCCACCAAATCCGGCACAATTCATTTCAGACCAACTCGTGTCTCATCCATCCAACAAAAAAATCGGACCCCAGACATTGTGGCTCACTGACCCTGACCCTTGACGTCATGTTTCCCGAGTTCATGATTGGTTGATAACATTCAGGTTTTTCACGCGCATTGATTCCCGGGGTTGGTGAGCGACCTTACTGTGCTCCTGCGGAAGAGCCTTCAAACATGCAAGCTACCTGGGGATCCGGGATATTCCCCGGTAGAAAAAAAGGCCGACCGGAGCGTACTCTGCGCGGTACTTCCCACGAACACTTGCTTGGCCAATTTCATCGCCTTACTGGGCTCGACAGGCAAAATAAGCACTGCAAGCACTGCCTCATCCATCACAACCCTTGCCGGTCGAGTTGGATTGGTTTGCTGCATCTCCATGACTCATTTACCTTTTGTTGGCAAACAACGATATGCAGTAGCATTGCCCCTTCTTCGGCGAATCCGTCATTCCCACTCCGGGTAGGTCTATCATGAGGGCCCCGACAGAAAGCGTCTTGGACACATCTTTTGCCTGATACTTGCCTGATGCTTATACTACCAGAGGACCATAGCAATGGAGGTAAACAATTTTTTGTTTCGGACTGACTCTACTGAGTGTGGAACTTCGACTCCGATGGATAATGCCAGAGGAAACTGCCATTTGGTGGTGACCTCTAAGTGCATGTTTTCAACTGGATCCAATCTACTGGATAACGACAGTATGCATCTTCACGATCGGATGTACGACATAAGAGCACTATAGTCTATCTTGCTCGTGTTTCTGGCTTTCTCCTCTTCTTCTCCATCCGCCGTCTGCCTTGAACCGGGGTTCCGTAGATCTTTATAGGGCCAAGGTTCTTCATGGTGACCTGGAATTAATCTTGAACCGACGCTAGAATGTGAAGCCAGTGACGGATGCAGACTGCGCTTCGGATCGTTACGTTCCACGATGTGTCCTTGGCGTTTCGAACCTGATTCAGACACGAGATAAAAGTATATCAGGTACCTACGTCTCTAAATAGCCATCCCCAAGCATTTAGCCTTATCATTTACCTTGAGCTTGAAGATGAAAGCAGGTCTACATAATAGGCGCGTACATACCAGGCTGTGTCGGGGCGTAGCATGTTCTTGGATGCTTGGCAACACGTGGCTCCATATTTTGGCTCGCCCTCTTCGTGGAATCATTAGTAGGGCATCAGTCCTTGGCAAGAGTAAAAACGAAGCTCGCATCCAGTTTCCAAGACTTGCCAAGTTACAGCCGCATGCACTCAAACAGCATAGCCACGAGCTTGGCCAGGAACGAGGCTATTGCCTTGACTGAACCGTGACCAACATTGACAGAAATAGAGTGATGACTGAAAGTGCCTTCACGCAACTCTTGCCATTGTCCTTCTGATCAGTTTTATCTTACCGAAGTCGCCTTATGTACCTCGAACGGATGCCTCCTCTCGGTTGTATGACGTGCCATGACACGGTTGGGGTTCGTTGTGAACAGCTGTCATGATATGCCATCTGCCGAGACAAATCAGGCCATTGCCCAGACCAGCTGAACACCCCAAGACAGCCAACAGCGCCTCGCACCGTTTTCCTGCTTCTGGCGTGAACCGTGATACTTGGACCGCCTAGCAACCCACACGTCTTGAGCTGGTGAACACAGCCCATGCCACCTCATCAGCTACTGACCTATCTCCGCTAAAGCTCGTCCTTGGCCATGGAAGCGTAGTGCAAATGCCACTAAAGATTTAAGCATAGAATTCAGCCCTGTTGGGACTTCCACTAGATGCCATTGTTCAAATGGGATCCCAAGATTAGAACCAGCCTTACGCGAGTGGGTGGTGCACTCCCTAATAGTATTGGCTGCGTTACCTATGAGTCCTGCGCAACTGTGACGGTGCTACACATGATTCCTTTAAAGAGCTGTGAAGCTGCGCTAGAACGTTACCGATGGGCTCGGCTTGTCTTCACCATTCTATCTCAACCTTTATCCATATTCTGGCGCCAAGATCTGAGCATGTCAAAGGAAAAGGGACCCGTGCCATGGAACAGACGATCATGGACCAGGATTAATCAGCCATGGAGTAAGAAATGGGTCAAGGCTATGGTATTGCTGACGTTGGTTCTCGGCTCGCTCCATGGACCGTCAATGGTCTATACTCACCGAAAGGCCCTCCTCGATAAGTTCACCGCGACGACATTCGATCATCTCGCCCCTAAAGAAAAACAAAGCCTGACAAGAAAACTTTGGAAATGGGAAGACTCTACTGAGAGTGCAGTCGATGGCCCCCTTTACCTTCGGCAAGATATCTGGGCGCATCGACATGAGTGGAAGCCGTTGGGGTCAGGTTCCGAGGGCGAGGCCTTCACCTACAACAATACTGTCATTAAAATTTACAAAACGGCCCACCATCCCTTCCGAAACTGTGTTCCTGCAATCGTACCTGAGATGCGGTGGCCGACTGAGATTGCCGCGACTCTGGTACTCGGAGGAATGGCGGTTCCGCAGTCGTTCCAACAGGACACAGCGTTTCTCCCAGTAACGGACTACTTTTTATCACCAGCGACGGAGACCCAATCACCGAAATGGCACTTTCTGACGCAATTCCTCCCAATGGGAAACCTTGCCAAGCTATCAAAGCGTCTGCACGACTCAGATCACTCATACAATGGGCTTGAGCTTGACATGATATTTCGGGCTTCAATGGAGCGTCTGCTCCAGGCACTAGGTCGGATGCACGAGAAATACGACCTTTGCCATGACGACATCAAGCTTGATAATATTTGGTTGAGCGGCTCAGAGGACTTGGAGGGAGCCAAGCACTGGATCCTCGCGGACCTGGGTAACGTGCGAGAGCTGAGCCATCCATACCACTTTTCCATGCTCTGGTCAAAGCTGAACAACAACCTACCGGACTGCCGCGCCAACGATGTCCTGAGACTTCTCAAAGCATACGTCCGGTTTCTGCGGGAAGCTGTGGACGATGTCGCCACGTTTGATATGCATTTCTTCCAAGCTCAAGAACCATGGGCTCAGCTCTTCTGGAGTACATGGGACGCGGCCCAAACTCAACGCCCCGTCTCAGCATCGTCAGTGGGGGTGTTATCGAGGGTTCTCGACCCAGCAAGCAAATATGCCCGAGACGCTTCGACACTCGGGCGTCGTCCTCCGGGGTTATGGAACCCACTCTCGAGACTGGTTCTGAGCAAGGAGCATCTTTTTGCAAGGGCTGCGAGAGATACGCTGAAGATGTCGGGGCCGGATCGTATTACACGGATATGGGGAATGACATATTTGTTGGGCGTTCCTGTGGGGAGGTGCAAGACTTGCGTGCAGTGCTGAAGTGGTATGCTGTTTGCGGAGAGAGAAATGCCTTATGTCAGACCTCGAGAAACCAGCTGGAACTTCACGATGATTCTTTTTCACGGTTCGTAGATGTGGATTGTTTGATACTTCGATAAAGATACCCTTGGAAATCATTCAAACTCGATGACCACCTGAGCTATCCTTGCGGACCCAACCATCGGCTTTCACTGGATACCACGAGATGGTCAGGCAAGACGAAGAAGGGGTACTGCGAGCAACTGCTGTCAAATCCGATAATCTCTGTTGCATATCTGGTCCAATTGCAGCGCTGACTCTGCTATTACCTCGTACTCATCATCGCTATCAAGCCGGCATAAAGGATGCCGCAGAATGATAAGTGGCGCTTTCTATATTGTGGCTTATTAGTGCTTTCGCACTAGAACAATAAAGGGAGAGTCTAGACAGACTCGCATGTTCTTTCGGCTCACGACTGGCAGACTAATTCACTCATTGCTGCTTCACTAGTGGCTCGGAGCCTTGTCACAGAAAAAAAGAGATGGCAAGGCACACTGGTAGACTGATGGAATGGCTTCTGACGGAAGAATGAGAGTATCGGCGACGGAGCGGCAGACTCGCCACCCGCTGCGCCGGACTATCACGGGGCTCAGGCACCTGATCGGCGGGCTGTGGAGTCATCCGACCCGGCTTTGCTTTGTGGGCGAGTCCGTATTCAGTCTGCGGCATCGCGTTGAGAGAGACCTGCAGACGGTAGCATTAGGCAATCGCGCCAAGAGCAGATGCTGATGGAGGATTGGCAGCTGGTCCCGAGTGGCTTGTCCCAGAGTCATCTGCCGCCTGCACCTGCTGGGGTAAGGCGGTAGAGGTAGGATATTTAAGGGAACCGGTCGAGTGTCAAAAATTTCAGGAGAGAAATTTCTGAACAGGAAGCATTCTTGAACAAAACCGACCTGGCAGTACCTCGACACCAACAATAACTTTGTGCCCGCAACAGCCTCACCAGATACACCAACAACCATGCCTGTCAAGCTCGTATACCACGACGGCCACTACCATACCGCCCAAGTCACACACGAAGACGGACAAAACGAGCACCAGGGCGGCCTGTGGCAGAAGACTTCGGAAGTCTGGGACCAGATCCTGTACGGCATCGGCAGCGTCTACTTCAAGCTTTGCGGTCGATAGAACGGCGCGACGGCTAGATGATAAAAGGGTTACGCACCGCCGGAAAAGCGGCATTCCCGGGTGCCGAACATCCATTACGGGCGGCACAATCGGATCGTCACCCGTCACCGTCGACCGTCAACGGGGGGCCACGGACCTTCGGCAGTCGCCCGTCCGCAGCCGTGTGGAATGTGGACGGTGAATGGTAGAACCGAATTGGCCCCGAGGAGGAATTGGGACGGGTGGACGGCAGCATCGTGGAGGAGAGCGCATGAGGACGGCGTTTGCGGTGGTGTTTGGCGCGGCGGTGTTGATGGGCGAGCGCGAGATGACGACCAGCAGCCGCTCATGTCGATCAGCTCGAAGGAGAGGCCACCAACACGAGAAGGAATCCCTCGAGGATTTTAAGATGGGCCTCAATGACATCGATGCCCCAGCGATGCGCAATCCCGCCGTGCATTGATTTGCATCGTCGCACCCGCTCGGGTCGGTTTCAGAGTCCGTCCGGGTGTTTGCGTGTCTCTGAATCCCAAGTATGGACGTGCGAGGGCAATCCACCACACACGCGTTAGAGATTCATTGCAGCAACGGCAGGCAAATCAAACACAGACAGTGACAAACGACGAAGCACAAATGGAAGCCGGGGTTTGACCCGCTCGCTGGATTTGAACTGGGAAGACGGAATTAGGGGTGGGCTGACCCAGAATTGCCATCAACCGACAATCTCGATGGAACTGGGACACACACGTCAGCTTTTCTCGGTCGCCTCAGTCACCTCAGTTACCTACTACGTAGCACCGCGTACGTCGGTACCGGTCGCCGCTGTGTATACCTAATTACTGAACAGATTTGCCCCTCCCCGGTGTACGCATACACTTGCTGGGGATTTCGAGATTGTGTTGTTCATGCTAGCTGATTGTTCCGTGCCCCCGGACCACAGATGAGAGATTGAAATGGTCCAGCCAGGGACCAAGTACGAATACTATTGCTTGGCTGATCTCTAGATGCGAAATAGTCTCCCGAGTTAATCTCGCCGCTCACATGGGAAATGCAGCCCAGGATGGAGAATACGGGCTGGTCCTCGTACCCACCGAAGCGGCTTCTCACCGACGCTGGCGTTGGAAGCGTTCCAGGTCAATCTCCCGCTTCAGTGTGTTTTCACTGCCAGTCCGCGGATGCTCGTGAGTCTCGTACGCAGCAAATTTACACTCACCACGACCCGTCTCGGCAGGGTGGCTTCAGGGCGTCGTCAGCATAGAGACCCAATCCCCTGGACGCTGCCCGCCAAGGACCGAGATTCGGTGGAGATTATCCCCTATTTCAGAACTGGATCACGGCAGCGGTGACTCGGCCGTGCGAGGCCGTCGTCTGCGCCCCAGTGGAGGGAGCGCCGACTAGTCTGGCGGTAACATGAATGCCAGGAGATTAAGCTTGCGGGAAGATAGTGCCACCATGCAAGCCTGCTAGTGACTGGGTACTAGCACCGTGAAAAATAGCTCTAGTTTGCACAGTGCCACCGCCGCCCCCGAGATGAATGCCCAGGATGCCAGGCCCTGATTGGTTGCCGCTGCAACCTCGAGCCCCCCAAACAAGCTTCTCATCAGTGAGCTGCGCCTCCCAACGACGACCGGGGCGCAGCGGGCCTTCGACGGCACCCCTTAGCAAGGAGCCCGCAAACCCCAAGTGCGCACTGGGCGGTACGTAGCACCCGGTGGGCACCTGTCGCAGGGACGTTACAGGGATCAGCGGGGGCGTTGGCCCTCCAAGGGCCTGGGCAACAGGCGCTACAGGCGTTATTGGATGGCAGGTCACGCCCCTGAGCTTCCAGTGGTCCCCTGGCAGGTACCTACCTAGGTATGGAGGCGGCTGGCGGTTGGCGGTTGGGCCATTTTTCTTCAGCGAGCGGGCCTTGGGGTGTGTGGCCCGTCTCTTTTGGGAAGGAAGGGGAAGGGAAGGGGAAGGGAAGGGGAAGGAACGAAGGGGGGGCGTTGCCTTAGGCCGGTGGACCTCCCACTTTGGCGGTTCAGTGGTTCACTCAAAGCTCCGTGCTGCCCCGGTCAAGCTCGTCCGCTTCTTCGATCTTTCTCCGTCTTCATCAAACCCGGGACCCTCTGCCACTTCCTCTTCCCCCTTCTCATCTTTCGCTACCTTCTTTAATACACCCGTTTCTTCCCTGCAATTGACCCTGACACAGGCCAATTGCTCACTTTCCCGACACTCCTTTGCAGTTCCTGCCACACTTTTTTCCGACGACCAACCAAAAGGGGGCCATCCGCATTCCGTCTTCCGCCTTCATCTTGCGCCCGTCCAACACTTCTTTTTTCCATCTTTCACTCGCTCTTCCAGTCAGTCCGTCGACACCAAAGCCACAATGAAGTTCTCCGCCGCGCTCGTCGCCGTGACGGCCGCCACCGCCCAGGCTGCGCTGCAGCCCATCGTCATGAAGGTACGTTCGATTCCATCACCTCGCACCCGAGGGCCCGAGACGCGTCATCTAGCAATTCGTGACTGACTCAACCTTTCGCGAACAGGGCAGCAAGCTCTTCTACGAGAACGGAACCCAGTTCTTCATGAAGGGTGTGGCTTACCAGCAGGACACTGCTGCCGCCGGCGCCACCAACTCCGAGACCAGCACCTACGTTGACCCTCTCGCCGATGAGGACGCCTGCAAGCGTGATGTTCCTCTTCTCAAGAAGCTTGGTACCAACACCATCCGAACCTACGCCATCAACCCCGAGAAGGACCACTCGGCCTGCATGAAGCTGCTCGACGCCGCTGGCATCTACGTCATTTCCGATCTTTCCGAGCCCAGCTTGTCCATCAACCGTGACGATGGTGCCTGGAACGTTGCCCTCTACACCCGCTACGCTGCGGTCGTGGACGAGCTCGCCCAGTACGACAACGTCATCGGCTTCTTCGCCGGTAACGAGGTGTCCAACAACAAGTCCAACACCGATGCTTCCGCATACGTCAAGGCTGCCGTTCGTGATACCAAGAAGCACATCTCCGACAAGAACTACCGCTGGTTGGGTGTTGGCTATGCCGCCAACGATGATGTCGATATCCGTGACGAGATTTCCCAGTACTTCAACTGCGGTGATTCTGATGAGAGCATCGACTTCTGGGGATACAACATCTACTCGTGGTGCGGTGAGAGCACAATGGAGAAGTCCAGCTACTCCGAGCACGTTGAGTACTTCAAGAACTACTCCGTTCCCGTCTTCTTCGCCGAGTACGGTTGCAACGAGCCCAGCGGTGCTGCCGGTCGTATCTTCCAGGAAACCACTGCCCTGTATAGCGATGAGATGACTGAGGTCTTCAGCGGTGGTATTGTCTACATGTACTTCCAGGAGGACAACGACTACGGTCTGGTCAAGGTCGGCTCCAACGACAAGGCTACTCCCCTCAAGGATTACACTAGCCTGTCCAGCCGTGTCGCCGCCGCCACCCCCTCCGGCGTTGAGTCTGACTCGTACAAGGCCACCAACACTGCCGCTTCTTGCCCCAGCATCTCCGACAACTGGAGGGCCAACCGCCAGCTTCCCCCCACCCCTGACAGCTCTCTCTGCGACTGCATGGTCAAGGCCAGCTCTTGTGTCCCCGCCTCCAGCCTGAAGGTCAAGGGCTACAGCTCTATCTTCAGCTACATCTGTGGCGAGGACAAGTCTCTCTGCGTTCCCATCAACGGCAACGCCACCACTGGTGTCTATGGTGCCTACAGCATGTGCTCCGAGAAGGCCAAGCTCGCTTACGTGCTCGGTGCCTACTACGAGTCTCAGGATAAGGCTTCTGACGCCTGCGACTTCGACGGTGATGCTACTACTCAAACCGCCTCCACCGCCTCTTCTTGCGAAGATGCTCTCTCGTCCGCCAGCTCTGTCAATGCCATTGCTGCTACCGCCACTGCCGGCAGCTCCACTTCCAGCGACAGCGCTGACGCTTCCGAGTCTGACAGCTTCGGCAACCCCGCCGCTGCCATGAGCCGCATGTTCTCCATGGGCGAGTTCGCCGTCGGTGCCTACCTCGTCGCCGCTGTTGGTGTCGGTGCTGGCATGGTCCTTCTGTAAGCCAATGGTATGGCTGAGATAGTGGTGTTTGGAATGTAGATCGAAGAGAATTGATGGAGTGATTCCCTGTGCTTTGATGCATGTTTTTCACATTGGATCGCGTGTTTTGGTTTCTTGTATCAAGCATTGCAGGTGTTGCATGGCTTGTGTGATTAGAACGAGGTAGATACGACGTTTAATATCACTGAATGTGGGCACATGGGCCGGTTCTGAAGCAACTGAATAACCCAGGAATGTGAAGTCGACGTCAAACTCCTGTCTAATGCGACCTTGGTTACTCTGGTTTGGATCACTTGTCTCATTTTGTTCTCGAGAGTGACTGGGCTAATTTGTTTCCAAGTTAATATCCCTACAAACTTGCAAGCTTAACCCTCGGGCCCTTTGGCATATCCATCTGCTACCATCCACCAGTTGCCGGCATTTGCACATGTTCTAGCAGCACTGCACGCTGATGAAACACTCCTGCAGCTGATGCTCATCTCCATGGATCTCATGGTAAGTGGCTATGAGACGGTACAGGGGAAGCATTGAGCTCAGTATGACCGAGATAGAAAGGTCAAGGCTATTCGGCCAAAAGGGGAAATTTGACGAACAAGTCGGATGCAGTAGGAGATGGTCCAAAGTTCGCACACTAACAGAAAACTCGCGGCGTATCTTTTGGGCCGAGAATTTGAGAGAGATGGTGGGAAGGTTGGGCGCTTAAGGTTGCGGATATGCTTCAGTTTGACGCAGTCGAGAAGTCTCTGAGCTACGGTCTGAGTTGAGACTACAACTCACGGAGTCTTCAAGATATCGCGGCCTGGGGAGGAAACTGGTGTTGATCCCGATTTTGATATCTCGGAGATGTGCTGAGGCGACGGCTAAGAGCAGATGGAACGCGGAGGGAGTCCATCGATTCCACACCAGAGTTGAAGCCATCGCGATGCTCCATCGACTTATGGTTTTGCATCCCATGCAGACACTGAACTCTATGCTCCCAGAGTATTGCAGCTCATCACGCTCCTATGAATCCTCGCTCTCTTTTACCTTCTACATCTTCCTCTTCTCCCGGTCACCATCACCGCCGACATGTCCTCCGCCACCGAACACCACCCGCTGACATGCCGTATCGTCACTTCAGACGCGGAGAAGGGAGCCGCCAACCGCCAGCCCTCGGCGCCACAAGAGCAGCAACAACAACAACAACAACAACAACAACAACACGTCCGCGGCATCGAGACCAGCGATGAGACGGCGCTGCACCGCGCCCTCAAGGCCCGGCACATCACCATGATTGCCATTGGCGGCGCGCTCGGCACCGGCCTACTGCTGGGCACCGGCAAAGCCCTGGCCGGCGCGGGCCCCGGCGCCGTCGCCATCTCGTACACGCTCGTCGGCTTCCTCGTGTACGTGGTCATGACGGCGCTCGGCGAGATGGCCGCCTGGCTGCCCATGTCGGCTGGCTTCACCGGGTATGCGTCGAGGTTCTGCGACCCGTCGCTCGGGTTTGCGCTTGGGTGGACGTGAGGGCTCTTGTTCTTCCCTGGTTATATGTTCCAGCTGCTGACTTTGAGACCTCTGCTCCAGCTACTTCTTCAAGTACATCATCGTGACGCCCAACCAGATCACGGCCGGCGCCATGGTGCTCGAGTACTGGATCCCGCGGTCGCAGCTCAACCCGGGCGTCTTCGTGGCCGTGTTCCTGACGGCCATTGTGCTCATCAACTGGCTGGGCGTGCGCTTCTTCGGCGAGTTCGAGTTCTGGCTCTCGAGCTTCAAGGTGCTGGTGCTCGTGGCCCTGATGCTCGTCACCGTCGTCATCGCGGCCGGCGGCGGGCCCGACGGCGAGGCCCGCGGGTTCCGGTACTGGCGCGACCCGGGCGCCTTCGCCGTCGACGACGCCTGGGACGTGTCGCCGGCCCTGGCGCGCTTCCTGGGCGTGTGGTCGACCATGATCGTCGCGACGTTCGCCTACCTGGGCACCGAGCTGGTGGGCGTCACCGTGGGCGAGGCGCAGAACCCGCGCAAGACGATCCCGCGCGCCATCCGCCTGACCTTTTTCCGCATCCTGTTCTTCTACTGCCTCAGCGTGTTCCTGCTCGGGCTGTGCGTGCCGTACGACTCCAAGGACCTGACCTTTTCGGCGGGGGGCAGCAGCAGCAGTACGGCAGTGGTCGGGACGTCGGCATCCCCATTTGTCGTGGCGGTCAAGCTGGCGGGCTTCAAGACGCTGCCGGCGCTCGTCAACGGCAGCGTCGTCGTCTTCATCTTCTCCGGGGCGACGTCGGACCTCTACATCGCCAGCCGGACGCTGTACGGGCTGGCGTCGGACGGGGACGCGCCGGCCGTCTTCAAGAGGACCGACGGGCGCGGGGTGCCGTACGTGGCGCTGGGGGCGTCGTCGCTCTTCGGGCTGCTGGCGTTTATGACGGTGGGCGACGGCACCAAGGAGGTGTTTGGGCGGTTCGTCAACATGGTGACCATCTTCGGGCTGCTGAGCTGGATCTCCATCGCCGTGACGCACATCTGCTTCCTGCGGGCGCGCCGGTTGCAGGGCATTCCGGACGCGGCCATGCCGTACGTGGCGCCGTTTGGGCTCTGGGGCTCGTACGCGGCGCTGGCGAGCTGCTGCACCATTGCGCTGACCAAGAACTTTACGGCCTTTCTGGAGACGCCCGTGGCCTGGGTCGACGTGGTGACGGGGTACGTGGGCATCCCCGTCTACCTGGTGCTGATCTTTGGGCACAAGCTGGTGACCAAGAGCAAGCGTGTGAGGCCGCAGGACGCTGATTTCTACACGGGCAAGGATGTCATCGACCGCGAGGAGGAGGCGTTCCTGGAGGAGCAGGCGCGGAAGAGGGAGCAGAAGCCGGATTCGGTTGCGGCGAGGGTGTATCGGAGATATCTGTCTTGGCTGTTTTGAGGGGGCCGGTGCTGGTGTTTACGACCATGGGTGGTTTTGACGGGGAGTATTGGAGTTTGAGGAGAACATGGATGGAGTTGAGGAGGATAGGGATGGAGTTTATGGTGAAATAGGGGGTTCTTTATACTTGTGTTTCGGTAATACAGTCTATGTTAGTTTAGTTCGATGATGCTTGGAGTCATGGCCAGGTGATTAAGAAACGTACTTGATTCACCTTTGCCTCGGTATTGTTGAGGATGCGATGATGACAACTTGACTGAGACGGTTCTGCTGGTACTCATGATGATGTTTATAATAGGAGACAATCAGCTTTTGCTTCACAAGAGCGCAGTATACAGTCGTCAAGTAAAGCCAACTCTGAGTCTGTTGCTGGCCACCCGGTTACTTTTGTGAGACGGGAGCGTAGCTTGCTAGTTGATCTTGTTTATCACGCCGTTTCTCTAACATGGGAAGTCCCCTAAGAGACCCAACGTGTATGTTGAAGATGGATTGACAGACGAAGACGGCAACGATATCCAGACTCGCCTTACCAAAGGTGGAGATGGCTCTTGCAAAGCGGGGTGCTGTGGCTGTGAACCCAGCAGGACGATACTCCCTCGGCAAACCTGGAATTGGGACTTAAGAAACAACAAACCAGTCGGCGATCTCCTGGCGATAAAACGGGACGTATCTTTCGAGATGGATGGCCATGCTTGCGGCCAAGAGATGTCCATACCGCGGGTCGGCCCATCAAACTCAGACCAGCCCGCCAATCGCTGACCGTTTGGATTCCTCGTCCAAACGGGGAAAATCGTCTGAGGGCTCTTTCATGGATTCAACAGTATCCACCGTGACGCTCCGACGGTGATTGCTGTCAGAGTCAGTGTGCATATGTGGTAAGCCCTAGGACACGCCCCGGCCGTTTCGCAGTCCCCGGGTCCTCGGGCGGAGTCGACAGGATCGCCGGCTTTCTACATAGGTTCGTCATGGGGCTAGGCTCTACGGGCGAGTTTATTACAGATGCTTGATGTCCTGGCGGATCTTTGGTTGGTTCGCAGCTCTAAGCGCCAGAGAACCGGGATGGCGGACGGGGGTCTCTCGGCTTTAGACAGAGCGACAGATGTACCTATCTGAAGGGCCTCTGCTGCGGTGCTTGATTCCACTGTCACCGGAGAGGTCATGGCCCCTAAATTGAGACCGGTCAGCAGTACCAGAGATCTCACAAGACCACCAAAAGCCCTTTTTGCTGCTTCTCCCCGTCTCGTCACCTGGAAGCGAAGAACAGGGGGCCACAGAACAGCGCATTTTCGTGGGGAGGGGGGGGGGNGGGGGGGGGCTTGCGGCTTAGCACTTCTTTAGTGGCTGGCCCGGCTTGGTTAAGAAAAAAAGAGGCGGGGGGTTAAAAATAGCCATTGGGCTAGGTAAGCAAGCCCAGCTGAAGCCAGCAGAGAATCAATCTCCAGCCTTTCCCCGGGGGAGTCTGGACTTTTTCTTCTTTTTGTCTTGGAGGTGGTGGAACAGTCTGTGGTGTGGCGGGCTCGTGGAGTCTCACCGTGCGGCTTTGTTTGAACCGAGATGTTGGATGCGGAGGTGTCTTTGTTGTTGTTGTTGTTGTCGTTGTTGTTGTAGTTGTTCAACTGTGCTTGCTGGTGCTTCTGATCGCAGCGTAAATGGTTTCTGTGTCCTGGTCAGCGTGAGATGGCTCGTTTGGGGGCCAAAGGGGACCTGCAGATGCTGTAACACGGCGTAAGCAGCAATCTCACCCGAGCAGGCGTGGCGGCATGTAAACAAGTCAGCAGTCGACATTCACATTTACAGTCAAGCACAGTCAAGCACGGCATTTGCCTGCTCATGGCTGGTTCTCTTTCTTCTTCTTCTTCTTCTTCTTTCTCTATTGCCAGCTTCACACTGAATAACCGCCACTGGCAGCCAAGCAGCGCACATCCCGCAACACCAACACCCTCGATTCACTCGGTGAACCAACTCCAACCCAAGTCCCCAAACCCGTCAGCACACAACTCCACCGCCAAGCTCTCTCGCCCATCAAATCCCAGCCTCTGCTCTGCTCATTAGCGGAGCTCAGCCCTGCTGTACCATGGCCGGAAGGATTCCACGCTGCACTAGCCAATTAGCCCGTCCCTCTTCTTCCTCTAGGGCTGCGCCACAGGGGATGGAAGGGTCCGGACTGAACGACGGCGTAGGCTCTCCAGACCAACCCATGTTCGGGCTGCTTTGTCGGTCGGTTGGCTGGCGTCCTAGTCCTAGCTCTCCCGTAGTCCTGGTGTGCAGCTCCCCATCGTTCAGCTGCATTGTATAAGATGGCTCGCCGTCGGCTCCAGAAATGGCCCTCCTCAGGCTGTACTGCTCGTCCTGACCCTCCAACCTCTCACCTCCTCCTCCCTCCGTTTCCATCATGATCCCCGGCTTCTGCTTGCTGGCCCTCGCCGGGCTGGCCACGGCCGCCCTGGAGCCGCGCCAGATCATGCACCAGGCCCGCCACCAGCCCACCTTCAGCTACCGGCGAGACATCGAGGACCGCGACTCGGAGCCGTGCCGCACCCTCGCCAAGGCGTACAAGGCCGCCGGCGCCAAGGCTGGAGATGCGCCCATCGTCGACGTCCCGCCCTCGGTCGGCATCGCCTGCCTCAAGTCGGTGCCGCTCGCCAAGAACCGCGACCTCGCCCTGCTCGAGTACCTGGCGCCCTTTGTCGAGTTCCAGAGCACCCTCGAGGTCCTCGCCAACCCCCCGGACGAGTACCTTTTCGAGGGCGTCGACGTCCTGGGAGGGCTTGAAGCTGTCAAGAGCAAGCTTAAGAAGGATGGGTATGAGAACCAGTACGAGTTCATGACGGATGTGCGAGCCATTGTAAGAAGCCCTCCCGTTTCCCCCGAGACTAACATCTGGGTCATTCACTTACACCCGTGCCCAGTTCACCGCCGCCAACGACAACCACTTCGACTACCCCCCGGCTCTGCTCAACGCCTTCATGTACGTCCGCCGCGGCCTGAGCATCGTGCCGCTGTCCCACAACGGCACCCACGTCCCCGAGTTCTTCATGGAGCTGGACGTGGTGCGCGGCAACAACCACCAGCTGGACTACCACCCGTCGGCCATCGCCAAGATCGACGGCACGCCCATCGCCAAGTGGCTCGAGAACGACGCGCTGCGCAACCCGTCCAACTACCAGGACCCGGACGCCCAGTTCAACAACATGTTCTCCACCGTCCAGCGCACCGCCATGGGCTCCGTCGGCGCCGCGCTGCTGACCCAGTTCGAGATCCCCGACTCGTACACGGTGCACTTCCGCAACGGCAGCGAGCTGGACATAACAAACTCCATCCTCTTCCTGCCCACCGCCGACTTCAACGACGTCTACTCCGGCGAGGATTTTCAGAACGCCTTTGAGATCCCTTCGTCCAAGGCCAAGGCCCGCGCCGCCGAGGCCGGCAAGGTCCGCCGCGCCGTCGATGAGAAGGAGAAGGAGGACTCCCCCATCGTCCCTGGCTATCCCTACCCGGTCAAGAAGCACTCGATGAACTCCATCTCTGGGTACTTCCTCAACCGGACCTCGTACCGCGACACCGCCGTGCTCTCCATCCTGAGCTTCCTGCCCGTCGGCTTTGACCTGGGCGACCTGGACAACTTCAACGTCACCGAGTACGTCCTCGAGGGCCGCCAGGTCATCGTCGACTTCTTCAAGCAGGCCCAGAAGGAGAGCAAGGACAAGCTCATCATCGACCTGTCGGCCAACGGCGGCGGTTCCGTCGTCCTCGCCCTCGAGATCTACCGCCTGCTGTTCCCCGAGGGCGAGTTCAGCGGCTGGGACCGGTACCGCGCCAACGAGATCATCGAGGTCACCTCCGAGGCCGACTACGACACCCTCGTCAACGTCATGATCACCCAGAGCGAGTACTACCCCGTCGGCCCCCCTGACAACAAGGCCATCAAGACTGGCAAGAAGTTCTTTGGCCCCTACAAGGCTGCCGGCGGCCAAAACGTCACGGCCGCCTTCCAGCAGGACAAGGACCTCGCCTGGGACGCCTCAGTGCCGGCCTACTACAACGGCGTGGACGAGGACGACACGGTCATCAAGAAGGCCGTCTTCAAGCCCGAGAATATCCTCATCGTCACCGACGGCACCTGCGCGTCGGCCTGCAACATCCTAACCGGCCTGCTGACGCGCAACCACGGCATCCGCACGCTGGCGCTGGGTGGCCGCCCGCAGTACCTGGCGATGCAGGCCATGGGCGGCGTCAAGGGCACGCTGCTGTACCGCAACGCGGACATTGTGTCGTCGAGTGCGGCGTTCGCGGCGGGCGTCAAGAAGAACAAGGCGGCGCTGAAGATGCTTCAGGACGCGGCCGACGTGCTCCCCAGCCTCGGCGACGCGCCCCTACTCCCGCTCGTTCAAGGCGCCGACGGCGGCAAGGTCAACGCGCTCAACGGCTACACGGCCGACGACCTGGACGGATACCCGGTGCACTTCCGCTACGAGGCCGCCCACTGCCGCCTCTTCTACACGCAGCGCATGACCATGGACATCCGCGAGCAGTGGCGCTTCGCCGCCGCCGTGGCGTGGCATGGCGCCAAGTGTGTTCCTGGGTCGACCAGTAATGCTGATGGCACTATGGGTAAGGAGCCGCTGGCCTACGACGACCGCGTGCGCAGCCATGCGAAGCCCCTGAAGAACCTGGGGCAGTTGTACTGAGGGAGATGTGGACTGGATCTTTCATGTATATAGATGGCCTTCTTATATAGCATGGCCATGGATGAATTGGATGAGCGGGCATGGCACGGCGTTAGTGATTTGAGATGTAATGCAACCTTGGTAGAATAGGTAGTTAAGTTTCTTGACTGAAATCAAAGATTTAAACATTAGACTTGCCTCTGTCTTCCTTTTGTGCCATCTTTGTCGCCTGCATCGTCGGCATAGCCGTAAAATGACATGGAGATAAACCAGTCTTTTTGGTAACCCATCCTGTCCTAAATGCGCTGCAGATAATTCAGCCTATATAGATGCACGATAAAGTCATTAATCGAGCTTTCTTTTAGCTCAACACAGCTAGCAAGGGTTGGAAGTTGCTCAGGTCCATCCAGCCCCTCCATTGTTGATGAGGGTCATGACGTCAGCGTATCTGAGGCGAGCACGCGACAGGCAGCCTTAGCCGGAAGTGCCTGGTTCTACAGTCTTGTGATCAACAACACCAAAGAATGCACTGAACACAACTCTTTCATACTTTACTTAATCGGCTTACCCATTGGTATTGGATTTATCACCAACTTTTGGTATCTTGTTGCGCTTCAGGTGTCTTCGACATTGCATCATGCCTTCTCGCCGTGCTGCGACGTCAAAGACGCAGAAGATCAAGAACTTTGCGGTGCAATGGTTCCGACTGACATGGCTTGACCTGTTGTGCATGGCTATAGTCGGCGGTGCTGCAACGGCTGTATGTCATTCTCCCTTCCAATTGTCATGGGCCGTGAGGCTAACTAACGCTTCTAGCTCTACCACTCCCCAATCCCAACCCTCGTCACCAGAACCTTCCCCATCACCTTTGACGTATCTGGCGACATCATCTATCCGCAGTGGGCGTACCCTTACCGCGGCTGGATCATCCCTTCGTGGCTCTCCGGCGTCATCTCCATCGCCACGCCCTTTGCCGTCTACTTGCTGGCCCAGATCCGCCTCAAGTCGGCCTGGGATGCCAGCAACGCCATCATCGGCACTACGTGGGCCGTCATCCTGGGGTCCGTCTTCCAGGTCGCCCTCAAGCAGCTCGTCGGCGGCTTCCGGCCGTACTTTCTCGACGTGTGCATGCCCGACATTTCTCGCGCGCGCGAGCACAACAAGACGGGCCTCAACGGCGTCGGCTTCCACCAGGTCATGTACACCATCGACATCTGCACGCAGACCGACCACGCCAAGCTCAAGAACGCCATCACTTCGTTCCCCAGCGGCCACTCCACCGCGGCCTTTGCCGGCTTTGGGTTTCTGTTCCTGTGGCTCAACGCCAAGCTCAAGGTCTGGGCCGACCACAAGCCGTCCTTCTGGAAGCTGTCCCTCACCTTTCTGCCGCTCCTGGCTGCGGTGCTCATCGCGGGCTCGCTGACCATTGATGCCGCGCACAACTGGTACGATATCGTCGCCGGGTCGACCATAGGGATCGTCATGGCCCTCGCCGCGTACCGCACCTCGTACGCTGCCGTGTGGGATTGGCGCTTTAACCACCTCCCGCTGCAGCAAAAGGAGGCGTTCCGCTTCGGCTTTGACGGCGATGTCAACTATGCCGGCCAGACACTGTCGGGGTCTGTTGGATGGGGAGCAAAGAGAGATTGGCCCCACGGTGGCCTGGACAGCGCGGCTAGTAGCACCGTGTTTGCGCGCAGGACGAGTGGTATTCAAGACATCTCAGACGTGGATGTGGATGCTCCAGGGCAGTCGACGACGAAGAGGCGGACACCTGTGGGAGATGATGCCGTATGAGAATAGAACGAGAATACCATGTGACTTGGACTAGCCGTGGGGAATGGGAGATGACACTGCTTTTTGTATTTGAATACTCAATTCGCCTACAGTGCATGGACCTTTCGTCCTCTTACAAAAACCTGGGTCATGTTTCTGTCGTCCCCCGTCATGAGAAACTTGTCAAAGATGGTCCTGATCTCATCCTCTTCCTCAACTGGCGCGTTCACTCCGCCCGTGGCTGCGTTCATGTCCACTACGACCGCATCAAACTCCTTGCCAACACTGAAACTCCCAATCTTGTCGTCCATGCCCATGACCCTCGCGCCTCCCATAGTCGCCAGATAAAACACCTCATCCAGCGTCAGACCCTTCTCACGGCCGGCCGACGCCGCCTCGCACGAGAACGACGCAACGAGGGCGTGCCGCATGGAATCGAGGATGGACGTCGAGAAGCCGCCGCCGGAGTCGGTCCCGAGCCCGACCTTGATGCCGCGGCTGAGAAAGTCTCGCACGGGGGCGGCCATGAAGCCGCCGCCGACGGTCATGTTGGCCGTGGGGCAGTGGGCGACGCCGCAGCCCAGCGCCGCGAGGCTCTGCGTCTCGGCGTCGGTCATGATGGTGCAGTGGGCTAGGATGGTGCGCGGCTGGAGGAGGCCGTAGTGCGAGTACAGGTTGACCTCGTTGGCGAAGGCCGGGAAGAGGGACAGCGTCGCCTGGACTTCCTGCTCGGCCTCGTTGAAGTGCGTCTGGATCGGGAGGTCCGGGTTGCGCGCGGCCATATCGCCCAGCCCGACGAGCAGGTCCGCATCGCAGGAGATGGCAAAGCGAGGTGTGATGACATACTTGACGAGGGAGCCGGACGGGTCGATGGCCCGGACATGGCTTACACACCTCTCCGTCTCCGCGAGCGACTCCCCGGCGCTGGCCTCGCGGTAGTAGTCCGGCGAGCCGCGATTCATGTTGCACTTGCCCACAAAGGCGCGCTGGCCCATCTGCAGACAGGTATCGGCCAGGACGCGGGTGGCCTCGCCGTGCAGCGAGGCGTAGTAGCTGGCGGCGGTGACGCCCTGGCGCAGCATGCCGGCGACGAGGGCGGCGTAGACGGCGCGGGCGTGTTGCGGATCGCGGAAGCGCGCCTCGTTGGGGAAGGTGACGCCGGCGAGCCAGTCGAGGATGTGCATGCCCTGCCCGAGGCCGCGCTGCGTCCACTGCGGCGCGTGGTTGTGCGTGTCGACGAAGCCGGGGATGAGGAACTGGCCGCGGGTGAGGCGGGTGGTGCGGGATGGCGGGATGGCGAGGGTTGCGAGGGTTTGCGAGGCTTGGTCTGGGGAGATGTTGGGATGGAGGGTCAGGATGTGGCCGGTGGAGGCGTCTATGGTGAGGAGGGCGTTTTCGAGCATGGTGATGGTTTGGATGTTGGGGGAGTGGATGAGGGTGCCGTGGAAGGCGAAGGGGAGGGCCTCGGCTGTTGACATTTTGGAGGGCGGACTGATAGATCTAATCCAAGTATATGCTGCTCATAGTAGGCCTTGATCAATTATAAGCTTGAAGGTTGAAGGTGGTTGTTGTAAGAGTTATGTCTTGTTCTTATGTTGCACCACACGGCCGGAAGCGGAGGAGCTCGGCCGAGCTTATCAGATGTGATAAGTAGCTTGTGCATAGTCCTTGTTTCTTGTGTTGGTGTATTCTGAGTACGAAGGCAATTTCTGTCTGTGGTCGCATTCAGGCCATGACTGGAAATGCTCTAGCTCGCGGGGCTCTGGCTACCGTCGTACCAATTCTCCCAACTGTAAAGCTAGCATTTCATGAATGTGTTTACGTTATTAGTTTAATATATGTAATAGCGTGACTAGATTTGATGAGATTGGGAAAGTTGCGACGGTTATTGAGAGGGATGTCAACAGTCCTATCTATATGGAGGCCGTCCACGAGAGGCTGCCATTTCAACTAGATATCTGACGGATGGTGGACCTTGAGCGCCAGACTCACAAACACTAAGAGATGAACGACGGTCTAACGGTATGGTTTATGATTTGACTGTATCATTCAAACTAGACAAGAGACAAGAAAACTATGTGTCCAATCCATCTATTACATCAAAGAAATATCCTTAAGCAGTGCTACCCGTGACAAAGGAGACAAGCGGACAATTGAATCAATACCGTCCATAACGCCCGCACAAACAGCCCTAGTACCCCGACTTGGCAAGTCTCGCCTTCTCATCGGCAACCATATCGTACTCCTCGTCATCCTTGTTCTCGGGCGTGTCATCATCCTTGTACTGCGGCTTGTCGTCCTTGTATTCAGGTACAGGCTCGTCCCTGTACTGCATCTTCTCATCATAGACGAACTGGTCGGTCTCCCCGATCTGAGACTCCTGATGCTCCGAAGCGGCCGACACAGAAGATCGCTTGTCAGACAGGACAGCGTCGCCGGGGGGAAGAACCATGCCGACCTCCTGGACAACTGTGCGGTCGTAGTCCATGCGACCCTCGAGAGCCTTGAGCACCTCAAACAGGGGCTTGGCTCCCATGGGCCAGGCGACGTCCTCGCGAAGGATCTTGTGGGCGGTGATGCCGCGCTCGTTGTAAAAGAGACCGTTCGCATCAGAGCGGCTGAGGATGATGGTGCCGTCGATCTGGACGCCGGCCCAGAGCCCGCGGCTCTTCATGTAGCTCCACATGGGCTTGGCCGTCTTGCCGACAGCAGACTCGACGTGGCCGCCGGTGCCGACGGGGCCGACGGCGATGGAGCCCTCGGCGCCGAGGGACACGCGTGGGTTGGTAAAGGCCGAGACCTGCTCCTGGGTGTTGAGGACGCAGACGCAGTCGTAGACGTCGAGGCCGAACATAAAGCCGGCGCCGAGGGTGGTGACGACGAAGGCCGAGGGCGGCGACCAGGTGCCGTCGGCGCGGCGAGCGACGATGACGCCCGACCCGGCGGCCAGCGAGCTGTGGCAGGCGCCGGCGCGGAGGACGTTGAAGATGGCGAGGCCGGCGCAGGCGCCGAGGACGGCGGGCGGGATCTTGACCATGGCCTTGCGGGTGAGGCCGGTGGGGTGCATGGGGCCGCTGGCCTTGGGGGGAGGGGAGGAGCCGAGCTCTGCGGAGGGAGAGTTAGCGAGGAGAGGAGGAGGATATATGGAGAGCTGCGACGTACGGGTGAAGGAGTGGAGGATGCGCGCGGCCTTGTTGCACTCCTTGTCCATCGAGGTAGGCCACCATCCCTCGGCGCCGATGACGTTGGCGGCCTTGTTGAGCGGCCACCCGGCCTTGGAGCTGATTCTGTGGAAGCGCTCGCCCATGGTGGGCTTGTTGGGGACGGCGACGGCGATGGGGTCAGACATGGGAGCGGGAGGAGTTTGTTGGTAGTCGGGGGTTTCTTGGTGGGGGGAGTAGGTGGGAGGGACCTGCTTGAGGGGGTCGATGGACTCGATGGAGTGGTTGGAGACGGAGTAGGCGGTTTGGGTCATTTTGGGCGGTGGAGATGGTTTTTCGTGGTGTTGTGGTGACGGTATTGTGGTGGTGGTGGTGGTGGTGATGGTGGTGGTGGTGTTGTGGTTGCGTATAAGTCGAGCCGAGTCAAGTCGAGCCGAGTTGATGGTAGACAGTAGAGCAAGAATGAAAAAGGACGATGAATAAATGGACGGATAAGAAGCTTTATAATGTGCTCAAGAATGTCTCTTCAGTTGATGCTCTGCTCTGCCCTGTTCTGCCCTGTGTTGACGCTTCTCCCAGCCCTTATATGCCAGCCCCATCACCCACCGCTCGCACTCGCACACCTTGCGGCCGTCCGACAAGGCAGCCGTGAAACAAAGGCACAACATCCCCCCGAAACAGCAAGGAGCGGGGCGCCACATCCGCCGGAGAGGTCATCTCACAGCCCGGAACCCGCTGCGCAGTTGCGTGGGCGCGTCGTGGACGGCCGTGGCGCAGCGGGACGATGATTTGGCTCTGCGAAGTGTGGTTTTGGTTGGAGGCGAGGCGAGGCGAGAGGCGAGAGGCGAAGTGCCGAGGGCGCGGGTGGTAGCGAGGTACTTTTGGTTTCGCTTAGAGGCGTGTGAGGGGATAGGTCTCTTGATAACGTGTCGCCCTCGCCTTCGTCTGTGCGTGCTACCCGACTCCACTCACAGTGACTCCACTCTACCTCCGCTTCTCTCACCCACAGCCCACGCTGCATTCTTGATGAGAGATTTCTCTTGCCCATCCATCAACAACTAAAACACGTCGGTGTGGCTCAGTTGGTTAGAGCGTTGGTCTCATATCACTATGACTTGACCAAAGGTCAGGGACATCCAAAGGTCGAGAGTTCGAGCCTCTCCACCGACATGGCTTTTTGCCTTTTGTGCAAATTCTTCCCTGGACTTCATATGTCAACATCGGCGAGGGGTAAACAGGTCCAGCAACTGTCATGGCTTCTTTTTGGTTGTTTTCGGTCATTCTTTTCATCTAGTCTACAGGGTTAAAGCGCACAAGTTCGGCTCGCGTCGCTCACATTCTGCAAGCATTAAGCACATCACGACTTCGGCGATGCTCCGTCTATCAACGGAGCACCTGTCCCGCTCACAAAGGATCCAACGCCAAGCACCATCTCCCTGTTGGAAATCCTCAACTCGCATTTACTTCTGACTGCATGCCGCTAGCTAAATGCGCTCCATCTTAAACTTGAACCTGGTCTCCTCGCTCTTCACTAACAGATCATCCCGCACGCCCGGCCCGCACGCCGCCGTGCCGACACCGGCAACCTTGGCGTCCACCCTCAGCAGCGTGGCATCCTCGTCGACGAGGTCGGGCGGGTGCTCGGCGGCCTGGACGTTGTCGACGGAGTTGCGGCTCGCGACGAAGCTGAACTCGGCGCCGTCCAGCCGACTCACGCGCAAGCCCGAGCTCGGCGCGCGCGGGTCCGTCAGGGCCACCCACCGCGTCTCCAGGCGGTTGCCGTTCTCCTGCGGCACGTCGTAGGGCACCTGCAGCTCCGCGACGGACGCGGCCTCCCACACGCCGACGCGCTGCGACGACTTCTTGTCCGGGTAGCTCTCCCCCGGGCCGAGGCCGAGCCAGCGCACGCGGTCCAGGGCCCCGCTGGCGTGCACGTCGAGGCCGATGCGGGGCACGTGCGACGGGGCCGGGCCCGTCGGGGCGATGCGCGTGGCGTCGACGAGCAGGGCGCCGACGCTGGTGACGGTGTACTCGATTTCGCAGTCCCACCCCCAGCCGAGGACGGGCGGCGTCAGGAACGTGTGTGCCTTGAGCACCGTCTTGTCCGGGCTGGACGAGTCGATGGCGAGGGAGCGCAGCTGGGAGGTTAGGTCGTCGACGCCGAAGCGGCGCCAGTAGGGCAGCGACTGGGGCACGTCGTTGTCGGTTGCGGGCCGCCAGAACGACGGCACGATGGCGACGCCGTGCTTGGGGTCGGCGTCGAGCAGCGTCTGTCCGTTGGCGGTCCAGCTCTTTAGCGCGCCGCGGGCTCGGTCGAAGGTGAAGACGAAGTCGTCTCCGGATACTGTCACCGACGAGCCCTCGGTAGAGACGCGGAGTTCCGAGGATGGCCTGTTCAAGATGGGCTGCTCTGTAGACTCGGCCTTGGCGGTTTGCAGTCGATGCTGCGTCCAGGCGACCTCGTGACCAGCCGGTGCCCAAGATGTCTGGTGCTTGAGCGTTAGTGAGACTGTGAGGTGCACCTCCTTGTCGCTCTTGTAGCTGAGGGCTTCGGTTGGGATGGCGAACGTGGCCTTCTCTCCCGCCTTTACAGCAGGAAGATCTAGCGCACCTGCGGCGAGGAGGCGTGTCCTGCAAAGTGTCAGTTTCGAACTTGTGACATGCTTGGTGTGGTACTCACTGCTCGCCAAACTCCTCCAGCTTGTAAGTGGCAGCAAGGTGGCTCAGATCAACAAAGTTGTAATGGTTCTCGACGGTAATGGTCTCGCCATCAACCTCAAACCGAACAGGTTGGATCACTTTCTTGTACTCGGTCAAACCAGGCGTCGGCTCATGGGCGCTGTTGACCATGCCGTCCATGACAAACGTCTTGTCATTAGGGAAATCGCCAAAGTCGCCGCCGTACGCATAGAAGCCAGCGCCCCCCTCGACATCCTTCCACAGGCCGTGGTTGGCCCACTCCCAGATGAAGCCGCCCTGCAGGCGAGGGTAGTCGCGGAAGGCCTGCTCGTAGTCCTCCAGCAGGCCGGGCCCGTTGCCCATGGCGTGCGCGTACTCGCAGAGGATGATGGGCTTCTCGAACTTGCCGTCCGTGACACCCTCCTCCTGCGCGTGCTTGATGAGGCGGTCGACGGTCGGGTACATGTAGCTGTACATCTGCGTCGTCTCGGCCTTTTCGTCGCCCTCGTAGTGGATCAGCCGGCCGGGGTCGAACTCGCGGCCGTACTCGGACATGGCCCTGTGGTTACCCCCGTAGAAGGCCTCGTTGCCGAGACTCCAGACAATGACGCTGGTGTGGTTCTTGTCGCGCTGCACCATCGACTCCATGCGGTCGAGGTAGGCGGCCTTCCAGGCCGGGTTGTCCGAGGTGAACTTGGCGGCCTGGGGAAAGGTCAGCTTCTTGCGCTCGCCGTAGTCCATCTCCTCGGGGATGTCGAGGGGCCGGGCGACGGCGTCGTAGAAGCCGTGGCACTCGAGGTCGGCCTCGTCCATGACCCACAGGCCGAGCTCGTCGCATAGCTCCAGGACTTTGGGGTGGTTGGGCTGGTGCGAGCAGCGCAGCGCGTTGATGTTGTGCGTCTTCATCAGTAGTAGGTCGCGCCGGGCGAATTCGAGCGGCACCGCGCGCCCGAACAGCGGGTGGTGCTCGTGCCGGTTGACGCCGCGGAGCCGGATGCGCTGTCCGTTGACCTTCATCAGGCCGTCGACGAGCTCGACCTTGCGGAAGCCGAGGCGCTGCTGGATGGTGTAGGGCGATTCGGAGCCGGGTGTCGTGAGGGAGAGCTCGACGTTGTATAGGTAGGGTGTCTCTGCGGTCCACTTCTCCGGGTTTGAGACGTCGAGTTTGAGATCTATGCGGGTGTCGATGGGATCAACTGATGCGGTCGTGGAGCCAATGACTTGTCCGCTGTTAAGCTCGGAGAGAGTGAGTTTCAGCTCGCTCTTCTCCTTGGTTAGGATGTTCACGGTCGCCAGGAGCGTGGCATCTTGGTACTTTTCATCCAGATGGGTGCGCAAGAACCAGTCTTCGATTCTCGCGTCCGCAGGGAATGCAATGAGGTGCACATCGCGGAAGATTCCTAGGGCGTTCAGCAAGTGACATTCATGCAAGCTGTACTGGCTACTTACCGGACAGCCACCACTGATCCTGGTCCTCGATATAAGTGCCATCAGACCACTGGTAAACCCTCACAAAGACCTCGTTCGCGCCCTCGCGATCCACCCACGCACCCACGTCAAACTCGGACGGGTTCCTCGAGCCCTGGGCATATCCCACCAGGACGCCGTTGACCCAGACGTGGTAGGCGCTGTCGACGCCGTCGAAGCGCAGGCGCAGCTGCGAGCCGGCCGCCCACGTCTTGGGCACGTGGAAGAAGCGCCGGTAGGTGCCCGTCGGGTTCTCCGTCGGCACGTGCGGCGGGCACACGGGGATGGGGAACTGCACGTTGGTGTACCAGGGCTTTCCGTGGCCCTGCAGCTGCCAGTGGCCGGGCACGTTGAGCTTGTCCCAGGCTACTTTCTCCGAGGATGTCGCCTCCGGCGCGTCCAGCGGCGTCGACGCGAGGTGGAAGTCCCACGCGCCGTTGAGCAGCACCGACGTCGCGGGGATGTGGTACGCCCGTGTTGGTAGGCAGTTGCGGCGGAAGACGGCTTCGTTGGAGTAGTCCGGGCGGGACGCGTCCTCCTGGGGAGGGATGCCTTGCTGGCTGACTCTCATCCTGGGTGATTTAAGACACTGAGGGAAGCTGGGTATCTCTCGACGGTGTCATGTCCAAGCAGAAACGAGGTTCACATCTGTCTCGAGGCCCCGGGCGCCGTGCTTTTTAACTCTCATGATTCCTGCCAAGTGGACAACACGGCGTTCCCACAAATCCAACGCCGAAGCCTACCTCGACACCCCCGCGAACCGATTGCCCCGAATTGATCGCCGCGGATGGGCTGACCCCGCGCAGAGCAGACTGCCATTTTGGTGGTTGCCCGCTCTCTCCGTCTTCCCCGAGCCGGGTGGGGATTGGCCGTGATCTGGGGAGCCATCCGACCTGCAGATGCTCATGCGGGCCAATAGGCGGACCGGGCGTGGTGAACCTCGTCGTCCGTTCCGGGGAAGCCGGAGCCGAGGTGGGCCGAGCGACTCCGTAGCCCGGTATTGCCAATGCGGGGAAGCCGGAGGTGCCTCAACGGCGGATCAACTTTCACCATGAGACCGTTTCGCTCTGGACTCATCATGGCAAACTAGAGACCATGTCCTGGTAATGGGGATTGTGGACCAACTTTGGGTTCGGAGAACGAAGTATTTCCCAAACGTGACCGGCTAGCTCGAATGCCACATATTCAAGATGGCAACATGAAGCTCGTTCATATACGGGCTTTCCCCAGTGCTTAGTATCCCCATGGAAATTACTGTGTATTAAACAACCACCCAAGGGAACCTCCACTCTGTTTCTTGGGTCAATGTCAGGAACTTCTCCTTTTCCCAGTTGAGTTGCAACCCGAATTCCATTATCTGTCCCAAAAGGCGTGCCAAGCGCCACCAGCCATGTCACTAGGTATCACCGTCGATTTCTCATCGGTTCCACCCTGAGGGCCGTTGGGATCCGCCTCGAGTTCAAGAAGTACCTTGACGGACTCCCGGTTTCCACGATATGAAGCAGCATACAATGCAGTGTTTGGTTGTCTTGCGAACAAGGACGAAGGGTCCTGGGCGACAAAGGCACGAAGTACATCGGCATGGCCTCTGGCTGCTGCTGCACTCATAGGTCCAAGTGTGTTTCTCCATAAAACGTCTAGTTTCGCCCCATGACGAATGAGATTCTGAACTGTTTCTGTATGACCGAGAATTGATGCCATATATAGCAGAGGGCGAAAGAAGCTGTGAGATTCAACTGATGAAGCAGTTATGTCGTCTTGGGGATCGATGCTAGCCCCACTGCCGAGTAATTCTTCTGCAACTTTGTCCATGTTCAACCATATGGCAGCCCGGATTACCGATGAGGGCCATTGGTACTTGTCGTGATCCCAGTTAAGATGTGATGTGATGCTTTGAACTGCTTGCAATGCTGTGTTTTTCATCTCCAGTTTGGACAGCTGCAAGTAAGATATCCTCATAGGTCGAGATTGTAGAGGGTATCCCCTTTAAGAGTTGTAGTGCCAGGTGGCCTCTGCCACTGGCTGCCAGAGCAACCAGGCATTGAGCGCGAGACACATCTTTTTCTTTATTCATCTCCTCCTGTGAAGCCAAGCCTAAGCCTGCAAGCACAGAAACCGCAGACTCTGGGGGACTCGGAACCCGTGCAAGAGGATTACTCATTGCCCAGTATGTTTTCGCCCACATAGTCGCCCACTCAGTTCTGGAACCCATATCAATACTGGCCGAGTAAGTTGACCCACACCGAGATAGATGATGGGGTAATGCTTCTACTAGATAGAGGGTAGCCTCTTGGCCATAAGAGACCAATGGTGGGGTTATTTGTTGGACTTGTTGATGTTCATGGGCCTGAGACTCATAAAGTCGAAACAAAGACTTGAGTGTGGCAATTGTACTGTCTTGGGAGAGATGTGCAAGGCAGAACTCGACTATCATCTGGTGTGCTGACCGTCGTACTAGATTCCACGCAAATTTTTCGGTTTCTGAGTCATCTCTAAGAAGATCGCAGATGTTCCGGCGAATGATCACTTTATCATAAGTGAAGTCAACTAAGCCTTTTAGCCATAATCTCAGTTGGGACTCAGTCGCTTCTTCGGGTCCTTGGAATAATGTGGCGACTATGAAAGTATTCTCCTCGTCTTGTTGCTGGTAGCGATACTGAAGCAATATGGCGGCGAGTACTTGAGGACTTATTGGACGATGACCACATAATAGCCAGTTTAAAGTCCAGTAAAGCTCTGTCGAGTTGGCATGAGAGTTCAAAATCTTTTCCAGGACTCTTTCCGCTGTGTCGGCAGGATCAACAAGCTCCAGCAAGCGAACGAAGTGAGACAAACACGGAAAAGACATTTCCCCAGGCCACCCGGTGTGGTCCTCGAGTATTTGAAGTATTTTGTGGAAGCAGGCGGGATCCATTGGAGCTAGGCCGTCGATGAGTTCTTGGATCTTGTCTGTTGCGTCTTGCATCGTACAGAAGCGAACCAAGTCTTCAATACTGCTCTTGGACCTCGGGTCAATGAGAGAATGCCCCTTGTTGTCTGTTGAAAGCTTCATCCACTGCTCAAGCTCTGGCAGGAGAGTATTTGGCCTTTTCGACGTGAGCAAAAGCTTGAACTGGAGCTCGGTCTTCTTTGACAGGTTCGCGTAGTACGCCAGAAACCGCGACCGACTTTCAGGCCTGCATTCATCGAAGTCGTGTAAAAGGATAAGTGTAGGTTTCGTAACATCGAGCCCCCAAAAAGCACCCCTCATGCACTCGAAAACGGACAGGCAGGACTTGTCGGTCCACCCACCACCTTTAGATTATGATGGTTAGCAAATGCGGATTTCAAGGCGACCTGAAGTATTTAATCACAGATCTGGGAACCCACGGATAAGAAACAAGTCCTGAAGTTGCTGAATTGACGTCTCACTAGACGCATTAATGTTGCCAGTACTTAGAGCAATTTGAATCACTAGAGGAGCCATCATGCTAGGAATCGAGTCTCGGGAAGGATCTGTAGAGCTGAAGGTGAAAGAAAAAGACCTAAGGATCCTGCTGCCTTGTAGTCGTTGCTTTGATTGCCAGTCGAAGAAGTAATTGTTCGCGAGTTCATGGGAAGTAGAATAGGATGTTCCATGAATGTACATGATTTCAGAGTCAGTGCACATGTCCCATTCCTTCCAGACTGGGGCATCAAAAAGTGGCTCCAACGCAGATGTCTGCCTTGAATCAAGTTTGAACGAGCAATGAGGGGCTGAAAGATGGAGAAAAGTTCGTGCCATAGGTATCTGGCTCTTGTGAAGAACTGTGCCTGAGTGCATAGGTCTCTGTAAATCCACAGCGAAGAACCAATTCAAGGGATTAAACACCTACCTTTGAGACCGTATAAGACATACTCCGGTACCGAGCTACCATCGTGCGGTTCCTCCGCTACTATCTCAGTTGGCGTTCCCAATGTTGCAGTGAAACAATCCAGTATCTATTATTCTCTTAACTCTGTACCTCATCTCCTGTCGTTTCGAAGCCTGGGGTAACTGACCGGATGAATCCTTCCTGACTTGCCCTTGGCCGCATAGAGACTTACGATTTGACTGCGAAGGGTAATCTTGGAGCTGATAAACAGTTCGTTTGTGTGAAGAATTGAACGAGAAAGGTCAACAATAGAAGTGACCGCGGCATGGAACGCCCGCGAATGATCACTTTCCTCGGCGAGGAACTGAGAAAGCTTTGACGCCAGCGACTGAGCATTTGTACCATATAGTGGACACCCTGAAAAGACCTTGTAGGTCTCTGTAAGCGGATGGCATATACCGAGCTCTCGTGAATCGAGATAGAAGTAAGCTTACAATTTGTATAGTGTTGAAGAACGGTCCGGGGTAGCTATCGTCGGACCTGGAAGCTAGGAAGAGAGCCTAACAAGTCGTCAGCTACCATCATAGATAAACCAGCCCTCATCTAAAGAACACAGCTTTTGGAACTATACCATCTTGACAATTAGGGAGCCGAGATCGTAGGCTATAAATATGATTGATTTTTTGGGGTTCTGTGTTACGCATCAGTTCTGATGAAAGAGACGTCATTATTGGGTGAAGTAAATCCACGCACGGAGATATCTTTTTGCTTGGCCAGAAGCTCATGAAGGAGGCGTTCTGCCATTCCCTCAATAGCTTTCATCGTAAACTCTCCCTTGAGAATTCTGGACATGTCGCATCGGAAGATGAGTTCTCTTATGTCTGTTACATCTACATCCGTGAGTAGGTCGTCGAGATTGTGCATGCCCTCGTTGGGGCGCATCATGGTGACATGCACAACACTGCCATAATGACTGGTAAGTATTGACTTCTTGGTTTAATGGGTGGTTTGATTCGGCTTGTACTCAACGTGTGGCAGCTCGCTGTCTTTTTTGGATTCATCGGCAAGCCTGGTGCTCTTCTCGACGAGCCGTTGATCTTCTGCCTTCTCGTTCTCGTTTGGGCGGCTATCCTCGCGCCTACCACGAGAGTCCATTCCTACGGCGGCTGGCGTTGAGGGGCTAGACATGTTGGCTAATAGGTTCGGTAGGAAAAGATGGATTGTGGAAGAGAACCGGAATGACGATGATGAAGATAAAACTGCAGTTCGTAGGGTACTGCGTGGATTCCCTCCTCACAAGCACCCAGGTGGGAAAATTTCATGTATACAGTACCTACACAAGAACCACATCTGTTGCTGCGAGCGTTTTTTTCTGCGCCGTCGTCATGCGCAATCTATACATTGTGATGCTGCAGCGACGGGCCAGCTCTGCGGTGACCGACGAATCGTTGATCGAACAACAAGCCACAAAAACTGCCGACAGCATGATGTGACAGAAAGTGCAGCATAATTGTCATGAATAGCCAAGAACGGCTCAGTGCATCAATGGATCACGTCAGCGATGCTTGGCTGGCTGAACCGCGCTGTTGATGGAGCCAACCGCCAGAAAGAAGCTTGGCTGGCTGGTAGAGGCCAAGATGAGTTGGAGAAGGAGGGTTGAGAGAGAAATACGAGTCACTTCGAAGAACCTCTGATTAATTGAAACTTCCACCGTTAAAGTTTTGTTCTCCAAGACAGCCATGGATGAGTTTGAACTGTGGATGAGTGACGATGAGGACATGGATGATCAGCAATCATCGAGCATTGAAGACGCCACCTTCTTCAAGCTTGAGCTGAAATACCAAGGTGAATCCGGAAGTAGGACACCCACTCAAACCCAAACTCCTTACCTCAAGGAGCTGATCAGAGATCTCAAGAATATCGACTCCGCAACAAGCCTGGGCAGAAGCAACGGGAGGCAGTGTCTGGCTTTGTTTCCGGGTCAAGGAAGAAGCCGGCCTTTGCAGTCAGCTGTACCGCAAAAGCCATCATCCATGGGACTCTCGATCAGGTTTCCCGTACACGTGCCACCCTCCTCATCTATGATTTCTGCTTTTTCTCATACCGATCCACACGCATCAAAGAGGCCGATATTTGGTTCGAATTCCGACCAAAGAAGGGCAGCACTAGCGCTGGACCGACGGTGCATAAAATCGAGCCATTTGCAAAATATGACATGATGCCGACCACGGAGATTATAACACGAAGTTTCACGAAGGGCGGAGGTATCACAAGTGGCACTATGGTCTCCGCCAATGCAACAGTGAGTGCCACGACCTCAGTTGAGAAGACGACAACTCACGCAGCTGAGCTCGTTGGGAACAACCCTTCCGATGAGTGGGGCAACCGCTTCCTCGCTCACTGGTTTCTGAAAGAGAATGAGTCTCAAAAGAGTGGGATTGTGTCGTTTCTGAGGACATGTATCCTCTTGACTCGGCAAAACGACGAGGAGTTTTCCTGCATGCCAAGCATCGAGGTGACGCCAGATTTCAAGACGTGGCTAGTAACCCTCGCAGGGTCCAGGACCCCGGATGACCCCATCATACTCGATCCCGAGTATGACGCGTACAATATGCTGGAAGGGGGCGCCAAGATTGACGAGCTGAACCTGGGCTCTGTGAAGCTTGATGACTTGTGGCATTACAAGTTCGGGGATGCAGGTAAAGTACCTGGGAACTAAGACAGAGAAGGTCAGAAAGGGTCAGCTGCTGACTCTCTACGTGGCTTAGCATCCCATGTACAATGTATCTATTTTGTAGTGTCGCCGGCGGGTTCGTTTACTGTCTCTTGAACACTTCTGCTTCTACTTCTACTTCTAGGCTGCAACCTGTTCGGTCACCGTACCGTTATCAACTTTGAAATCGACGTCAGTGTATCATCCCCCAGGTTTAAGGCCTCGCCGTCCTTCTCACAAAGCATAATTTCACCCAGCCAACCAAAGATTATGACAATAGTCGAACCAATGCAAGGCTTGTGGGATGTCTCAGACAATGAGATCAGCGAAGGGGAACTAGACCAGTCCAGTGTGATTATTGGCACAGCATCCCGTGGGGCAGGTGAAGGGGACAAAGCATGGAGAGCCAAGGAATTGGACCGGCAGTGCGTTGAGGTTATGGAAGATCTAAGGCTTAACAAGCGACGCTGGGAAGAAAGCATCGGGCCCAACGATGTCCCGGTTCTAGAGGACTATAAGAAGACAACGCTGGCTCAAAGAAGAACCTATGACGAGTATGCTCCAACGGCACTTCACATCTTTGCCAAAGGCACCGACAAGGCCTTTTCAAGAACACCGAAAAACATCTGTATGAAAGTCATCCGATACCTCTTGGAACATAGGTACAACAGTTCCTGCGATCTATACCAAGGAGAAAGCGGAAAAGAGGAGCTTGTCTTGAAGATAGCCATGAAACACAACAATGACGGATTTCTTGATTGCGTCTTGGAGTGCTGGCCCGAGAAAGCGCCGGATCTTCTCAACATCCAAGATAGTGATGGCAAGAATTGTATCCATCATGTATTTGACTGGCCTTTTACATCAAAGCAAGATGGAAACGGCAAGGAAAGGTTTCTGGACCGCGCACAAAAGCTTGCCGCCAAAGCAAGGGCGAACACACTTGCTGCCATGGATAGAGATGGCAACACGCCGATTCATTACGCGATGCACTATCGGCAGTGCCGTGGGAGGCCTGACCAGTACGTTGAGATGGTGAAGGAAATGATACGAAAGGGCGATGAGGCTATGAGGGCCAGCGGCACTGCATCCAACAAGAGAGGAGAGTCTCTGATTCACTACTGTCGTCACACTAACGCAGAGTTCATGGGAGGACAGAAATCACAAGTGAAAAAAGAGACGAGGCACACCGCTAAAGATTCAGACAACCATTTACCTATCCGGAACACAAAAGACCTGCCGCTGCGAGAAGGCAAAAAATCACGACTGCATGCCGACGAAGTCAAATCTATAACTTTCGAAGAACAGACAAGAAACCTGTTTGAGACTCCCCGTTACCCAGACAAGTTCGGGATTCGACATCAAAACACAGCTTCTCTTCAAATTAGCATGCCACCCCTGGAGCTTCAAATACGCAAAGAGTTCCCTCAAATGCCACAGCCACTTCGTCGGGTAGAGCATGGTAGTTTTGGCGAGGACGAAGCAAAAGGGAAAGAGGGAAAGAAGCTCCCCGCCAGGAAGCCTCTCAATAAACACCAAAAGTGTGCCCAAGACCTTTTGGAGTTTCTCACAAAGCACTACATTCGAACACGTTCAGACTTGGAAGCCCGCAATCTGATATATGAAAAGCAATCATCTGGTGAGTTGTTTTAGCTATGCGATCGGGCAGGCAACCACTATTTACTTACAAATCACTCAAGACATGAACAAAAACCTATACTTTGATGCTTCAGGCAAAGAAGATGCCGGTGCCATCATCGAACTACTGAACAGAATGGAGATGGGTGGTTTTGCAGAGACACTCTCTTATGTGTACCTCCCTACTGTACTCCATGTCGAACCTCAGAGCCAGCTCAGGAGGAAGAACTACGAAGCGAACTCTGGAAGAGCGGTTTCGAAGTCACTACGAGGAAACAACAAGCCTGGACGTGATATTTTGGTTGACGTCTTCAACAAGCTACATCAGCTTGGAGTGAGAAGTATACTGCGGCTATGTGTCGAGGACAGAGACCCTCCTTCACACTCTGATGCTTCTATTGAGAAGGCGATAAGGGGCAGCGAGTCGCTTTTGCAGACAGCAGAGAGTCGAGTTAACCGACCGATCTCAGTTGAGACATGGTGAGTATCCTTACATGAGGTTCTCATAGTGTTGATGAAGCGTGTTTTCTACATTGGTTACTAATCTCATATTTCCCCAGGGATTGGCGTAAGCCAGACTTGAGCATCGACGTCATTGAGTATGCAGCCCCAACCGTGGAGCAAATAAACCTATACTGGAGCGGTAACCAAGCTGTACTAAGAGCATGGAGTTGCCTCGAAGGCATTCCGAGACTGTACACGACAACTGCAAGGAGGCTGAAGAAGGTCACAGTTTACGCAGCACCAGTAAGTTAACTGTGTTTACATCTGCATGAATTTCATGTAACGAAAACAGGGTCTCGAAACCCGGGAGAGGATGGACAACTCGCTGCGTCGGTTCGAGCAGGATATCCGCTCAATCACGAGCTGTCCTGAAATCCAGGTCGAGATTCACCACCGTATGGAGGGCCTTTTCACGAAGCAAGACATGATTGAAGAGGTGGGGAACTCATCTGGTGGGCAGGTAGATGGGAAGCAGCACGTATGGGTCAAACGGATGGAAGAGTTCCGAGGTGCCTTGGCCCAGACTCTGGGACTCAAGGAGATAGACGTTAAAAGGATCAAGGTGGGATATGACCGTGAAAAGTTCTACCTGCGTCCTAATTTGCTTATTGCTTCTAGGTGGCTTTAATCGACGACGGCGTTGAACTCAGCAGTCTCGACACTTACAACAACACTGTAAAAGCCTCGGGTCTCAGCTATTGCCCCCGAAGCGATCGTGGAGCCGAGAGACCCTGGCACCGCTCCAATACTGGCCACGGCACTATCATGGCCAACATGATTGTGAGACTGAACCCTTGGGTCTCTTTATATGTCATGCGGGTGCAAGACGGGAAGTCTCTTGACGGTGAACGAACGATCTATGCGGAAAGCGCTGCCCGAGCCATTCGAGGCGCGATAGACCTAGGAGTCAACATCATCTCCATGTCTTGGACGGTGAAGCAGAAAGTGGCATCGACGACAGGTCAGGCAAGAAACGAAAATGGAGCAAGCAAGCTGACGGCCGAGGAAATGCATATCAAAGAGCTCCAAGAAGCCATTGATGCTGCTGTTGAAGCCAGGATACTCATGTTTTGTTCGGCAAGTGACGATCTTCAGGCCAGTTCTATGGATTCACTTCCGTTTCGCCAGCGGCCTGGCTACATCTTCCGCATTGGCGCAGCACACGCAGACGGGCGGCGGAGTTCCTACTCCGAGGACAAAGAGAAGATAGATTACTTTTTCCCTGGCAATCAGGTGGCTGAAGCGTGGAATCCCCGGTCCTCAGACACGGTGAAATATCACGACGGGTCCTCTGTCAGCACTGCTCTGGCCGCTGGCTTGGCCTCTTTGATCATGTACTGCGCCGCTATATCCGGCCAGTACCAAACAGAGAGTAAGCCGGCTGAATTCAACCGTTATGTGAAGCTTGTGGATGCTTTGCAGGATAGGGATAATATGAAGCGGGCTTTCGACAACATCGAGGATCCGAAACACCTCGATAGGAAGTTTTTACCGGCGTGGGAGGTATTTGGACCGGTTGCGGACCGGATGAAACAGGAGAGGGACAGGAACAAGAAGATGGACGAGCTTATAATTTTGGTTTCAGATTTGTGTAGTAAGATTAGGTAGATCTTGACGACTTTGCTGTTGTTCACTTAAGAGTATTACGAAGAGAATTGCTTGTGATTTGTTTTGGTATAATTTTCTAAGCTACATGGTACAAGGACGACATGGCCGATTAGCTTGGCGAGATAGTTTGCTAGGTCGTTATCATGTACTACAGATTAGAATACATCCTGAACAACTCACCATCGAGGTCAGGGATCAACGTAAATTTCGAAAACACACTTCGGGCAGGACATACATCATAACATTGCAATGAAGCTACCTAACTATAGACATCAGCCAGCTTTCGATCAAATCAAGCACTAATCTGAATCGTACACAAATTCATCAGACACGACTCTCTTCTCACTCTGATATTTCTGCCCAAAATCTACCGGTTGCTGACCATGATATACACGGAGTTGGTCCATCGTGGACCTTAGAGTGTCATGGTCTAAGCACCCTAACCTAGCTAAAGCGTAGCAGATTTCAATGACATAACTTTGGCTCCTATTCGTCTTTTCGTGTCGCGGGATGGTGGCGTTTTTGAAGATGTCAGTCACGTCTTTAAAACGAGACCTTGAAATTCTGCTCACAGGGATCAAGGGCAAGCAACAGAGCGACTTTTGTGGATCAGACTTCAAGTAATTCGTTGTCAACGGCCCTCTCCTTCGAGTTCGGATGGCTTCATAAGTATGCCACTTCGATCTCTTCTCGTCGTATATGGTAATGGCCCAGTGATAGTAATTTCCCCCAGAAGGTTCATAGACTGCAATATAAATGGAGATCCAGTGGGCCTCCTGGCTACTTGCCCTGCTCTTTTTCTTAGGCATAATTGTCAGCTTTCTACGACTTAAGTTCAATTGGGATTGTGGGTTGAGTTTTCGGGTGTTTGTGTTGAGAAAGAGGTCTTTCATGTCGCGAGGTCAACTGTACTTATATCGCGAATCGATGGGTCCAAGAACGGGATTTCATGTACACATTGGAACAAGATGCGGAACGTGGCATGTGAGTCTGTCAGAATGCGAAGAACAAAATCTGTGTGGGACCTAACGCAAGAGGCTGTGGGAGAGTGTTGTTTGTTCCATGGAACAAGCGTCGAGATAATATGTAGATGTAGAGTTGCTTTAGGTCCCACACCAACTTTGTTCTTGCTCGGTCTGAAGGCTTACTTGACTACCAAGTCTAACGTTACACTAAAGAGCAATTTAGTAGCCATAAAAGAAATACACAAATAACTGAACTTGGAACACGTCACAATGCATTGTTAGCGGTACATTTTGCTCCGATTTAGGTCTAAGGGCGCCAATACTTTGTACTCCTTTTAGGACTATTCGACAGGACTATTTGTAGTGACTTGTTGGGAGTTGTAGTACTTGGCGGACCAGAACTATAGGAAGTGGCCAATAAGGACTCCAAATCACAGATTGAACGATGGCATCCAAATAAGAGCTGCCTGTTAAAGGAGAGGACTTGGGATCTCGTCGCGAACCTGGCCTTTCCGCTCCCAAATGCATGAAACTCGTTCGCTAATCTGATAGTATCTGGGGGCCGTTCAGATCGAGTATCCACCTTTGATCTGACCTAGTGATGCAGTAGAGCAGTCCCTGAATATGAAATGTATGGACAACAATCGCAATCAGTTACGATGTAAAAGCGTAGACGTGATTTCTCCCGACCTTCTGTCCTAATTCGCCGCTGGGCACTGAAATAGGCTTGTAGGATTCGGATCCATCGCCCCTCGCAGCAACTTCCGGGGATGCAGCTAGGAAAGGTGGGACTTCGATCAGCGATGGACACTCGAATTCTAAGAAAACCGCAAGATCAACTAAAGCCTAATATGAATATTCACTTCCAAAGTTTTGATCAAAAAGTCACACCTGTAGACAACATCAAGAGCACCAATCGCGACCCCGTCATCGACTCGCACCCCACGTCACCTCGCCGTGACATGACAGGCATGTACGACGCGTCACGTCATCGACCCGCGGACTTCCCTTCCCTCCCAGGCCCTTGGCATCATGGCATCCATCCCACTTCCCCAATTCCAATCCCGACACTCACTCCATCCTCCTTCAACCAACAATCCCCCAGTCCATCGCGCATCCATCCCCACATCAGCTTCCCCGGACCTGCTCCACCCGAACACCCGCCGCCTCCGATCCGCAATGCCCGCCGTGACTACCGACCACCGCGGCGACGTCGCCGCCGTCGCCGGCGAAAAGGCCTCCGGGCTGTACTCGTACGCCCAGCGCTCCCTCGACCGCGTCGTCTCGCCCTCGTCCCGCCAGCGCGCCTACGACCAGACGGCCGAGTTCGCCGCGGACCGACCCGTTCTCTTCGTAAGCCGGTCCGCCCAGCCTATAGCCCCCCCGCCATCGCTGACAAGTTCGTTTACGTAGTCCTTCATCGTGGGACAGTTCCTGTTCTCCTTCCTCCCCGTCCTCCTCTTCGCCACCTTCTCGCTTTCCACCGTTGCATTTTCCCTCGGCGTCGCTCTCGTCTTTGCCCTGTTCTGGATCAGCGTCGCCTTCATGGTGCTCGTGCCCACGCTGCTGCTCACGTCGTCCATCGCCGTTCTCATCTGGGGTTGGGCCGTCGGGAGCTTCCTTATCGCCCGATGGCTGTACAACCACGCCCCTGTTGGTGCTTATGCCGATGACAAGAGCGTTGGTGTCGTGAAGAAGGAAGGCGCAGTGGATGGCTACAACTTCAACTGATGAATGGTTTGCTTTGTCAAGTGCTTTAACTGATGTTGGTATTGGGTGGGATGGTTTGGGAGGACATGGATGGAATAGGCTTGGCTTTGATGATTACGACCGTCGTTGAAGGCATGGGATACCCAAGGAGTTTTGACGGTTTTCGTCCAGCCTGGCCTGGCTGGCTAATTACTTTGCGGTTGATCAAAAGGAATGGGATCCCATGACTGGGGCTTTTAATTATCGTTTGGTTCATGGGCGACTACGTAATACACTTACAACTTCAAGCTCGCTTCATATTGAGCAACACAAGGTGACCTTGCATGTGATCGTCACTCAGTATTCAGAAAAGTGTGAATACCAAATCTGCCGCAGTATTCTATTCCCCATTAAGAGGCTAAACCTCCACCCTTGTCTATCTCATCAACCGTACACGGTGATACATTACAAATACAGACCCTCCGGCTCACCCTCCTGCTTCGTGCGTAGCACTCTTTCGCGCGCCGATCGGAAATCCGCCATTTGGACCCGCATGCGACGCTCTCGGAGCGCCAGCAGACCAGCCTCGGAGCAGATGGCCTTGATGTCAGCACCCGAAAGGTCGTCCTTCTGCGAGATGAACTCTTCCAGCTCGACATCTTCGTTCAGGCTCATCTTGGACGTGTGCAGAGTAAAGATCTTTCGCTTCGTGTTTTGGTCGGGATTCTCAAACAGAATCTTTCGGTCAATACGTCCGGGTCGGATCAGGGCTGGATCCAGGGTCTCGATCTTGTTGGTGGCCATGATGACCTTGACGTCGCCGCGGTCGTCAAAACCGTCGAGCTGGTTGAGAAGCTCCAACATAGTTCGCTGGACTTCTCGCTCACCGCCCGAGGTGGAATCGTATCGCTTCGTACCGATGGCGTCGATCTCGTCAATAAAGACAATCGAAGGTGCGTTTTCTCCTGCGACCTGAGTTTCGTTAATACATGTGCATAGCGAGCTTGTTGAGACGGCTTACCTGGAACAGCTGTCGCACTAGTCGTGGACCGTCACCAAGATACTTCTGGATCAGCTCACTGCCCACAATACGCAGGAAAGTGGCAGAAGTCTGGTTGGCAACGGCCTTGGCAAGCAGCGTCTTTCCGGTTCCGGGAGCACCATAAAGGATAACACCCTTCGGAGGCTTGATACCCATCTCCTCGTAAAGCTCGGGATGAAGCAATGGCAGCTCCACCGACTCTCTGACCTCCTGAATCTGTTGCTCCAGACCACCGATGTCCGCGTATGACTCTGTAGGTGCCTTGTCTAGCTTCATCACGCTGACGATAGGGTCGGCATCATCCGTCAACACGCCAACAATGCTCACGCTCTTATGGTGGAGCAGAACACTGGCACCGGGCTCGAGGAGGTCCTTGTCGACGAAGCTCATGATGCTGACATAGTACTCGGGGCCAGTCGTACTACTGACAATGGCATGGTCATCATCAATCAGCTCCTCCAAGGTTCCAACTCCCATGGGGCTTCCACGCATGTCATCGACACGACCACGCTCATCGGCTAACCGGTCGACATCGGCGTCAGGGCCAGCAACGGCTCCCTCCTTGGCGGCCTTGGCCTTGCGTAGGCGCTCCTGGTTCTCGACATACTCCTCCTCGAGCAAAAGGTGATCGTGGATTCGCTGCATTCGAAGAAGACGGAGCTTGCATCGGCTGGTAGGGTAGACGGCAGGGAGCTTGGCAGCGGCGGTGCCACCACCAGCCTTTCTTTTCTTGCGACCGACGCGGGTCGTTGGTCGTGGCGGAGGCTCGTACTTGGGCTTATCCTTCTATCAAGGTGTTAGGATGCCGATAATGTGAGTCGGGGGTGCAATTCACTTACCTTCTTGTCCTTGTCCTCTCTTCCCTCTCCACCCATGCCAGATTGTCCTTGACCCTGAGGAGCTGTTGTCAACACTTGCAAGCGTCCAGAATGAGCCAGGGAAGCTTACCATCTTGTCTGGCCAAGCTCAGCGAGCTTATGTTCTGTGCGTTCGATGAGGCAGAGGTTGTGTGGCCGGATGTGGTTCGGTCGCGGTGCTGAAGGGAGGTTGGATGTTGATAGAAGGTCGAGGTCGAGTCCGGCCAGCTTAGTGATGATGAAAGCCAGGCGCTACAATCAGGCGCCAGGAAACACGACAGCTCGAAAAGCGGATCACGTGCTGGAGGTGAGCCTTGCACGTGACTTCGTCGCTTTCATGTTAACGAAAGCTGAACCCAGCCAGCGTGAGAGTGTCGAGCGTTGTGAAAGCACAAATCTTTTGCAATCACTAACGCTGATTGGAAAATACATTTATTGAAAATTTGCTTTTTCACTGTCAAGATGTCGGCTTGGTGCTGCACTCAGGGTCTGAAGAGCTCATGACACGACGATTCAAACCACGGTTAACTTTCAGTCTCACAGCCGAGACTTGGAAGAAGCAGTGACTGTGTTTAAAGAATGCTGACAATCCATTCCCAAGCAGCGTCAGGCACAATTAGCTTATGCTGCTCATTGCAATTCACCAGCTCCGAATTGTACCAGTGGTTATCGGATAGATGCCATTGAAAAGCTTCGAGATGTTTCGAGACAGCAACACAGCACGATGACTGGGTAGTTCTGAAGTACGGAGCAAGGTGCTGCATTAAAAGGGACAATGACGAGGCCATCCCTTGCCTAGAGAAGCCAGCCCTGTGTGTGTAAGCGTCAGCACAGAAATGCGATGCCTCGGCCAAGACGTCCAGCAAGGCCTCGTTTGATGAGCACAAGCGTCGACGAAGCCCGCGTCTGGTGCGCTCATCATCGCCAGCACATCGCACCTCAGCCGACTCAGAACACCCTCACACAAAAACCATCCGCCCTCGTCTCCCACACCCTCACCAGCAACACCAAATTACGCGTAGCTCTGCTCCCTGTTACACAGCTTGCCCTTTTTCCCAATCCCGAAAGCGACAAGCGAGGTGCCGACCAGCTGGACGGTTGGCCGCTCCCCGCAGCACGCTAGAGCCTAGCGCCCTCTCTTCCTGGTGCATCAGCCGCCGGGATGATGGGCAAAAAGCTGAAGGTGTGCCGTCGCAACCATGTTCGCCGGCGCCATGACGAGAGGGACGGGGTGTGGTGACGCTGATGAAGGCGGCCAGAGGCGGGAGCCACGATGGACTATGGACCCCTTTCCCGTCGGCCTGTGGAGAGCCCTGCCCTGTGCTACCGTGGAACTGGCCGGTCACCACTGACGCTCACTAACGACCGCTGGCGATTATGGACGACGCCCACTGACCACCCGCGGCCTTCCCAGCTGCATCTGCTAATCCATGCCAGCCAGCACGCCTAGACAAAAGACTAAGTAAGCTTGCCACCAACCGCCAAAACCCAGACGTCTCCTCCGCTCTTCGCCTCCTCCCCCGAAGTAACAGATACCTTCCTTCTCGCCCTTCTCCGTCCGCCAGCAGCATCACCGTCCTCCAGAACCGAGCTCGACGACCCAGACATCCTTGACTTCCATCTATCCCGTCATCCCCACCCCGCACCGCCCCCCACCACCGCCGCCAAGATGAGTCGAGAACGCCGTCTCATGAAGGAGCTCGCCGATATCCAGGCCGACCGCGATAGCTCAGGCGTGTATGCGACGGCCGTGTCGGAAGGCGACGTCACGCACCTCAAGGGCACCTTTCCCGCGCCCCCTGACACTCCCTACGCCGGCGGCACGTTCCAGGTCGACATCCAGATCCCCGTCACCTATCCCTTCAAGAGCCCGACCATAAAATTCGACACCAAGATCTGGCATCCCAACGTCAGCAGCCAGACCGTATGTGTGCCCCCGCCTTGAGACAGGGACGGAAAGGGAGAAAAAACCCTCGGCTAACCGAAACTTTCGCTTTTCAGGGCGCCATCTGCCTCGACACCCTCGGCTCCGGCTGGTCTCCCGTCCAGACTATCAAGACCGCTCTCCTCTCCCTACGCATGCTCCTCGAGTTCCCCAATCCCAAGGACCCACAGGACGCCGAGGTCGCAAAGATGCTCATTGATCATCCGGAAGCCTTCGCCATCAAGGCCCACGAGTGGGCTGTCAAGTACGCCGGTGCTCCACAACGCGATGTCGACCTCAGCAAGTGGAGGAGCGATGGCCAGACCAGTGCGGCCGTGGCCAGCGACGATAACAGGTATGTTTCCACCGCATGGGCCCGGATTCTACTCTCTGGATTGGCTTGCCTCGGACTAGTCGTGTGGGTTGTACAGACAGCTGACCAAGGTGGAATTAGGTACATGGGATACAGCAGGGAGCTTGTCGACCGCTTCGTCAACATGGGTTTCGACGTCGAAGCAGTAGTTAACGCTTTTGTCTTCGTGGGAATCGATCGCAACGGTGGCCAAGACTACGAACTCGAGGAAGCTTACATGGGAGACATCACCGCTCGCCTCCTCGGCGAGCAATAAACACCCGGACCAACCTGAACAGGACACAAGCTACAAGCTACAACAGACCGCATACATGGGAAGGGGAGTTTTGCTTTTTTGGGCATTAGACAAGTCGCTGGGACACCCTGATGGCTGCCATCTGTACATACAGCCTGGTCCTAAGGACTCGAGCAACCGGAAGAGGAGGTAGTGGAGTACGGATACTAGCGACCCGCATGATACTATGAGCGAACTTCTTCAAGGAAAGGAGAGGGAACAGCATATTTGCGATTCGGCGTTGAAATGGATATCCCCAGCCTTTGTAGAATCTGAAGCACTCCATACCACTACGCACTACGCATATCGTCACAGCTGGTGAGGGGTCCCCTGATGTGTTCTTTTGCTTTGACGCCTGCTTTTCATTCTACTCCGTGGTATGGTCAAACCCGCTCAGTAATTTAAATAAGACCTTGTATGGCGTATATGGATGTACACGCGCCCAAATGTCATGGCGTTCGCAATCCAGCGTCCGCGCCAGCCAGACCAATCCTTGTTCTATCAGGGTACGATGGAAATCACGGAACAAATGCAATCAGCCCACAGTGAGCAGTCCCGGCGTCTGACCGGACTCTACTAAGCTCACTCGATCCCAAGCTCTAGCTCTTCCCTCCCCCGCCGAACTGCCCAACGGACGCGTCGAAACAACAAGGAAACGGATGATTAAGTTACAGGAGGTCTCGGCGGACGAACTCGTCGTACAGAGCCTTACCGAGGCTGGCGGGTGAGCGCTCGACGATGACGCCGGCGTCCTCGAGGGCCTTGATCTTGGTGTCGGCACCACCCTTGCCGCCGGAGACGATGGCACCGGCGTGACCCATTCGTCGGCCGGGGGGAGCGGAGATACCGGCGATGAAGCTGACGACGGGCTTGCCGCCATTGACAGTGTTGTTCGACTTTAGGAAGTCGGCAGCATCCTCCTCGGCGGATCCACCAATCTCACCAATCATGATGATGCCGTCGGTGTCGGGGTCCTCGGTGAAGACCTTGAGGCAGTCGATGAAGTTGGTGCCGCTGAAGGGGTCACCGCCGATTCCAACGACGAGGGACTGGCCGAGACCGGCCTGGGTGGTCTGGTTGACGGCCTCGTAGGTCAGGGTACCGGATCGAGAGACGATACCAATGCGACCGCGCTTGTGGATGAAGCCGGGCATGATACCGATCTTGCACTGACCGGGGGCGATGATGCCGGGACAGTTGGGGCCGACAAGACGGGTCTTGGACTGGGTCTTGAGCATATCGGTGATGCGAACCATGTCTGGAGGGGTTCGGGTCAGACAACGAGATGTGCATGTTTAAGGATTGGCAACTCACCATGCTGGGGAATACCCTCAGTGATACAGACGATCAGAGGAATCTCGGCCTGGAGAGCCTCCTCGATACCAGCGGCAGCCACAGGGGGACTGTTGTAATGTTAGTCGCGCTTCACCGCTGCGGGGCGCTGTTTGGGACGTACGGGACGAAGAGGGCTGTGGCGGTAGCACCCGTCTCCTGGACGGCGTCGTAGACGTTCTTGAAGACGGGCAGGTCGAGATGAGTCTGGCCGGCCTTCTTGGGGTTGGTTCCACCGACGACCTTGGTTCCTATTCAACACCATATCAGCCTCGACTGCACCCCTGTCACATGCATCATGACATGTGTCGCAACATGGATGCGGTCTGGAGCGTACCGTATTCGATTGCTTGTTGTGCGTGGAAGCTACCCTCTGCATCAGTGTCGGTCCTCCGCAACGCTCGAGACGGCAGCGAAAACTCACGTTCCCTGCTTTCCGGTGAAGCCCTGGAAGATGACCTTGGTGTCGCCGTTGATGCGCAGGTTGTTGATGGTCTGGGAGTAGGGCGACGAGCTGTACGAGCGACGAGCGACGTTGCGCAGCGACGCAGCGCGGGCGGCGGATCTGGAGATGGACTGCATGATGGCGGCTCGGAGGGGAGAGAGAGAAAAATCAGGAGAGCGAGGACGACTTCAGGACCAAGGCTGCGGTTCTTGGATCTCGAAGCTCAAAGGGGGGAGGGGATTCGCAGGTGATTTGTTGGGTCGGCTTGGAAGGAGCTTGCAGTGAGAGGGAAAACGTCGATGACACCCAAGAGCTCGGGAGGTTCGTACCAAGATTGTCCCGTGGCAACACCTTACCCAAACAGGATGCGCTGTGAAGTGCCCTGGCCGCTACGGAAGGTCACGGAGACTGCTCTGCCGAGAGTCGGCAGCCGGGTACTATTGTTCCGACCGTTGCCGCCGAGACAGTGGCTTGACGGTTTGATGCAAGAATGCCCCCCAATGCCCGTCTCGGCCACGCCTCGGCGAGGGAGAGCCACTCAGCAGGCCGTTTTAGAGGGTCTTTACGTATTAGAGGTGCTCTAGAGGGCTTTTAGAGGGGCCCTGGAGGGTCTCTGCAGGGCCTCTGCAGGGTCAAGCAGGGCCAAGCAGGGCTCTCTGTGCTCTCTCGTGCGGCTAATGACGGGCTCCCGGTGAAGGTGCGTCATGCCCTCTCGCTGTAAATGCTTTTCCAGAGGTTTTGGCAGAAGCACATCCGTGGTTAGGGCCTATCTAGCAAGCGCTAGTTGTCTTTGCACAGCTAATGGTGGGATGTGGAATTGCAGTTCCCTTCGCTCTGGAAACGGGTTTACCCCCTCAGTTCCTGTATTTCCATGTCTGGACTTTGTGTCCAAGGCGAACCTGAGCTTTGTAGTAGTGCTGTCGCATTACAGAGAATCCTCTTGATTTTCCTTCCCAGCTTCTCTCCATTATCCTTGATATCCTGGCGATCCCCCAAAGGTTGTTTTTATTTTTCTCTGAGTGTCTCCACAGGGAAAGCAACACCGCCGACGCGCCGGACTTTAAGTGCCGGCGAGAAACCCTCACGAGACTCGGGGGTTGTTCACCGCGGCGCTGACCGAGGCACGGCAGGTTTTGCCCATTGTCATCTGGCCAGTCCGGTATCAGGTGCCTCGGTCCGGCATTTTTCATTGGCGAAAGGAGCGTCTCTCGCAGGGATAGTGATAAATATCTTCAGATCTTGGCCTGACTTGTGCTGCTGTGCAGGCCGCTGGAATGTCACTTGACGTCCACTGGCTTTCAGCCAGTTTATGGCCAGCACCGTGCATCACGTTTCTCAAGCCCTGATGCATTGCAGGAAAATATCCAAATGATAACTGGCACCAAGACTTCCTCTAACTCATGTAGTTTACAGTCTTCATTCTCATCATCGTCGCCGCTGGGCCCGATGAGAGAGACGCGCCATTTTTGTACTAGCAGACGTCCTCCGAACCAATCCATCCATCAGATCTGTATCGCGAAAAGGGCCCTCATTCATTCAAATCACAGTCCATGTTACAAACGTAGAAAAAAACCGGGATTTCATTTTCATTGCCCTCCATATGCCCTTCATTCGTCCGTTCCTCTCCATACACCCTCACCATGTTCTTCATCCCTTTTATTTCGTCATTCACGTAGTCCTGGAGTCCAATATTGATGTGTCCAAGCTGTCTCCTTCACTTCTCCTCCGTCGCTTCTAAGACATTGTCTCGACATCTATCGTAGTAGCTTCTAGACTATGTCAGCGACACAAAGAATTGTAGACTTGGGTCGGAAAGCCAAGCTCACCGTTCTCGACGAGAGTAAACGACAGCAGTGTAAGCCGTTAATGAAATGTACTCAAGGCGGGAGTCCGTCGATTCACGAGAGGAGGTTAAGGCCATGCTAGAGAAACAAAATGTCAGCAACGTTTTTGCCAGCAGGAGGCGCAGTTTCCGAATACGCGCCGCGTCCAAGGCATGAGGCGAAAGAATGACGAAGACTAGAGAAATTAAGGCTCACCATTAATTGCCGGTTTCCGAAGAGCAGATGCAATTCTGGAAAGCTGCGGCTCAAGATGGAGAGCAAGATGAGATAGACCCGCGCACCGCAAACTGTGGTGCCAGAGAAGCCAAACCCGCGAAGCCACGAGGCGACTGCTCAAAAGCGAGTCACTTTCCACGCCCGGAACGAGGCCCGAAGTTTGGCAGAGTACGCGGCAAGTCCTCTGACAGAAGCGGATGCTGGAGCACTAGCCCTCCTGCGACTTCCATGGTGTCGCGCAAGTTGCTGAGAGACAAGAATAAGCATTTTTGAATGGAGAAGTGGAGGAGGATGTGTGATGTTCGATGTTTGATGGTCGGTGTTTGATGTGTGATGTGTGATGGAGATGGAAGGTAGGAAGTAGGAAGTAGGAAGGAGAAAGAACGTGGAAAACGGAAAGGGATTATAAGTAGTAAATGGTGAAGAGTGAGTGCGAAAGTGAGTGTAAAAGTGTAGGTGAATCATGGCAAGTAGTAAATGGTCGCACGCACAGGGCATACCAGCTACAGTGCCCACGACACAAAGGGATTGGGAATGAGTGCGGATGATGAATCAATGCAAGTGATAATCGGTTACGTGGTAGCCATGGCGTACGATACGGGAATGACCTCCGCGCCCGTCTCCCTTATAACACCATCCAAATAAGGTGAAGCCAAACCAGAGAACACCAATACTCGCGGCCATGAGACTAGCCAAATACAGCTGTCCAGTCTGGGTTTCGAGTGTTGGCAGAGCTGAACGTCGTACTGTAGTAAAAGATACTCAGATGAAACGTAAATAAGAACACCACCACTGCCTGCGCTCCCGTGTAATCCTCCACCCGCAGGCTCCGAGCAATAAAGGGCCATCTCACAACGCTCCAACACACCGATACCAGCATGCTTGCGGCATTGGGTAGGCTGAAGAAGAAAGCGAAACGTAAAGCTGGCCAAAGAGGGTTGTCGAACTTTGTCGTTGAATCCGCCGTGGTGAATGCGGCAACAAGAATAAGGTGGTTCAGAAAGGCAGGCACCGTGTCTTTCATGAAAGACACCTTTTTCTGATCTTCCTTCCCCTCGTGAGACGATCCAGTTTCTTCGATCCAGAAAAACTCCGTCGCTGTGAACGTGGCAATAATGAGTGTTGCTTGAGCGAATTTGCCACTCATACAGGACGAGGCTGCCGTGCCAGCTTCTACATTGAGCCAGACCCAGGGAGAGGCTATCTCCAGAAGGGTCCAGAAGCACGGTGCAAAGTGCAGTAACACGGGCGTCTTGGAGACGAAAGCCAGAACAGCCCGTGTTTCTGGCATCAAGGGAGATGTCTCCATCCCCAGCGGACCGAGAAGAGGATGGCTGCGTTCTGCACTTAGATTCCAACGATCCCGCCACTTTGGCTCTGGCGGGGACTCAGTCCAGTCCATCGACTGCGCACAGTAGATGATCACTTCGCCAAAGACGAGAGAGATAAAGTACATCAAGGCCCAGGCTTTAGTCCACGGGATGCCCTGCATGGCGACCAGCTTGACAGTCTGGCACGGCATGCTTCCCAGGGTGAGGATGAACAGCCGAACGAACACCGAGCTCTCAGCAGACTCGTAGTCTCTAGCTATCGATTCGCCTGCGAAACGACGGCGCAGTTCGTAGCGGGCGTGGGAGCGGGCGCGAAAGGGATCAGCGACGTAGCCCACGAGCAGAAGGAACAGAAAGTAGGCGACGTCGGCGATGCACAGGATCGGTGATGCCCGCGCGTAGAAGCGGTAGTTGCGCGAGTCCCTATCGAGGACTCTGCCGCAAGGCTGGGCCATGGCGCTGAGAGCTAATGGTACGAGAGCCCACCAGGCCACTTGCCAAGTGACTGGGTTTGGCTCTGCTGCTATCTTGTTAGCTGCGATACTTCACGAGTCCTTCTTGGGACGATGCAACTCACTCGACGAGTCATCTGCCATGTCGTGTCTCAAACACCTCATCAAGAGAAGAAAAGCGACCAGGCTAGGTGGCTAGACCGCAGCCATGTGTTGGTTGAAAACGCAATTCCGGTTGTGATTCTTCAACCTCTTTGTAGCATTAGGTGAATGATGAAGGAAGACACCCAACAGAATTTCCTCAAGGTAATAGATGTAAATATGAACATGACCATCTTAGGAAGGGTGAAGGCGCTTCGTAGGGCACCCTTCTGAGATGATTGGCCCAAATTGCTGGCCCGTTGTGGTCTGCGCCTCTACATCAGCTCCGCCACAGTGCTTGCTTCTCCAAGGCATAGTCTACGGCTGAGGGGGAAGAAGCAGCCTTGCGTATTCCTTGACTAACCCAACATTCCCTTATCCAGGCATTCGAGCAGCTCTTTTAAGAAATGTTTAGGGCTCTATCCTGTTGGGCCTTTCACATTTAAGCCCGAGGCTGGCGACCTTGCATGTTCCATCGCCCATACGATAACTCAGTTGACAGGGACACACAAATTGTGCAGGCTAAGTTACAAAATAAGGTGATGGTAAGAAGATATGGCTCAATACTAGTACCCATACACACGAGGGATGTAAATCAGTCAACCTTGATACCCGAAAACACTCCCACAGCCACGGCGTAGCAAGCTGAACTAACAAAGTATGGCATCCCAAGAGCAAGGCCCCCAAGACCAATACCACGCACCCACAACGTAGCCATGATAGGTGCCCCAAGCAAGGATCCAACAGTTTTGACAAGCATGACAATGGAAAAAATATGAGTATCGGGGTTTGTCGTGTCGTCGTGATCCTTACCGTGCGGCGGTGAGACGGCTGGCGATTTGAGCAGCGAGAGGGTGAAGATGGGCAGCGCAGATCCAAGAGCATAGAGGAAGAGCGACGGCACTAGCATCCAGATCTTTGCGGCGACTGCGATGCCCAGCGCACCGAGCACAGACACCACCAGGCAGGCGTTGGCATATCGAACGTTGGCGCTGTCTGCGTTCTCGGTCCTGGGGACGGGGCCTCTGGGCGCGCGCCTTGAGTTTAGGAATTTGGGGACCACCACGGTGAGAAGAGTAAAGTTGACAACGGCTTTGCCGGATAGCAGGTATCCAGCTGATGCAAAGGTCCATTTGTATCTCTTGGATATGTATTGGACAAGAAGCTTAGTATCAGAGCTGGCAAGCGACGTGAGGAAGAAACTGAGGAGTAGTAAGGAAAAGTTTCGAGGATGGCTAGTGACGATGGTGTGCAGGGTGCGGAACCGTTGAATGGTAGAGTGAAGCAGAGATGGCTGAGAATCCTGAGCCTTGAGCAGCGGAGAGGACAGCAGAGGTTCTCTCTGTTCCTCGTCAGATATAGGATCGCTGGCCAAGGATTGCGTAGATGTTGGGATCATGATGATGGTGGGAACGGCAAGCAAGAGTAACAGAATTCCAAGCCAAAACGGCAGCCAGAGCAGGATAGTCATAGTAGCAGAGGCCAGCGCCGGACCAAGCAAAGCGACAACATACGAGACGGAGCTCATGTAGCCGAAATAGATGGCTCGCAGGACATGGTCGTCAGTAAGGTCAGAGGCAAGGGCGTACGTGATGGAGTTGAAGACGCAGTCTCCGCCAAGCACGGAGAGGGTCGGCCCAACGATGATGGCCTTGGTTGGTAGCAGCGAGTCAAAGTAACCCACGGTGATGGCCCATGACAGCATAAAGACGCGCGAGATGAGGTTGAGACGCAGAACCGCGCGGCGGCCCCATTTCTCCGCGAGGAAGCTGAGGGGAATGGTCATGACGAAATCTAGAGCACGTCGCATATCAGCGAGATTCGTATGAAGACCACCAAGACCAGAACTCACCTCCCCCAATCCAGATCGTATCCATCACGCCTTGTATCCAGCCGAGACTCGTCTGCACGGCGTCGATCTTGCACAGCTCCTCATCAACACTACCATCGGGGCCGACCACTGTTGGATCAGTGCTGGCGTAGTATTCCCGACATAGCCGCCTCTCAATGACTCTGTTGAGGGGCAGTTGATACAAGCTCATGGACAAGTTGATGAGTAGAAGCAGGCCAAGAACAGGAGCGACGGTGCTTATCCGCTGTTGGCGTGGACTGCGCCGTCTCGCACCAGAGGCATCATCATCAGATTCCGCCCCGTCGTGCAGGGCGCCAGGAACAGGCTCGGCATCAGCCATATCGCACACGGCGGCGGCCTATCCAAGATTCTAAAACTTAATGCTACTCACGATGCCGTGATTTATCTTCAGAGTTGGACGGTCAGGAGACGGAGGGATGACGTGTCGCTTCGTCGTGTTGTGACGGTAGGATGTTGTTTGCTGGCGCGCGATACGCACGGGGCCAGTAAGTACAGTGTCTCGCAACGCTAATTAATCCGAGTGTCTCAAAGCGTCAGCGCCAGACTTTCATCCTCCGCGAAACGACGCTTGTGTGGTCAGTAAAATGAGACTAATTAGATGGCAGGATTGCGTATTTTAACCCATTTTCTTGGTGTTTAATTGCGATTATGCGGCAAACTGACAATCGCTAAATCATAAGTTTGATTTCCTGCACTCATCCTGCGGCAATCCATCGTCACCTTAACAGCCCTCGATGATCTTAATCTGGGCGGTCACTGAGCGAACATTCTGACGTTACATGTTCAGATCTTGAGTCCAGCATCAACGCCACTGCTTCAATTATAGCGCTTTCATACAATTCGCAACACGTCCTTCTTCTCGTGATACCTCTGTTCCGCTCGACGTCGCCAACTCTCAGCACATGTCCACTTCCATGATATGTCGGGCCCCTGGTAGAGCCCGATTCTTCTGTAGGAATCCGAACTTGGGCCCTCCCTGACCAACACCAAATACCAGTCCTGTGTGTCAATTCTCGCAAGCCTCAGGCATACTACCGGTTCCCCATCGACCATATCTTCCGGGTGGTCGGCGTGGAACAGCGATATCCTGGCGTCATGCTGCGTAGCGAGTTCGCAATCGAGGTAGGCAATCACCTTATTCGACTTGAAGCACCGCTTCTCTGCGCGAGATACTCGAACGGTAGCGTATGATACCCAGCCAGATAGAGTCAACGCGGCAGAGGATAGTCCTCCTGTCTTCTGTGAACCTGTTGGGTTACATGTGACGTCAACGACGCGGGCAGATGTCTCATACAGCTCCGACCGTCGCCCCAGAGATGTCTTGTTGTGCTGGAACGAGATTTCGTCGGTCATAGAGGCCCAGGACCAACTCGGCGCGCGCCACGCCTTAAGCTTGCATCTTGTCTTGTCGGCGTTTTTGTTTTCGCACGACCACAGCAGCCCCTCAACCAAATGACTCCGCCACAAACCGGCTACATATTCATCCCCAAGGAGTCCAGATATTCGGCTTGCAAGACCTGACAACGCTGGGAAAGCATCCTCCTCCTTTGTGAGGTTTCCTATTAGAAGCGAATATCTTCCGACAATGGTGTACCAAAGATCTCGTAATTGTGCTGGAGTCACATCAGTCGTCTTTATAGATTGATTGCAGACCAGGCGTCGAAACTTCAGGTCTTCGGTCTGTTTATGGTCCTGACCACAATCGCAGGACACCATCGTGCGGCACTCCCATACGAGCTCCTTCTTCGCATAGTGAAGCATACGCGGAGATAGGAGTCGTTCCTGAAAGACCCATGCCCGGGTCAAAAGCGGCCATTCATCGTCATGTTGTTCAACGAGGCCGCTTTGGACATCCCAGTGCTTGATTCCACCTGGTGCAGAATAATTTAGTCGGACGTAGACATCTTCAGAAACCCCATGACCAATCTCGGATGAGGGAATGCGGTCGATGTGGACACGATTTCCTTTGCCCTCAATGTGAAGACCCTCGTCATGCCCTTTCGCTTTAGTAGCCGCTATGGTCAGAAACGCGTTTTCATAAATGGTGGCCATCTTCGCAGATTGCTGCTGCCATTCTTCAAAGGAATCTTGTACAATGCACAGCGAGTCTACCCAAAAGTATCGTATCTCAAGCCGACGACAGACTTCAACGGCATCTTGAAACGTTTTTGGCAATATGTCGATCGGGATACCAGTCCTAAAGTCCTCCAAGTCCCCGGCGAGGGTCCGCAAGGGTTGCTTCTTGCCCCAACAGTGGCTCAGGCAAGCGTAGTACTCCGGTTGATTCTGCGTCTCAATCAACCTGATCGGAGAGTCGAGGGAACCGCCGAGATCTAGCACGCGGTCTGGCAGGGGCCTGGGCTGCTTTTTGTTGCAGTGGGCATGCTCAGAGGTGCATGTCGAGATCCACGATTTGACTTTATGCATCGTTTCCTCGGACTCTGTATCGTTGACCGCTGCCACTGGAGCGGAAATGAGCGGGAGGTCCAGGCTTTTGGTCAAACAGTAGAACGTCAAACGAGGCCAAACTGTCGTGATGCCTTTCAGTTCCACGGCGATTGCATTTTCGTGTGGTCTCCAAGCCAGAATAATGTCATCTCCCGGGCGGTAGTGTTTCCATTGAAAGAAGAATGGATCTTCAGGATCGGTTGGTGGATAAAAGCGGTTGACCGCTGCGAACAGAATAGCATAATTGACGCAGCGCTCTCGGCTGCTTCGAAGATGAGAATAGTATATCGCGGAGTCACCCGTCGATGGCCAGCATTTGTCAAGGTTGTTGCAGACCTTGCATGCGGTTTTGGGTGGTTGTTTGCGTGACTTCAACCAGCCCCGTGGTTGATAGAGAAGCCAGACGATGCCTCGCGAAACCTCGTATAAGATCTCGATGTCGGTGTAGGAGAACGTCAATTTGCCTGTGATATCCCGAACCTGTCGCAAGTCCACCCATTTCGGCATCCTTCTAGAGTATGCAAGCCCCCATATCCGTTTTGCAAAGTAATGAAGGAGTTCGACCACGAGTGTAAAGAGACATCTGCTGATGCAGGCAGCGACCAGCATTGGGACTATCAGATCAGGGAGATGAAGCGTCTTAACCTCCGGGTGATTTTCGAAGTAGACGTGGGCGCCGATGAGACAGGGCGCGAACCAAACGATAAAGTGTATCGCGAAGGATGTCCAGCTGCAGAGCAAGTTGTAAAGTGTGAGTGCGACGGACCACAGGGCTTCGCGGGCGGCTTCGAGAATGATGGACCGGCGCAACAGCCGTCGGTTCTTTTCGCGTTGTAAGAAGTCCTGTGGATCCATAGCAGGTACTTGAAGGCCCGAAGGATGCGAGTAGTTGCGCTATCTGCTTGATCAGATGGTAATCTTGAGTTGAGGTGCGATTGCTTTATTAGTAGGTCGGGGCGGTTCGATAGTATTGGAGGCTGCGCCCCATTTCTTAGACACCTACTAACTGTACTCTCAAGTGTGCTGCGCCTGCCTGGTAGCTTAGGTTAACAACAAGGCTCTACTACGTGGTTATGCTGGTGGCTGCATGCCAATATCAGTTGCGCAAACAGGGCCCCCGGTTCACAAGTAACACGAACGACGACTATTAATCCGCAGCTTGTACCTTTGTTCAGATTTGCTTCTCAACAATCTGCGACATGTACGGGATCCAGGATGCACCACTGAGACAGATATGATCATCACTTAGATGGGATCACCCCCCGAATGAAAGGCCAAACTCAGACGATAAACTATGTTTCTAGATCTAAATAAGCTGGCGTATGAACCAAACCCTAGTAGCCACTCGGTTCTGAATGAATTATTCCAACAGATACGTCGTGGCATCTGAACAAATTTCTCGAGGCTCAGGATGTAAGTGGGCAGTAACTTGAGCAACTTGCACAGTCGCCTGGCTATTGCACCTTTTCCTTGTCTAACCGCGTGGCATCTACTCCGTAAATTTCTGGCACTGCTTAAAAGGGCCAAGTTACTGCGTTATCATGCTCTTGGATTCATGCCATCTTATAGAAGCACAACATCCCGTCGACGGAGTATTTAGCTGACCACGCCTGAGATCGCGGGTAAGTCAAGCGAAATCGTCACAGCCTCATTCAGCTATTATCAAAGATCCGCAATCCTAAGCTCTGAAAAATATTTCCTCTAACAAAGTCCTTCAGACAGTTATACCGTCTTTCTCTCTGGAAAATCCTAAACTACGTAATTGTGCCAAAAAACCACCCCTCGCCAACTGACCTACCCTGTAGCGTTGCAAATTCGAGGTTGCGCACTGGGCGCAAAAAAGCAGCCCCACCAAAGTTTTTAGCACCTTCATCATTTTGGAGGGGCAGACAAGGATTCATCATTTGCATCCCGCATTCTGTGGATTCACTACCAGCTCGATATTCGAGAACACCGCCAACACGGACGCACGACCTTGCAATTACGGAAGAAAGCAAAGCCTTTGACGACGGAAAGGAAGAATCAAGAGACGGCCAACAGAGCAACACACAACGATGGCGACGGCCACGATGACGACGACGGCTTCGGCCTCGACGTCCAAGAAGAAGGGCGCAGAGCTGGCGCCCGAGAGCGAGCGCTTCCTGCGGTGCTGCGCCGACGTCGCCAACGCCCTCATCGAAGACCACGAAGCCTCCAAGGCCGGCCGTGCCTCGAGGGACATCAATCTCAACGCGCTGCGCAACAAGCTCGCCAAGAAGCACAAGCTCATGAACATCCCGCCGCTGACGGCCATCATCGCCTCCATCCCCGAGCACTACAAGAAGTACATCCTGCCCAAGCTCATCGCGAAGCCCATCCGGACCTCGTCGGGAATCGCCGTCGTCGCCGTCATGTGCAAGCCGCATCGCTGCCCGCACATTGCCTACACTGGCAACATCTGCGTCTACTGCCCCGGCGGTCCAGACTCCGACTTCGAGTACAGCACCCAGTCGTACACCGGATACGAACCGACGTCTATGCGAGCCATCCGCGCCCGGTACGATCCCTTTGAGCAGGCCCGTGGCCGAGTCGATCAGCTCAAGTCTCTCGGTCACTCCGTCGACAAGGTCGAGTACATCATCATGGGCGGCACCTTCATGTCGTTGTCGGAGTCATACCGGAATGAGTTCATTGCCCAGCTTCACAACGCCCTGAGCGGGTACCAGACATCCAATGTCGACGAGGCAGTAGAGGCGGGAGAGATGAGCAACGTCAAGTGTGTCGGCATCACCATTGAGACACGGCCCGACTACTGCCTTCAGCCTCACCTCTCGGACATGTTGAGATATGGCTGTACGAGACTGGAGGTTGGAGTTCAGTCGCTTTACGAGGATGTTGCTCGAGACACCAACCGAGGCCACACGGTTGCGTCGGTCGCAGAGACGTTCTGTCTGGCCAAGGATGCCGGCTACAAAGTTGTCAGCCACATGATGCCCGACTTACCAAACGTCGGCATGGAGCGTGATATTGATCAGTTCAGAGAGTACTTTGAAAGCCCAGCATTCAGAACCGATGGTCTCAAAATCTACCCGACGCTCGTCATCAGAGGCACAGGCTTGTACGAGTTATGGCGGACAGGCCGGTATCAAAACTACACCCCAAACGAGCTAATCGACCTCGTCGCCAGAATCATGGCACTGATCCCCCCGTGGACGCGTATTTACCGTGTCCAGCGAGATATTCCCATGCCTCTGGTCACCTCTGGCGTGGAGAACGGAAACTTGCGTGAGCTGGCGTTGGCTCGCATGAAGGACTTTGGAACGACGTGCCGAGACGTGCGGACTCGTGAAGTCGGTGTCAACGAAATCAAGAACAAGATCCGACCCAATCAGATCGAGCTGGTGCGAAGAGACTACACAGCCAACGGAGGCTGGGAGACATTCTTGGCCTACGAAGACCCTAAGCAGGATATTCTGGTTGCGTTGCTGAGACTGCGCAAGTGCACGGAGAAATACACGTTTAGAGAGGAGCTCACCGGTCAGCCGACGAGTATGGTGCGAGAGCTCCACGTCTACGGCACGGCTGTGCCTGTCCACGCCCGCGACCCGCGCAAGTTCCAGCACCAAGGCTTTGGAACGCTGCTGATGGAGGAGGCGGAGAGGATCGCAAGGGAGGAGCATGGCAGCGACAAGCTCAGCGTAATCTCGGGCGTGGGTGTGAGGAGCTACTACCAGAAGCTTGGGTTCTGGCTGGACGGACCCTACATGAGCAAGTGGCTGGACGGGCGGAAGCAGGAAGCCTAATGATAAGAGCCTGAACGGAATGGAATGATTGGCATGGAGAGGCATTGGCAGGTTTGGAAATACCTCACGGCAAGGAAAATGTGGGTTCATACTTAGACAAAGGCGCAATATGGTTTTTGGGAGCATGAAGCAATGATGACTTGAATGAGGACTCTTTGGCGATGGTTAGACGGCGAGTCAAGATGGATAGAACAATATGTTGATGATGGTGTTGATCGCAATTGCCTCGAAGCGACCTGAGTACGACCTCCCTTGATTGCCTGATTGCAACGCCCTTGCAACATCATTTCCAGGTTGGGAGGATCGCGGGGTTGGATGAATACTGGGTCTGTCTTGTCTCATCAACTCGCCGCTTCCGTATCTATCTTTGCCGACTCTACACAGATTCGCTACCAGTCGGCTTCCCTCATTCTCGACAGCTTCTTATTTAGACAACTCTTGTGTATCCCAGGATCAAGTCATTAGAGATGGTGCTCGGAAGGCCAAGCACTCGGGAGACAATCTTGAGACAGGGCCGCCATGCATTAACCATGCCCGATAACGTGGTCAAGCCCTGGAAGCTGCCGCCTCAGATCGCATACTTTTTCAAGAATGCCAGCGTGGTCGATCCCGTTCGCGGCGTGATTGTCGCCAACGTATCCGTCAAGATATCTGCCGGATTAATTGAGTATGTCGGCCAAGACACATCACCTTCACCACAAGATCGTGTCATCGACCTCGAAGGCAAGTATCTGTGTCCAGGACTCATCGACTGCCATGTCCACATCAGCGCCGTGCCTGGCGACGACGGCCTCAACGGCAGCGCTTTCGGCAACGACGCAGCGGTCTCGCTCTTTCGACAGCCGTATCTTTGCGGACAGATGCTCGCCAAGGGCTTTACGACGCTCCGAGACACAGGCGGCGCGACGCTCGCACTGAAAGAAGCCATCGAGGATGACGTCTTCCCCGGACCGAGGATGTTCATTGCGAACCAGGCGCTCTCACAGACGGGAGGACACGGCGACTCTCGAGGCGCCCACGACCATCAGCAATGCTGCGGGGGCAAGGGCGGTCTTTCTACGGTGGTCGACGGCGTGTCAGAGTGTGTCCGCGCAGCACGGGAGCAGCTCCGCAGCGGCGCCGACTTCATTAAGATCATGGTCGGCGGCGGCGTGGCCTCGCCAACGGACCGCATCGAGAACACGCAATTCACGACGGCGGAGATCAAGGCCATCTGCGAGGTGGCCGAGAGCTACGGCACGTACGTCACGGCGCACGCCTACACGCCCAAGGCGATCCGGCACGCGGTGAACCACGGCGTCCGGGGCATCGAGCACGGCAACCTGCTCGACGGGGACACGGCGCAGTACATGGCGCACCGGGGCGTGTGGCTGACGCCGACGCTGGTGACGTACGCGGCCATGGGCTCGGACAAGTACGCCGGGTTCCTGCCGCCGGCGAACCTGGAGAAGAACCGGCAGATGCTGGACCGCGGCCTGGACTCGCTCCGCGTCGCGTCCGAGGCCGGCGTGACCATCTGCCACGGCTCCGACCTCCTGGGTCCGCTGCAGGCGGAGCAGAGCCGCGAGTTCGGCATCCGCGCGCAGGTGCTGAGCAGCAAGGTGGTGCTTCAGGGCGCGACGGTCAACGCGGCGCGGATGCTGCGGCAGGAGGGATTCCTGGGGCAGATCAGGGCTGGGTTCGCGGCCGACATGCTCATCTTGAAGGAGAATCCGCTGGAGAATGTGGCCGTCTTGGATGAGCCTGAGAAGTCGGTGCTGGCTGTTATCAAGAATGGGCGGGTTTACGTTAGTCGGTGGTCTGGACTGGAGCAGGATGTGACGCGGGGGCAGGACTTGATTGAGTGAAGCTGAGGGTGATGGATATACAAATAAGCAAGTGTCTTGTCCTGACATAGAAATTGACGGATGGTTGTTTGGCGATGTGAACGGCAACCAACCGCTGAATCGGGATTATTTGCCGAGATCTGACGCAGCCATTTCAAGAGCATCGGATCCGATAGCGTGAATCTAGACTCTTCTCAGCTGCGACCAACCGGCATTTCTACTCTCGAGATCACCAACCAGATCCCGTCCCCATTGTCTCGTGCCTTCGTAGACTTGGAACAACCCAGGCCCGATGACGCAGTCAGCTGGACGTTGGCCTAAGGATCTTAAAACGCCATGGCATGCAAGATCCGCAACTCCCCATTGGCCCCCGGCTATGCTTAGTCACCCAATCATCAACCTCGCAGCGCTTTAACGTCTCAACCTCGTCTCGCTCGCAGCCCAGAGCCGCTCCTCGACTTTTCCCCTCCCATCGGTCCGCGATGACTCGTCAACGCCATGTCCTTACGTCGCGATGACGCCCCAGACTCCCGGACCGGCATGCTCCCGGTGCTGCTGCCCGGCGACGGGCTCCCGGACCGCGACCCCCGCAGCAACGCCGCAACCGCCGCCTCGGCCGCCGGCGTCCGCGCCCTGAGCGCCCAGGTCGTCGCCTTCTACTTCCGCGCCCCGGCCAAGGCCTTCTTCCGCACCCGCGTCGACTACCTCGCCTACGCCCGCATCGTGCACCAGGCCCAGACCAAGATGATGCTCAAGGCCGTCGTCGCCGACGCCTCGGCGTCCAGGCTCACCCTCGCCTTGCGCCAGGCCTGGCTGCTGATGAGGAGCACCACCCCGGGCGTCCTGACGTCGGCGATTAAGCATCAGGGATGGGGCATCGTGCCTCACCAGATCTTACCCCCGCTCATTGCCAACATTGGCGTCGGCGCAGTCCTGTACACGAGCTATCTCCAGATCCTCGGGCGCCTGCACGAGGAGAGCGGCCAAGCACGGAAGAGGGTCTACCCGCCGCCCCAGCCCGCACACACCTTCGCCGCCGGCTTCCTCGCAGGCGGCCTCCAGAGCGTCCTCGCAGCGCCCCTGGACGCCCTCCAAGCGCGCTACGACCACCGGGACCTGATGCCCAACGACGGCAGCGGCAAGCCCCGGAGCATGTGGACCTTTGGCGCCGAGAAGCTCCGCGAGATCGGCCTCCGGGGCATCTTCGCCGGATGGGGCCTGTCGTTCGCCAAAGACAGCCTCGGCAGCGCCATCTTCTTCAGCGCCTTCGAGTACGTCAAGGCACAGGGCTACTACCGCTTCGTGACGTGGTACTACGGCGGCCTGGCCGAGGACATCGTCGACGTGCTCGCCATGAAGCGCCCGACGACGCACCGGCCCCGCGACGCCGAGACGACGCTCATCCGCCCGCACTACGCCCTGGAGCCCGCCTTCCTGCTCCTCGCCGGCATCAGCGCCTCCTTCGCCCAGCAGGTCCTGCTGCACCCGCTGACGCACTTCCAGGTCCAGCACTGGGACCACCTGGAGGAGCTAGACGCCAAGGCCGCCAAGATGCGCGCCTCGGCCGCCGCCAACCCCGACCGCCCGCGCCGTCGCTGGCGCATGATGCGCGCCTACTACCACGCGTACCAGGAGTCGCTGGCCGTGTGCACCAGCGCCGCCGCCGCCGAGGGCCTGGGCCTGGGCCGCTGGCTGTACCGCGGCTTCTGGTGGAACGCCATCCGCCAGGTGCCCAGCACGAGCGCGGGGCTCATCATCTTCGAGCTGATACGGCGCAAGTACGGACTTGGCATGGAGGAGGTGCGGATCAACAAGGACGGCTACGATATCCTGCTCCACTGAGAGCGCTGCTTTCCTTTCCCCTCTCTCTCTCTCTCTCTCTCGGGTGCCTGGAATAGACAGGCTGGGACAATGGCGTTGTGCGATTACCACACATACTGTGTACAATACATGATAGACTCTTTCCTCACTTTGGTCATGGGCTTGGAACAAATTAGAAGCATCTCCCATCCACGATACTAGAAATGAAACCTCGCTGGCACATTCTCACAGGCTGGTGCATTATTTCATAGTCAGCTTTTTGTGTGCAATGACGGTACTCCTTGGTGAGCGTTGAGTTCTTTGCTTGAATTCGGACAAGTCTCTGTTTGTTCATCTACGAGTCACAGTGGCATGTTCCAAAAGTAGATGGCGCTGCAAAAACATGATCGATTCCTACAAGTCCTCCCAATCCGCTCCCTGCCATCCTTTCTCGCGGTTACATGCCACAGACAGACACAGTCCCCATTTCCACCCGCCCTACCTGCCCCCAAAAGAACCGTGCAAGATCCTTAAACTCCATTTGCAAAACCAAAAACACTACATCCAGATGTACGCGTCAAAGGTCAACCTCCCATCCACCCCCGCCCTTAGCTGGTCGTATCGCTGACCACCCTGTCCTATCGGTGTGTCCTCTAGCCACGCGAAGGTCCAGAGCCGCCCCCAAAGTCCGGTTCTGGGTTGTTGTGGTGCTTCTTTTCCTTGCGACCCTTGATGACGAATTGAGACATGATTTGGATGTGGTCTGCTGGGAAATGCCAGTTGGGGAACGCAGGCACGCGCTTCATGTATTCTGGTTCAGGGGGCCCAAGGAGGTCGACCACCTCCAGCGTGTTGGTTGAATACCAGATGTAATCGATGACATCCGCGAAACCTGGCGTGTAGTTCGTGAATGGAAGTTCGTCGGCCGTGTTCCGGGTGTGGGCATAGGAGTCTCGGAGGCTGAAAGGGTGCTCGATACCGTCGCGAGTGAAACTACCATACTGGAAATTGCTGAGGTCCAGATGATCGGGTGGGACGCGACCCATGGACATCAAGTCGTATACTGAGGAGTCTTCGGTCGAGTTGAAATCGCCACAAACCAGAAGAGGAATCTCTGTGTTCGTTCGGTACTCTTGACTTGGACCCGGCTCGGGATGAATAATCACCTCGTCATCAGACGGTAGCACTATCATCTTCTTGTCCTTGACTGCAGGCATTCTGGCGTACTTCTCGGCCAGCTTGGTGACATGTTCCATCAAAATACCTGTCTGGATGACCTTGACGTCTGCAAGAGCAGAGTCCCAGGTCAAATGGACGTTGACAAGGATGATACGCGCGCCAGTCAGGCGAGACTCAAAGAAGCAGATGACCGCAATGTTGTCCTTTGGCATCACGCGATTGAATACGTCGTGTTGGTTCTTCATGTCAGGTCGGTTGATGGCGATGGTGGCAAACTCGATCAGCTGCTTGTCAAGCAAGATGAACTTGCTCTGTTTGTAGAAGACGGCACAGCCATCGACCGTTTGGGCATCCTTTTCAGACATAGTCCTGGCGCGCGACTTGGGCCAGTGTACACCCTTGTAATCCATCTGGGCAAGTTCAGGACTGAGATCTTCCTTGAAAGCGTCGGTGGACACTTCCTGCAAGGCCAGGAAATCCGCATCCCTGATGCGAAGTTCCTCCAAAATGCAATCTTTGCGGTACTCCCAGTTGAGCGCACCGGAGGGGGTGTAGCCGTAGGTTTGTGGGGTGGCATATTTGTCGCATAGAATGTTCCACGAAAAGACCTTGATTCTCTCTAGATTGGGCGCTACATCCTCTTGGATGACGGTTTCCTTTCGCGGCGAGGGAGGCAGAGGAACTGTCAAGGTCAGTATAGATCAGCATATCCGGAAATTTCGACTTCAACATACTGGGCGCGCCTTCTCTTAGAGCATTGATCATGCTCTTGGTTCCTTTCTCCACGATTTCCTGTTTCACGTTTGAGTCAAGGGGGTTTCCCTCGACACCCAGCATTTCCAAAAGGTGAAGCGAGCCAAGCTCAAAAGGTAGCTCCTGGATATTGTTGTTGAACAGTAACAGCTGCTTGAGGTAGGTACACATACCGAGCTCTGGGGGAAGCTCGGAGATTTGGTTGTAAGAGGCATCGAGGTGGCGCAGCTGTCGTAGCTCTCCAATCTCCTTGGGCAGACGAGTGAGTTTGTTGGAGGCAATGTAGAGCTCGTTCAGGAACTGGTACTTGAATAGTTCCGGGGCTAGGTTCCGCAGCCCCTGGCCACTCATATCCATATTGTGCCAGTCCTGTCGTGTCATGTCCTTCTCCACCACCCATGGCCGCCTTCTGTCGGCGGGGTCGTTCTCACCGTCCGCCTGGGCTCGCACAGTGGTGGGGGGAGGCCCGCCAATGCCCCTGTTCTCCGATGCCTTGAGCCTGGCATAGTAATGCGGTTGTTGTTGGTCGGTCATGGCAGCGTGGGCGCGTTCGGCCTCCTTAGCCATTCGCATCTGTTCCTGCCACATCTCGTTCTGGGGAGCTTGGCCACCTCTTCCATTAGATGAGTGGCCATTCTGGAGAGCGTTCGTGTTGAAGGGAGCCGAGTTGGATAGTACGCCCGAGGGAAAGGGCGAATGATGCCCAAGGCCGTTGTTGGACAGCCCATGGTCGTGTTGAAGACCCTGGTGGTGTTGAGCCTGGGACGGATGGTGTGGGGGATGCGTGTAGTTGTAGACCATGCCCGGAATCCCTCGGCCGGCACCATTCAGCCGGCCGTTGTGGCCCTGCTGATGATTTTGGGAGTACATGCCGGCAGAGTTTTAGGACTGACGAGATCGCCCCGGAGGGAGGGAGGGATAAGTCGGTGACGCCGGTGAGGTGCTCGGTGAATAGTCGAGTATTTCGAAAGTCCTGGAAGAGGGAGGGGGGAGGGTTTTATGGCGAAGTAGATTTGATGTTTGTTGTTCATTGGCCGTCTTTGCTGTTGGCGATGTCAAAGCTGGCTAGCGGGGGTTGACGTGGGTTCGTGGGCAAGCGCTGAGTGATTGGACGCCTCACCCAAGGTTCAGAAGGATTGAAAGAAGCGACAGCTCGCGTCCATACATGAGCTTTTCGACCTGATGCGGCGCCAGTTGTTCCTGAGGTGATTCGGGGCTTGGGTCGTCGGTGGTTTGGCCGGCGACGTCCAGCTCAAGAGCTCATAGTGGTTGGTGGAACAGGACGAGGCTGGGGACCTGGAAGGTCAGGCAACGGTGCAGGGCAGGGATTCACTGTTGGTGGAACTGAATCAGTGATTCTCTTTCAGGTCGAACAGAGAGGCGCAAGGCGGTTGCGGGCGGCAAGAAAGGTCTGGCAAGGGAACTGATCAGTCAAAAGCTCTGAGGACAAAGACATCCGCGAGAGGGGATCCGAGCTTTCGCGACACGCTGAGGTGTCCTCCCAGCTCTGGCAGGGGTGACGCACAGAAAAGAGTGAGCGCAACAAGGCGAAATAATCACTGAAGATTCAACTGATACTTGGGCAGAACAATAGCGGTCGATATCGAAGAGCATCCGAACTTGGCGACGCTGATGCTGGTGACACTGCGACGACAAGCGAGCGTCCGACGAGCGGCAGCCACATCACGTGCAGCTGCTCCGCATGGCTCGTGCGGCTACGAGAGTCAAAGGTCACGTGTGTGTAGCCGCATCTGTGCCGTCGCCAGCTGGGGCCAGCCAGCTACCGGAGGCAGTTAGACGACTTGGTGACACAATCAACATTGACGACTTCGTTCAGCCGGAATTGCGTTATCAAGCTGAAAGCGGCTAATATGCGAGGCTGCAGCTCCAAACCTAGGGTCCAGAGCGACATCCTGCTTATCTTGATGGTTTGGCAACCAGTACCGTTCTGCGGCTTTCCCTCTCGGCAGTTGCACGTCTTTATACCAGCATCCAGGTGCCGCATTATTTCTGTCGGCTTGCAGAAGCGGGACCAACGACCAGGATTCTCGCAGCATCTCCAGACTTGAGCCGTTAGATCTCGATGGTGTTTACAAAGCAAGGTACAACCAGCGATGGCAACCGCACAGGCCTTTGAAGGGCCACAAACCGTGGTCGAGTGGATGGTCGGGGCTTGGAAGTGTGACGACCATGAGGTCTGATTTCGCTGGTTGAGTTGCGAATGAGACACGGCATCTTCCCGTCCAAGGCCCACCGTTATGGTCAAGCCCTCTCCTCTATTCCCAGGCCGTGTTGGCGGGTTTGCCTGCTTGTGGCACGCCTGCATGCAGATTGTTTGTCATACTTTCGTCGAGGGTGCTGCAAAGAGGCGAGCCGCACCTGTTTCCGGAGCCTTCACAGGATCGAGGCACACTGCCGATGGATATGCAGCGTTGGAGTTGCTCACAGACGATAGTATCCACAGCTACGGTGCGGCCGAACAACAAACTCTGACCGAGTCCTATCCTGGCAATTGATGCAACCGAACAACCCGCAGCGAAGCAGCGATGAGCGGGCATTAGCGATAAACGTCGCAAGACGCGCATGAAACCGATACCTGTTGGGCCATGGCGAAGCGGCTAGGGGCAGTCCCTTGATTCCGCCGAAAATAGCACCCCACTGCTGAGAAAAGTGGTGCAATCAGTGGGACGAGGTACGTTGCTTCTTCCTCTGGCACTACGAATAGACAGAGTCCTTTGGGAGCAGGTCTGACCGTGTGGTTTACGGTGGTTGATTGTTATGCTGCGTTTTGTCCAGGCTGCTGAGCGATGGTGAAGGTGCCATGCCACATGTGGGCATTGGGCTACGAGCCATTGTTGATCAACGAAGCCCGTCAATCTCGGCTAGGCGGCCCTGCCGAGTCGCCTAAGAGGGAAGAATGGGAGGTCCAAATGCGAATCGCTTTGCTGCAGGTCGCTGGCGCAGCAGCCAAGTCTCAGTCAAGGAAGGCAAGGAAGGCCCGTAGACAAGGCCCATCCCGGTGGACAGTGTTGCATCACCAGGCACGAAGCCTTGTAGGTGCATGGTGAGTGCGGACGACGGCGGGCGAGTGCGGAAAGGATGTCGTTCTCTCCAGCCTCCTGCAGCGTATTCGGCCCAGCTCGCTGCTCGTGACGCTGATCAGGCCTCACTGAGCAGCCACCGCCTCTCCGTCCAACTAGGTGAGCCTGGCAGGATGCAGCTCGGAAAACGCCAGCATGCGGTAGGACGCCAAAGCCCACAAATGCCCCGTCTCGCCGTCAAACTACAAGCCGCCTCTCCACGGACACATGCACTGTCGCTCTCAACGTGCGGGGAGAAAGCCTGGCAGCCAACAGATGGCCATTGCTCCACACCCCGGAACCCAGGCAGCCCTAGCGGACAGCAGTGAAATGGGAAATGGTGCCCCGATGGCTAATTAGAAGAACTGGGACTATCCCTCTGGCAAGCCGCAAGAAGCAAGACGCAGGACGCAAGAGCCCATCCGCGGTGGTGCATACGGCCTACGAGGTACGGACTACGGCCTGCGGACGACGGGCGGCCCTTGACCTGCCTTGCTTGCCATCGCATCCTTCGTATATAGAATGTGACCTCTGCCGCCCTTCTCCGCGACCTGAAACTCTGGAGTTGGCTTGTTGCTCGCCCCGCCCGCATCCAAAGCGTCCAAAGCGTCCCAAGCCGCCCAAACTCTAACTCCCGCAGAGAGCGCCCAACCCGTTTCATCGCAACCACCCGCTCGCCTACTCCGGGCTTCACAGCGAGACAACCGCTGTGCAGTGCAGCCCGGTGCGAGGCGAAGGTCGCCCCTGGCTACTCGTCAGGTCGATCAGCAGCGAGCACAAACCACATTGTGGTGCGCACGTTGGGCAGCGCCGGTGCTTGTCGCTGGAGAACGGACCGTAAAGGCAGCGTCTCACCATCGCTCCGTAGGCAGCGCCATGGTCGACGCCTTCTTCTCCTCTTCTAGACAACTAAAAACTAGCACCACCGCGAAGGCGCAGAAGATGACAGCCACGCTGCTCTGCGCTCACCACAAACCAGAAGACCCGACTGTGCAACACAGGCGCAACGGCTGAAGACGAAGTGTCGCGAGCCTGCTCGATACGTCACATTCAAACGACGAATTCAAACCCACCAAATCCACTCTTTGATCCGACGGTGTTCGTACGGGTTTACGAATATCGGTCTATCTGCAGACTCCAGGTCTACACGGTAGAGGCCGACGGGTGTACGGTGACATACGCACAAGTCACGCCGGCTCGTTTACTTTTCCACCGTCACATCCGACCGGTCAAAAACGTACCAACCGCTAGAGAATTCTCACAAGAGGGAATTTTGCTGTTGCCTGATTCCCCGTGGCTGGTCGCAGGTCATCTTGCTCCCTCGCTCAACGACTTGCCCGAAGAGACGGCAACAAACGAACGGGAATCACAAGGACCCGGAATCCATCCGCCGCACGCTGGGAACGGGCGGACGGGACTCCCCTCCGGGCGTGGCAACCCCCTTCGTGGGCATCCCCTCGCGGGAACAGTGAAAAGTAAGGGGCCTCAACTTGATCGCCCAGAGCCAGAGGAGAGGCCTTTTTCTCCCCTTGTCGAGTCAGGGCACCAGGGGAAGCCATTCTAGGATACCATCCGGGACTCCAGAACCCAGTTCCGCGGTGAGGGAACCGTTCTAGAAGGCCGCGACATCAGCGACAACGGTGGATACAGGCCAGGCACAGGACACTGTCCGGCCGCAACAATTGGTGCCGCGGCTCGCAGCGTCGTCCCTAGCGGCGGTGGAACGCTTCAAGCCACCCCTGTTGGTACGGAGGTAGTCGCCGCCTTGCTCGCCTGTCCGGGACTGGATCCCCCCCCCTTCTCACATCGGCCTCCGCGCCAAACGGGATAGTCCCGGTTCGTAACAATGTCGGAATGGAGCGGATTTACCTACGCCTCTGCCGCCCCTTTACCCACCTTCGCTCGACGGCCACAGCGTGAAAAGGAGAGGCACCCCGACGACCCTTCGATATCCAATTCGACCACGCGAGACCCAACTCGCTCCCGTCTTGCCTTTCGACACACGAGGACGTCCAGTGGCAGCCAGGCCAGTCAGGGCAGCCAGGCCAGTCAGGGCAGCCAGGCCAGTCGCTCGTCGCACGAGTCGACCCTGCATTCGAGCAGCAGCCCCGCCGCGGGGGACGACGAGAGCCTGCACCAGCAGCCTCAGCCGACAGTAGTCTCGTCTGACTCGCCGGCGTCGTCTGCGTCCTCCATCCCAACCTCGCCTAGACCCCTCTTGAGCCTCAGCGGAGCAGCTTCTTCTGCCTCCTTTCTCTTCAGCCGCACCTCTACCGGCGAGAAGAGCAGAGCCCGCGACCGTCGCCTGCGTCAGGTTGAAGTGCTCTCTGCTCTGGATTTAAAAAATGTCACCATGTATTCCGAGTTGGAGGCCAGCAACAAGCCCATGTCGGGCAACACGAAGCAAATAAACATCCCCCTTAATACCCGCACCGAGTCCATCTCGTCCGCAAGCGGCGCCACCACCCTCTCGACTCACACAATGACCTCGACCGACCCGTCCAACTCCTCCGACAACCCGGCAACGAAGCCTTTTATCCTGCGCAATGGACGCACCTACTACAACGACCCCACGATGGAATATCCCCTTCCTCATGATCTCACCGAGCTCCACCGGCAATGCCTTCGGACTATGCTGCTCATTCAGCTCTTCGGCGGGCCCATCACGTCGCCTCACCTAAGAGTTCATCCCCCGACGCGCGTCCTGGAAATCGGGTGCGGCACCGGTTTTTGGAGCATGATGTGCCACCGATATTTCAAGGAGCGCGGCCACAGTGGCATTTCCTTTACCGGCGTTGACATTGCACCCTTGGCTCCTGGAAGTACCAGTGCCCCGTCCGATGCCAGTAAGCCAGATAAGGATATGGACTGGACATTTGTGCAGCACGATCTTCGTCAAACCCCGTGGCCCTTCCCGGACGAAGAATTTGATCTCATCATGGTCAAGGACACGTGCTTGATGATTCCAAACCTTTTGTACCAGGGTTTCATGGAGGAATACATTCGAATGCTCAGGCCAGGCGGAACAGTAGAAATGTGGGAGAGCGATACGACATTTCGGATGCTCAGGCCTCATGTTCCCAATGCTGCGCCCGGCAGCGAAGAGGCCGACGAGCATGAGTCTGCCATGAACCTGGGTGCCTATCTCATGACAGCCAACACACCGCTGTCAGCGCCTCTGAATACGTTTCTTGTCGAGTACAATCACTGGGTGTCGCGGGCCCTCGAGCTCCGAACGCTGACAGGTGTTCCTTGCACTCTCATCGGGCCTTTTCTCCTGCAAGAGTCCGAAACGATGATGGACGTTCGATCGAAACGAATGGCTATTCCCCTCAGCGAAGTCCGATGGGAGCGGGAGGGCGTCGGCGGTGTGGTGACCAAGGATGGGAAGTCGTACGTGGAGATGAAGGGCAAGGGGCCCCCGCACCAAAAGGTGGAAAAGAAATCGTTGACGGTTGGACAGAGCGCATTGCGAAAGACGGCAATGTTGACGGTGGTGCAGCTGATACAAGCCTTGGAACCGATTCTCCGGGATGCGAGTGGGAAAAGCCAGGACGAGTGGGACGTCTGGCTGGGGAAGATGATGGCAGATTTGATGAGCGAGAACGGCACAAGTTGGGGCGAATGTCTTGAAGTAGGAGCGTGGTCGGCGAGGAAGCGGGCTAAGCCTACCTAATGAGCTACCAAGGTCAAGGCGAAAGCAAAAACGATTCACGTGGATTACGACTGGCGACTAACGACATCTATCTTGTCGACGCAAGGTCTGGACGCTCTACACGAAGGCGTGAGATAGTGTTTGGTTCCCTCCGACCTCGGACCTATGGCAACGGTCTGCGCATCCAACACCACACATCGCCTTGCCTTCATGCGTCAGGATCATATCGTTTCCTCAATGTGCGATACCTTTTTAAATAATACCTATACCCAGTCCATTAGTACACGAACGACAAACGCGATGAGGAAGATGCGGTTGTGGGTGAAGCGAGTTGAGTTTGGATGAACGACAAGACGGATTAGTTGGCAATGGAAGGGGTGGACGGGAGAGGCATGGCCATGGTCGAGGAAACAGATCCTCGGAATTGTATATGCGATGCAAGACATCCGCAGCTCGGACGGACCTACTCGGGCATTCGAGGCATATCAGGCCTCGATTCAGGCAATTGGCATTGGATAAGATGGAAGTGGTAGTGAAGAAAGGATAGACTTGTGAACTGAGACGTTGAAGTGAAGAGCACGGAACCATTTGCTGTACGTGTAATTGAAGAACAAGGCGATGTGTTAGACTTACAGTGCCTCAACTTCTAAGATCGTGTCAGCAGAGAGCTCTATAGTGTAGGCATGGATTAAGCAATTATTGTGACGGCGGACCTTTCTTGACATACTCGGCTTGAGCAATGCCCTTGCGAATCGCATCGTCATCGCGCTCCCCCGCCTTGGACATGAAAGCCTTGTGCAGACGCGGGCGGAAGTAGCCATAGCCGAGGGGATACTCTCGCCCAAGGTAGAGTAATTCTTGGTAGAGTCAGTCCTGGAACAGCTTGGTATGCGACGGTTTCACGAGGCATGACGGAAGTGCCGAGGCTGAGAGCGTAGATGTGGCGATACCTTTGTAGATGGCAATGACTTGCCGTCTTAGTTCGGGATTGGGGGTCGTCATTTCTGGACCCGTTGGTGTATTGTGTATTTTACGAGCTCGAGAGTAGTTCTATTGGGTCCGTGTTTGAACTGTAGAGTCTTGCTGGGAAGTGAAGCCGTGAGTAACGGCATGGTGATGTAGACGATATACAGAGTAGTGTTGAGTACGGCCGCGCACAAATTAGTGGACCAATGCGTAACCCCGCATTAGCCACGGCTGCAAGGCTGCGCCGCTGCAGAAGCTTCAGCCACAGTGCATCGTGCCGTGGCTCTCCGAGGAATGGCGCAACTCACTTCCAACTTCATTCTCAACTTAACCTTTGTTCCACTCCTCAATTCAACATCAGCTCGGCTGTTTTTCATCTCAATTGCCATGGCCTTGCCGCCCACGTGGGTGAGGCTGTCCCCCGCGTTCAGCGTCTTTCCATCCTTACGACGCTTCGCTCCAGCTTTCGCCCCCCGATGCCTAACTCGCCCTGACCCTTCGCGCGCCTCCCAAAAAGGCGACATGTTTGCATCGAGGGACATTCTCTCCTTCTACCACGACTTGGGTGTCCTCGCTTTCGCAGGCTCCTCGGTAAATCAGGTCGATCGAATTGCGGATCTAATCCAACAAGCCGTTGACCTTACCGGTACAATGCAGCGTTCTATATCCGCCGTCTGTCACTTCAACAGGCTTTACACGAAGTACAGATTACCTACAGAGGATTGGCATATCGATGCACACTACAAACCAGAGGTCCGTTCTGGTACTTTCCTCATGTAACTTTAGGGATGGGACAATGGGTTACTAACATCCCATCATAGGAAGGAATCCTATCAACCGAGGCCTTACTGGACCTTGGCAAGAAGGCTGTCTTCAAGTGGGCTGGGGAGGCTCTTGAGAAGCTAGAGGATGACGAGCTTAAAACGAAAACAATCACGGTCAGAGAGGACGCCGTACACATCCAGCAAGGCCCATACGCGAGAGGAATAATCCATGTAAGACAGCTTACAATGATATTGACACAAGACAATCAGATGGTACATACACTGACTGAAATAGCAAACTGTCAACGGACCTCGACGTCTACCCGTTGACGCATTTGTTTCCATCCAAAAAGCGAATGAAGGCTGTTTGTTTAGTGCCGAGTTTTTCGCGGTGGGAACATCGCACTATCTCGGCAGAGTATTCATGCGTGCCGTTTTCTTCTCAATCTCGGATGTAAAGGAGCCGTTGAGCGCCGAGCTCGTATCGCGTTTACTCAGCACAGTTCGACGCCCCTACGTTCGCACCATACCCCCAACACCTCGGTCTCTCAATGACAGTCTCAGAATACTGGAAGAGGAGATATGGTTTGACCGCGTTCCGGAAGCCTTTCTAAGGGAAGTCGAACGTGAAGAGGAGGTGAACGGACTGCCGAGGACTTGGGATTTTAGTCTTGGGAGAAAAAGCGGCAGAGCGCAGGGTAATTCCAAGTTCAGGGTTCTGAGGACTATCGATGACGTGGGTTGATGAAAGAGATGGCCAAGATGAAGTTGTGGAAGAGGGGTGAAGAAAAATGCTTTGGTCTGAGACAGGACCTACGACTATGGAATGGTCAATAGCACATAAGCTGGGTGAACGCTTGGGGTTGGGCTAACGGGTACATAAGATGATAAATGCACATATATGTTGCCATCCGCTCGCTCAATTGCGTCAACCGGATCAAAGCTGTGGTTTGAGAGTACCCGGTGACTTATCAAGCACCAAGCTTAGACCTAGACCGCCCGAGACTGTAACCCTATACATAGGAGTCGGCATACCTGCCCGTATACTTGATGGAGTCTTTGGTATGAAAGATGATAATATCAGCAGTCAAGTCGTCGATACTTTGGTTTCCCCCCACCCACTCGCTGATGGGCGCGCGACAAAATGCGGAAAGCCGGGGAAAGCTCGCTCACCAATCGCATCAAGGTGCATCACATACTGTACGGTTTAGTCGACCGTTTAGCTACAGGGGTCAAGTACCGTCGGGCGGGCCGGAGATTAGGAAAAAGCAACGACGGGAGAGAGAAAGACAGTGCGGGCGCAGAATGCACGGGACGTGTAGTCGAGTATGTGTGTGTGTGTGTGTGTGTGTGTATCGCGATGCTGGGTGTCGGAACCTTACGATGAGGTACTTTAGCTTGGCTACAACACCTGGGTTGCGGCAAAGACGATGGGGTTTTGTTGCAGTGTGATGGAAGAGCGTGGTCAGGGATGATTGGTGACAGTGTGGGGGCGGTGGAGGACAGGGGAGGTGTCATGCGGAGGAGGGCGGTGCAGGTGAGGTGATGATGGACGGGGTTTGCTAATGACTTTGCTTTTTGGAGGGGCTTTCGTGATCCGAGGTGGTTTTTTTTAATGTCGTTTTACATGAGATGGGTGGTGCTTGGAGAGAGGCTGGAGATGTCTTATCGGATTGCCTATTTGGGCGGGATGTGAGGGAGAAGAGAAAACGGGCTGCACTTACACCTGAGAGCAGGTAGCACAGCCAATTCTCGCAGTGGCAATGGGCACGGCATTGACAACGAGTCTTTGTGCGAATACACGGACAGTACCAAGCGCAGACATGCACTCCCGCATCGATCGGCCAAGACGCCGGGTGATTAACAGCGCATCCCTCCCCGGTGGCCTGCCGGGAAGCGGCATTTGAAACTCGAGCGTTTGCCAGCTCAACACCAACTGCAGCGATGATAAGCGGGCGACCAAGCAGACGGCAGGATGCACCTGTACGCTGCGCTGCAAGGTGGCGCAACCGGTCTCGACCAGGCAGCCGGCGGGCAGGAAGTGCAAAGCGATGCGAGGGGCCTGCGTGTGCGTGTGGATGGTATGGGAGAGACATGGCGATCGCGAAACGGGGTTGAGGGGTCGAGTCAGGCCACTGGGAGGACGGGAAGCGCAAGGGCAAATCACTTCCCAAAGGCGTTGCCAGCGGCTGCACACCGTCATTTCACAACCCCGCTCTCTTCGCTCCTTGCAGAGGTAGGTACGAATATACTCGGAGCCAAGCAAGATGACATACGCAACTGTGAAGGAGGGCTCGAATGCTGGGCAGGGACAGGGAGGGTTGCGGAAACCCGGGGCCCCCCCTCAAAACAAACAAGAGAGGGACAGCAGAACTGCCGACCGAGAACGGCATCCAAAAGTGCCCCCCTCTCCAGAATGGAAATAATGCAAGACGATAGGCTGGTCTGTGGTGTGGTGGGTGGGTGAGGGGGATCGTCGTGTGTGTCTTGTGTGTCGCTCGCCTGTATCTTCAGGCGGCTCTGAGAAGGAAGCAGGACCCGGGAGAGGGCGCGCCGGGAATGGGAAAGGCTGGAAATTAACCCACCAAGGGCAAGTCTGTGGGTGATGGTCAAACCCGGGGGGGGGGGGGCAGCCTGGCAGGGGGAGGGATGATATGCCGGTGATGGTTGGTGTGCATTGAGAGACGGGAAGACTCGAGGATAGGTCTTCTACCAAGGTATGCAACGACTCGAAAACAGGGCAAACGCTACGCAGAGTAATAAACCACAACTAAAGACGCGGAACTGGCGGTCTGTAGTTGCAAGTCATCCGGCACGGCTCCAGGGAACGTCCTAGCAGAAGACCATTACAAGCAACGAATCCACGGATTCGACCCAATTGCCATGGTCTAAAAATGCACAAAAGCCCTCCACTGTGCCGCAGACTGTGCGCAAGGGGGAAGCCCACAGCAATGTTCGAAACGGAGCCACAACAAAGCGAACAAGGGTCCCCGAGTCCAATGCGTGTGTCGCGCTTGTGAAGAGACAAAAGAAAAAAAATACAGGAAGCGGAGACGACGTCGATCGGCGAGCGGCGTTTATCGTCGGGGGCCACGGCGCCGCTGGAGTTGAATGAGTGGTTGCGAGCAAAAAAAGACCGGCGTCGTTTCCGATGGAGGGATCCACTGGCAGGGGGGGTTTTTGGCTTGCTGCCTTTGTTGTGTGTGTTTAGGTACGAGAACGTTGCATCGAGGAGAAGCATAAACGGAGACAGAGAGGAAGGGTTCCTTGGTGACTTTGCTTTGTGAAACCGGTTCGTTGGTCGGTCTTGGGCCCGATTTGGGGGATGCTGGATATGGACGTCGGCTCCGTGCCCGAGTCGTAGGCCTGCTGCCCCGGGTTTGCATCTGGAGAGGCTTGCGGGACGGCCGACGGAACGAGCCAAGTCGAATCAAGAGGCTGAAGTGAGCCGGCCGAGTAGGTGAACGGTCAGGGCCGGATCTTCTATCAAGGCTATTCGAGCAGATGCTGCATTGTAATCCTGTGTTGTAATGTGATCGAGTTGGTTTCTTCAAGACCTGGATGAAGCCTTTTCCTGTGTGCATAGAAGCATTGTCCTCGTTGCAGTTGATGGCATCTAGGTTGCCCCCTGTCCTCTGGGCTCGGCGGTATTCTTGCTAGCACGAATCATAAAACTTGGCCTCTCATATTCTCAAGCTCACCTTGGAAAGCTGGGAAGCACCGCACGACTCAGACCGAGGCATCGCGAATCCACACCTGTCGGCCAAGGCTTGCGGCTTCCAAGGCAAAGGTCCGTGTCCGTCCGTGTGCGTATCCCCATGCTCATGCCCCCATCTCCATGCCATGAGGGACCCCAAGTCCAGCCTCTCTTCCCAATCCTTGATCGACTCAGGGCATGTCCCCCCCCCCCCCCCCCCCACCNCAGCTCCGACCAAGAAACGACGTCAGCAGCTAAAAAAAAAGGGGAGGGAAAGAAAAGAGAGCCCCCCCTACCTAGGGCCGGTTTTGCGTGGACGAGGCCGCCGAGGCATCGCAAAGCTTATTAACCTCTGGGGCGCTGCCCGCCGCTCATTCGCTCGCGCAGTTGCTGTCATCGGCAAGTCCCCGTTGGGTGGCACGTCTGACGACGACGCTTGTTTTTTTCTTTCCCTTGCGCAGACCAAGCAAGGCGACGATGAGGCTGGGCTGGAAAGGTGGAGGAGCGGCGGCAGTTCCGGGATGGGCCTTGCTGGGGGGGATGGATGAGAGGCTGTCTTGGCAGCGCGCGTCGCGTGTCTGGTCTTGACGACTTGGTTTTACGTGATACTAGATCGCTTCTCTCTTTTGGGTTGTGCGTTGACCATGTGTTAATGCGGCAGAGCCCGTATGTCGGAGCATGAATGAATCCACGGCAAGGCAATGCAGGCCAAGTAAGTACCCAGGAATGAACAATGGCTCTCGCGTCGAAGAAGCGCCCGTCGCACCGTCTCGAGGGCAGTGCTAGCCAGAGAGTTGAAACTCAGAGCCGCTCGCGAATCAGCGTCTTGGTGTTACCGTGAGCCGACGTCAACGGACGGTCTTGTGACGGATGTGGATGGGGGCTTCCATGGTCTCCCGCCGGGCTTCTGGCTTGTGTTGCTTGCCTTTGGAGCGTTGCCAGATGCGCGCACAGTGCGATGGGTGGAATGTCTGGGCTTGTTCTAGGGGAAAAGGAAGCCGTTTTGGTATCTTTATGGGATTGATTGATACGAATTAATGCTATGGCAGCGGATAAATCTCCCATCGACGAGCCATGATCACAAGTACACACAGTAGACGCGGGACCTCCATTGATGCATTGATGGAAGCCGGCGGTTTTGGAAACGCCGTCAGCTGAGAGCTCAGAGTAGCGCGTCGTCCATCCATCCGTCCACGGCCATCCATCTCGTCTCATCTCACCCGACCCGATCCTTGCTGCCTACAGGTATGTACCATCCATATCTTCCTACCTCCTGTATACCTACCCATGCCCAGCACTGCTTCCAGCAGTCCGCGTATCTGGCAGGGTCCGTATCTTTTCGTTCCGTCCCTTTTTGGCCTCTGCAACAGCATTCGGGTTGTCCGCATCTGGCTTTCAACCCGCCAAAGCCACCGAAACGAAGAGCGTCGGCTCATTACTTTTAGTCTAGAGAAATACCTATCCATCATCCTCCTCACCCCCGCCGCTGCAAAACTTCGGCGCCCGCCCACCTACCGGCCACTCATCGACTCATTCTCCAGCTTTCGGTACCCACCCGATACCTACCGGCCCTCCACTTCCCCACCTGGGCCATTACGCGGCTAGCGCTCTCGCCAAGTAGATCCAAGTCACCTTCCCATCCCATCAACTGCGCTGTGCACCCGAGATTTTGATGGTTCTTCAGGCGGCCTAGGTTCTGAGCTGAGGTCAACGTCCAGTGCTTTTCCCTTTTCCCCACTACCCTTCAGAGGCTGCACCGCACCACGCCAGAAGACCCCCCGAAGCCATCCTAGCGCACAGTGCGGATTCCGCACCCCGCCGTCTTCCTCCCTCGCTATTCCCGTTCCCGTCCATCCATTTGCATTCGATCCATTCCTTTTACTTCTACCATCCGTCGCCGTCCGCCGGCCGTCACGTCCCAAAATCTCCCACCTCCACCAAAACATACACTTATCCACATCCACATCCACATCCGCAGCCCATGCCGTCTCACAACCACGCCGCCGTACTCACCTAGACCCTTCGAGACATTCGCTATCGTTTTCTTCCCCCGCGATTCCGCCTCGAGCCTGTCGACCTCTCGCTTGCCGACCTGAAGAAACCCCCCCCCCCCCCCCCCCCCCCCCNTCTCACGGCTTTCACGGGAACCCTCGCCGTCGAATGCACATGTCATCCTCCAAAACCTCCGTCGCGACGATCCGCCCCGCCTCTCTGCCGCCTCCCAAACGTTCCTGTCCTCGCATCGAGCATTTTTAAACGACACTCCTCTCCTGCGCCCGCCCCGTCGTCTCTTCACCCTGTCCCTCCTCGAGAGACTCGCCCCGGCTGCCGGCCCTACCCTCTCGCGGTTCCTGGGTCCGTCAGACTGTGGGAGAGGCCAGAAGACGTCGCGCATGCCTCGCGCTCCGAGCTCGGGCAAGCGACACCAAGGCGCCGCCAGTCACCGTGACACCCGCCACGAGAATGGGCTTGTAGGCCCGGCCCGGCGATCCTCCGACAAGAAGGGCTCCGCGCAGCTCGACGGCCCTGCTCGCCGGTCCGACGGCGTCGCCGGCGCTGCAGGGTCGTCGATGCCGGCCAACGGCCTCGCGAATGGCTCCAAGCAATCCCTCGACAACTCTTCTGCCGATTCCCGCCCCAACGATGACTCCCTGCGCCGTTCCTCCCTCACCTCCGAGACCTCGTCCGAGTCGTGCACTTCCAACATGGGCGCCAATGGCACCGTCGAGGTCGCCCATCGCCAGATCGACGTCAATGCCTTGAAGAACTCCGATGTCCACCGCGATTCCGGCCCCTTCGACCTCGCCACCACCGTGCTCAAATCCCTTCCCATGCAGGACACTCTCGCCATCCTCATCATTCTTATGCACGTCCCGCCGCTCTCGCTCTCCGCCATCTACACGGTCTTCACGTTCCTCACTTTCGTCCCTCCGGTCACCACCAGCTCGGGCATGAACATCAACCTCGCCGAAATCTTTGACGGGAACTCCACCATGCCCTCCCTCGTGACCATCTTGTGTATGGACTTTTTCTTCCTCCTGATATGGTTGTTTCTGTGGGGTCCAATCCAGGATGCCATCCTCGATTTTGCCAAGCCAGTTATTGCTATTACTTTGGGAGGAGGGACGAGTACGAGGGACGGCACCTCGCGGGGCCTCACTACATGTTTTATGTGGGTTCTTGGTCATCATCTTCTTCTTGGAACTAGGGCTCACTGGGGTCGTGTGGTTCGCCATATCCCAGAGCACTGGCGACTCCCTTCAGTTTTGAATAGCCCGCTCCAACCGACCACCACCACGTACGATAAGAGGAGTGCGTATGGTTGGGTCAAAAGTGTCCTGGCAATTCATATATTGACCCAGGGTATTGTGCGTTACATTCGAGAGTGGTACCTACGACGAGAAAAAGCCAACGCCTCCACCGGGGTAAGCGATCCTGAAGCGGGAAAGCCCCCTAGCGTGTCTGGCGACACGACCAACGATGCCGGGTTTGCTACGCCCGACACCGAAGTGAGCTTCCAGCCGGCCCAAGGTCCACCAACAAGCAAGAAAAGAAGAAAACAAAGCACCCAGGTTCGCCTACAGCAACCGCTATGGGCAGCCCTCGCAAGCACGAAGATTGTCATGGTGAAGGAATACGAGCTCTCCCATGCTGCGTCCGAGTCTGCGGGATCCAACGCAACCGACATTCACAACCTAGGCAACGCCCCGTTCAACAATCAACCCAGTCAAATTTGGATATCTTACATCGGTAGTGACGAAGTATGCTTCAGCACAAGTCATTTTATGGAAAGCGACGACGACTCTTCACAGCTGCAGCCCAACGGCCATGCCCCACGACCTTCGGGTATCGATACATCCAAACCGTTCTACGTTAGGGTGAACAACGCGTTTTGGCAACCGACCCGCATCTTTCCCGTTGACGATTCTGCCGAAGATTCTGAGCAAGGAGCCCGCTGGACAGGTGACATTTACGGTCTACGGCCGGCATCGAAGTATGTTTGCGAGTTTGTAGACACCCGAACCGACGAGATTCTTTTTTCCACCAGCATTCGAACGATCCAGGAAACCTTACGAGAAGCCGACGGCGCCTCGGCTGCGCTTCCCAACGGCCAGCGCTCCCTCCGACCCGACTCCCCCGCTACCACACTCAAGACGTCCATTGCCGCCGCCGAGGCCAGGTTGGCCGATGAAAAGAGTCGACTCAAGACATTGCGCAAGGAGTGGAAGAGTAGGACCAACGCTCTGAAGAAGGACAACGAACTCGCCGACAACCAACTTGCCTCTGCCGGCAACCATGACGAAAAGTACAAGCAGAAGATCCGCCAACAAGAGACCCAAAAGGCTCAATCCGATCGGGAGACGAGACAGGTCGCAGAGCAGCTCAAGAACTTTGACAGCTCTCCGGAACTCGCCGACCGTAAGAAGAGAGTCGAGAAATTGTGCTCGTCTGAGAAGAAGGTCTTTGATACCGCGCAAAAAGGGTTCAAGGAGCACAAGTCTGGGCTCGAGAAAGAAGTCAAGGTCAAGGAGGTGGAGAAGTCCAACCTGAACACCCGCCGGAATAAGATTGCGACTCGCATTGCAAAGGTCGAAAACGAACTCGCCAACATCACCGACGCTAACACCCGAGGTCTGGATGAGGCGGAGCGACGGAACCAGGAGCGTGCGGTGTGGCAAGATCACGTTGCCGGTATCGAGGGCAATTACAATGAGCGTCTAGCTCAGGTCAGGGCCACTAATGCAGCCCGCGGCGAGCACATTAGAAATGCGCAGATGCAGCTCCAAAGCTTCCACGACTACATGAACTCGGCCAACGGAATGCCCTTTGAGATGGCAGCCCAGCCTGACTCGGGTCACCCGCCACAGCTAGGACCGCCGTTTCAGCCAACCACGTCTGGACCCTGGAACCCCGTCTCCACGAACCTGTCGCATTATTCGTCCGGCATGTGGAAGCACTCTGGTGACATGCTGCCCTCTGTGTCCGCGCCATCCCTTCCGGTGATGTCGATGTGGCAGCAGCCCGCAACGACTGGCCACCAGTTCGAACCGCGAGTGACCCGATCCAGAGGCCGAAGCTCTAGTATGCTCAGCACTGTCAGTGGCTTCACTCAGTCCAGCGGCGAGGAGCTTAGTTCTCCGCCAGATCCCCACAGCGTGCGGTACATCTGGGAGAATTACAACCAGCGGCATGGCAGCGGTGGGAGCAGCGGCAGTCGAAGCGGCAGCAGCGGCGATCCGACGAGTCCGAGGTGAAAGCGGTTGCAACTCCAGACCATGTAACAGCGTCGAAGACAGCGAGTTTTTTGTTTAGTATAGGCTATTGGATAGCGCGTGCGAAGAATAAAAGCAGTGCCTTGTTATTTGGATGTCCGGGATTGTGTGTGCAAGGCAGTTGAAGTGCTCAGCGGGAAGGATTGCTCCGAATGTGTGATGTGAAAAGTGCAACCTCGCGTCCAAAGAGCTGAGTTATCATGGTATCTGAGCAACTTGTGCTGACGATTGAAGTGATGTAATGTTTGCGTCGCACCAAGACTTTGCTCATAGGTCCAGCTGAAGTTCCGGCGACGTGGCTGCCAAAAGTTGCCTCCATCGTTGAAAAGAGCGTAACACCACCACGACGCAGATCACGAGAGGTCAGCTCCTTTCATCTATGTTCCAGCGTCCTGTCGTTCTAACAACGCACTGCACAACCAGGCCTTGTTGATGACGCTGTGTTGACTGGCGAGTTCCAGGTGGAAAATGCCAGTACTGCCACTTCCGATGGATGCCCTGCACGCTGGTGTCGAGATAAAAACCCAGGAGTACTGAGGTGGCAGTGATTCACAGTTAGGGCAGGAAAACTCTTCAAGGTGAACTCGGTTGCCAATGAATTTTACATCAGAATGTTGTGGGTGTTACTCTGAATCTCCCAAGTTGCCATCTATCCAGTACAGGTACTTATCGTCTCGTCGTGATGTATCGTTTCGTCATCACTGTTCAACACCACAAGACACTTCAGTCACACATCCTCCAGTTACAGGCCCATGTTCTTCACCCCGTTGGTGGTGTTGTCCACCATGAGTCTGTTGACGGCCTCTTCCAGGCGCGCGACTCTCTGCTCCCACTCAAGCGTGGCCCTGTCGTTGGCGATCTTGCTCGCCTCGAGTTGCTTGATTTTCTGCTCGTACTTCTTGTGGCGCTCCTCCGCGTTGCACAAGAAGTTGACGGCGGCCTGAAGTCGAGCAAGTCTCTCCTCGAAGTCTCCAAGTCTGGCAGCAGTTTCGGCGTTGGAAGCATTGAGCTCGTTCTGAGCTTCAACGACCCAACGAGCAACCTCGTTGCCCCAATCACGGACTTCCTTGACCTTCTCGTTCCACTCATCAGTGACGGCAGCGAGTTTCTTCTCGTGGCATTCGAGCTCCTCCCTGAGGTGGAAGAGGTCGTTGCCGCAGTCGGTGACCATGGCCTCGTTTTCGTCGAGGCGGTCGGCGTGGGTATCGAGGGTTTCGGACACTTTGCTGAACTCCTCGAGCGGAACGGCCTGCATTTCTCCGTCGGTTGCCTAGTCATCACATCCGGTCAGCCAAGGGAACCCCAGCTGAGTATGTCTGCCACTCGAGCTGCACTGCGAACTCCCAGGAAAAACTTCTGAACCCCGATTGCCAATCCCAGAACACACCAAGTGACTTCTGGACAGATCCACTCGAGGCGTTGTGCAACGAATCTCAAAAGAACCAAGGTGCATATAGGCTCAGTGTGGGCTGTACATCTTGCTCGGGTAAACTGGCTGGAGCCAACAGGCCCTCGGAGTCAATAGGGGCCAGGGCAAAGCCTGGAAGACAACTGGTTTGTCCGGCGGTAACCACGGGGAATCCGAGATATTCCTGATTTACGCCTCGCCGAACAATGTGCCTTGGGACGACTCCAAAGGGCCCTTGTAGCGACCTGTGCTGCGAAGCCAAGCTGAGCTTGGAGGTGTTCGGGAACACCTGATTTGCAGCGCAGGACCTTGCAGCTAGGAACCAACATCTGAAGACAGACGCCGAAACCCAGTCACCATGCAAGGTAACTTTACGCCTTGGTCTCTCAACAGGGAAGAAGAGTTCGAGGAAGAGTGCAGTCGAGGTGGATGAGAAAAAGAGATGCAGACATACCTTGAATGAGGCGACATGGTTGTTCATGTCAATATCCTGCAGTTGGGTGGTCATTCTGGGCAAAAAAAGTGGAAAGAAAGGGAGTTCAAACCTCTGCATCGGCAGCCTTCTGCGCAAGGCGCTCACGCCGGCCCGACTGGTCCTGTCCGTTGGCTTGGGTCGAAGACATGTTTGAAGATGAACGAAGGTGAAGTAGAATGTGTGAAGAGGGAAGGGTGGATCGAGGATGAAGGAAAGAGAGGAGTTGTGTGTGTGATGATGAAGGAAGAAAGAAGAGAGAGTTGAGAGGGAAGGAGAAGAGATTTATATAGGTGGCCAGAATCACTCGCAGCTGGCGAGGATCACTCGCAGCTGGCGGCGGAGCTAACGTTGACGTGTTTCCGTTGACATTGATTCACAGCAACTGCTGTGCTGCATTTCTATTGTCTTTACTCGTTAAATGGGCATACGGCCTGTTTACGGTGGGTCTGCAGTCTCGTTTCGACGCGTTGGAGCAGTGATTCATTGACTATTTAGGCAGAAGAAAAGGGGAACTGAGGACGAGGTGAAAGGGAGCGCAGCGCGGCCTGTACACCGAACGCCCGGAAAACGCTGCCTCGAGGTACGTGAGTGGAGTTGACTGGGCGAAGAAGGGGGAGTTGGCACGGAAGGAACTTTGCCAAGCAAAGAGAGCTGCTTGGTCCTGGTCTCTTGGTATCCTGATGCTGATTCTGTCTGTCACTCAGCTCTACGCAACAACTCTCGCCTGCCATGACTCGACTCAACTCTCGCCGACGCAAGAAGCTCCGCCGTCGCCAGAAAGCGCTTCAAGAGGCGTGCGAAAATTCCGAGAACCAAAGTGCTCAGGTCACTGGCGATGCCCTGGGTTCTGGTGATGTCCAGGCTTTTGGCGACACCGCGGGTTCTGGCGGTGCCCCTACTTCTACGGTGACACTCCCCGCCAAGGACCCAGAGAAGCCTTACAAGAGTGGTGAGGGCGCCGCTCCGCAGCAGCCAGGGATTCCGGAACCCAAGCGACGAAATCGCTGTAAACGCCCCGATCTCCGTGTACGTCTCTTTCAATTACGTTTCTCTCTTGAAGACTTTTACTGACGACGAGCCTGCAGGACCGCGAGTACTACCGCCGCGTAGACAGTCTTGACGCCCGCTACCTAGGCTTCCAAAGAAGGACCCAGGGGTGGCTTGACAAGAAGCTACGAGAGGGCGTCAGCGAGGTGTCCAAGTGGAAGCGCAGAATCGAAAAGGCCCTGCTGGACCTGGATCGTGGGACGGACAGGTTCGCGAAGCTGGAGCGGCGGGAGATACTCGTGAGAGTTGAGGCTCTGGAGTGTCGTCACGAGGAGCTCTTGAATAAGTTTGCGATGTTGAAGATGGAGATGCGGGTCTGTCAAAGCTATGCCTCTGGTGTCCAAAGTTGCAGCTCTGATCTCCACCGACTGCTCGTGCGGTTTTTCCCCCAGATCAGCGAGGCTCTCAAGGCTCTTGGGCATATCGCGCCTCCAGCACGAGATGAATGATCACTCGCGGCGGGGTCCTGCACTGTTATCTCATTGAGTCGAGACAGGGCCTAGCACTTATGAGCAAACCGGGTTGTGGGAGAGCAAGGAAAGCGGGATTGCTGTGCCTTTTCATACATCTCACGCCAATTCAAGTGTCGCTACCCATACTAGTTCCTCGCTCAAGCCAATGTTCTCAGCCTGCTATCTCATTGTACTTGTCTCGTCTGTCTGTGAGTTGACTCCGGGAGGTAAATCTCGAGGATGTCCTTCTCTTGCGCACGAACCCAAGGGGTGGACATGCCCAGCCGACTTTGCCAGCTACTTGGCGAAAACCAGTCGATCGCGGAAGGTTTGAATCGCGTCTTCGGATGGAAGCCTAACCTTCAGTCTGGACGCGTCTCAGCGGTCGTTGAGAGTGAAGAAGAACATTGACATGGCGATAACTGGCGCAGAGGTCTGTCAACTCCTTAGTTCACCCAAATGCCTCTAATCAGCCATGTGTTCATCCCAGTAAAGATACGATCTGTTAGGCTGTTGCTTCCATGTACAAACTCGATGTACCAAACGAGGCTGGCTGATCAGCGGCATGGTGGCGCTTTCTGGGCCGTAATTATGCACCAAGCAACAACACAACGTGTATTTATAGCCAACAAAATGCACAAATACAACCCTACTGCATGCAGAGCGCCCATGGCCGTCACCAAAGGCTCAATTGGTTGCCTTGCGTGTTCCCGCGTGACTCTTTGGCCAGTACATATCTGCCCGTATCCCCCGCATCTCGAGCGCCTCGAGTCTGCCTTCTTCATGAACCATCACCCAATGTAAGCATTCTCAGGATACGCACATCGATTCACGCTCCCGCTTTCGAGCGCTCCGGGCAGAATGGACAACGAAATCACCATCCAACAGTTCGTCAAAGACTTGCCCGACCTAGTCCGAGACTGGGAACTCGACAGCGACGTCGTCAACGATGACTACACCATCCAGACCACTTACGTCTCAGACCCAACGAAGGGTCTCTGGCGAGCGCGCGTCGATGAGAGATGGGAACACTTCTTGACTATCGGCAGTGGCTCCTACGGTACCGTCTCTTTGCAGCATTGTACCCAGGGGCCTCGTGCTGGCAAGCATCAAGCCGTAAAGAAGATCCAGGTGCGGCCTAGGCTATCTGCGGACGAGGCTGGCGTCTTGTCCCGAGAGCTTCTAGCCATCGTCAAGTTCTCCCACAGGCAGGTAAGAATATTCTCTCGATGACTTTGGGGTCGGTTCTGTCTGGGGCTAATCGCTTGCGACATTCACAGTATCGAGATTCATTCGTTCGATCCTTCGGCTGGTATCCTACCAAAGATTCCATCTTCATCACCATGGAGTACCTCCGCATAGGCGATTTGGAGTCGAATCTCCGCGGCCGTAACAAGCGTCTTCCCGAGACCGAAGCCGCGAGAATCGTCCGTCAGATTCTACAGGGCGTTGCATTCATGCATCAGCATAAATATGCCCATCGCGATCTGAAACCGAGTGCATGTTCTTTGAATCGCCTTCTCGTTTATAGCTAACAGATAACCAGAACATCCTCGTTCAGAACAAAGGCCCCAATTGGTGGGTTAAGCTTTCCGACTTTGGTTGCAGTAAACAAATCGAGTCGACCGCTCTACGCACGAAAACTGGCACAGAAGTGTATCGCGCACCCGAGGTTGCACACATTTTTACACCGTCAGATATGGACCTCGTCGGAGACCACAGCTATTCTCTTGCAGCAGACATTTGGTCCGTTGGCGCCATTGCTTTCCGTATTGTGACTGGGCGATTACCGTTCCCGAGGACTGACGAACTGTATCGTTACGTCGTCCTTGGCCACCCTTTTCCCAGTGACGATTCTCTGAGCGTCGAATGCGCAAGTTTCGTCACTTCTACGATGAGCGCCTCCCAGCGCCAGCGCCCAACTGCAGCAAAGGCTTTGACAAGCCCTTGGGTCAACATATTGCCCACTATCTCTGGGGTTTCAACTTCAGAGGTTGAGTCTGGCGCTATCACGCCAGTATCTATGACCAGCTCCCAGTTTATCGAGGAGGCTTCTGGGAGGTGGTCGACAATGATGAGTGATCCTGCCAGTGGCGGTGTTCATTGCGATGAGTTTCCTACTACAAGGTATATTGAATCAAAACGCATCAAGAGGAGGATACGCTGACTTTTTTCAGAGTCGGAGACCGTTCTCCCTCAGGCTCAGTCTCTACGACTTCAAATCCAGCAGTTCAAACCTTTGACCAAGATCCCATTTACTATGAAGCCCAGTCCATCAGTGCTGAGCCAGTGACTCCCACTGTTCAGCAAGAAGGAAGATCAACAGACTCAAGGACAGAGGCAGCACCGACTATGCTTATGTTTGAAGCCGTTCAGAACTTTAATGTTAACGACCTAACCCCACTAGTAATTGTCTTCTCGGCAGACGGGGCACATCTCGCAACGTCATATGACAACGGCAATCTTCATATCTTCCATAAGAATACACAAGCTTTTGAGCTTCCGCCTCAGTCAATTTTTTTGGGAACTCAGAACGGCCAAATCGCTTTCACCCCCGACAGCAAACAGCTCATCGTCGTTGACAAAAGTCATGTTAGCACTTACGAGCTTGCAGACGGCAACGTCTTCCAGAAGCTGATAGACCATGATGAGATAAAGGGACCGGGCAAGCGCAGAACCAGATTCAACGCATGTGCCCTCTCATCAGATGGTCGCTTTTTTGTAGCTTACTTGGACCGCGATTCGCAATGCAGAGCCTGGAGAGCCAGCGAGTCTGGCCGTTACCAACCAATCGACCGCCATTCAAGGGTTAGCCACAGCAGCACTTCCACAGCTTTGCAAATCTTCTGCTCGCCCGACGGCCGAAGGTGCGTTGAGCGTAATCCCATGTCAGCAAATTCTTGGGCTGTGGGCTCTGATGGTGTGGCGAATTGGACCGGATTCCCTTTCAATAACTACTCTCGATCCTGGAATGAGTCGGCAACAAAATTCTCGCCTGACGGTCGCTGGTTTGTGTTGTCGCTTACAGGATGGTTGTTTCCCTGGCCTCGACCGCGAGGTCGTCGAACAATAATATTTGAGACCGGGAACAAGGACAAGTGGGATAAAAGGATGACGATGGAGGATACAGAGGCGCCGTGTTCAGTTGCATGGTCGCCAGATAGTCGGATGCTAGCGATGGGCCGCATGGACGGCGCCATCGTTCTATGGGAAGTCGACGGCGAGGGCTGCTTTACGGGGAAGCACACACAGCAAAGGGAACGGCATCGAGTAAATCCAGTGTGGGCCCTTGCATTCTCACCAGATGGCCGGCGCCTTGCGTCGGGGTCATTGGGAGAACTCAAGGTCTGGAATGTCTGTACATCCGGATAAAATTAATGAGATTGGCTCTGAGAGCATGGTTTGGATGAAGAGCTTTGATGTTCCCAATACTTTATTACCACTACCAGTTGTGACTTGTTCGCATGATTTGTCTCCAAGTGGGTGCCACATGAAAGCTTGGGTCTTCAGCGCTGCATACACTCTGCCAATGCATCATGTTTGAGCAAAATTATGTGGTATGGATACATAGTATATTGCAAACTGATAGAACACAAGAAATAGTAATCCCCCTTCTCAAACAGCAGGCAAGTTGATCTCAGTCGCAAGTTTCGAGTGCTTGACAGCTACCCGGGAGATCTCAGCCACCTCAGCCACGCAGCCACTTTCGTCCCTGACTAGGGAACCACCACAGCGTGGCGTGGGGCATTGCATTGCTTGACTCGACAGGGAACATATACGGTGGCACCTTAGGCAGACTTCGCTAAAGTGTAAAAACCTAAATCCGGAAAATCATAACCCTATATTACCTTGTACTAGGAAATACCTTATAGCTATTATATAATAATTATATTACTATAATACCTTAACCTCTAAAGGATCTTATATCTATATAAGATAAAATTTAGTCTTAATTTAACTAAGATTAAACTTATAAGAATATTCTTTAGTCTATTAATCTTCTTTTTCTTATATAGAAATATTTATAAGTTAGTCTTTATATACTAAAGTCTTAGATTTCTACTTAGGGCCTTATATAGAATTTAATAGTCTCTCTTAATTAATAGTATAAAGAAATATTAGAGCTTTATATCTAAGAGACTTCTTTTTTATTAATATTAGAATTAGTAAATAAATTCCTTTATATATAAGACTATATTCTAATTAGCCCTTAGAAATTATAATAGTAAATATATTAGTAGGATATTTTATAATAACTATATTACTAAATTATAGATAAATTAGTAGACTATATATAATTCTACTTTTTTTCCTATAGATATTCTAATTAATCTATCCTTTAAGATATCTAGATATAAGATAGGCTATAGGTCTCTCATTATTTAATCCAAAAGATCCACTATAAGAATAGAATAAAACAACAGCTTTATACAAGTAAGAAAAGAGAAGTAGCTCTCTAGACTACTATTTAATTTCTTTAGGATAATCTTATATGATTATCAGTAATTCGATCTTTTAGACAAGGGTATCTTTACTACTATATACATATTTAAGTAAATACCCTAGTTATATAGAACTAACTATATAATTTCTATTAGTCTGTCTTTCTAGAAGAAGTATAGAAATATTAAGAAGGGAACTTTAAATATTATATAGACTTTACTATTCCTAGACTAAATTTTCTTTAGTACCTAGATAGGTACAAAAAGCTAAAGAAATTTAGATTCTAGATCTATACCTATATTAATATATACTTATAATGTATTATATAGTTCTAGATTAGCTAGTCTATAATAACTGGAATTAGTATATTAAAGTAATACCTTTATATAGTCTAGTATCTTAGAATAAGGCTATTCTTTATACATTTAGACTATAGAACTAAAATACCTTTATAGGTAGTAGCCTAGGTAACTCTTACCTAAGCTAGACTAGCTTATATCTTATATAAAGATATATCT